>JAJAVP010000101.1:170986-185694 GCA_020740425.3 Heterorhabditis indica
AATCAGAAATACTCCCGTGTGAAGGTTGATCTTAGGTTAGAATTTCTGAAGTGTCTCTTAATATCTCACTAATCAGCTAGGAAAACATTTGGCTTGCATACCTACGGATATCTATAACAGCGTATTCCAGCAGGTGACGCTTAGGTAGAAGAACGAACCGCAAAATGTGGGTCATCTATCCTTCTAATCCACCCGGTAAGGTATGCAATAAAATTACCACAATTCGTTCGAGACGGAAAAGTGTTAGGAGTTTGCACTTCTTCGGTGTTGTCTCTTCCTATCAAAGTGACGGACGAGAACTTCTAATAGGGTCTTAAGAGACAAGAATCGTTTCGTTCGAGTGCCTTTTCGTACAGTGTTAAAACGAGCGAATAAGCACAAACTCAAAAAGCTAGGGAAATTCCCTGGTAACGAAGAGAATAACAATAGATCAACAACGTCGTCTAGTGGCGAAGACGACACAGAGGGAGAAGGAGGCGTAGGTTCGGCTCTGCTACCACCATAAAAGCATAGAGAGAAGCAGTCAAAGAGCACTAACAACGTCAGGTGATCCACACACATCGATTCTCGATGTACGACTTGCGCAACAGAGTGGTGTTAGACGTGTTTTGAAGTGTGAACAAGAAACGCAGAGCAGATGCCATGATCATCTCTCAAAAGCCCCAAAGCGCTGCTCGCTGACGATATGACCTGGTGGTGAAAGCCGAATTAAGGGGTATTCACTTAGACGGGGCGGTTGTGACGTAGCGGATTATCTTTAAGTAACTGAATAAATGGCCTGTATTCTTCGTAAAATGCCATATGCTATTATTACCGTTATTTTATCTTCAAATGATGCTATGCTGGTGATGCGCCATAGCTAGAACACCGGTTCTCGATTAAATTAAATTAAAGACCTTGCTAGAACATTTTCGCCGTATATGCACGAAATTCCTCCCAGTAGATATAAAGATGTTCTATAAATGATTTTCCAGTACTTTTTCTACAATGAACAAAATCACTTACCACAGGAACTTCTTCCCATATACATCCTCGTAGCTGGCATAGAGCTTGCGAAGCATCTGGCTCAGGAAAACAGTCAATTCTTGTGTAAATATCAACAGATGAGAAAGATGACCGGATTAGTATTAGGGGAACCAGCCAAAGCATCCTAGTATACCACCAAGTGTAATCAATATCAAAATAACTAAGAATTCATAATCACTAAGAAAATTGTCATCCAGATCAGAATAATTGAATTGTTCCAAGAAATTCGACGATGATTATTTGAAAGAGTCAGAAAATGGATAGAGGCCGTGAAGTTAGTTGGCCATACTTCCTGTCTTCTGGCTCTCGTTCTGCCTTGGTTGGCCGAAGGATTTGAGCAATTTTTGCATATCCTTCAAGGAAAAAGCCAATATTAACGTGCCGAACTGCTTCTATATGCAAATGTATATTGATAATTTTACTAACAGTTAGTTGATCATTGTCATTTTTTTCTTGTTAATAGAAGTTTTGATGAAGTACGCCACCATTTCAGAACGATGAAAAATGTTATCACCATCAGCACATCATCAACGACAAGCGCTTTTCAGAAACAATGAAAAGTGACTGGTTTTGTGAAGAATGCGACAATAAGCGCCACTCTTGAGAAATACATTAAATGAATACTGAATACTTCTTAAGCTACTGTACTTCATCTCAAACAATTAGAGCAATCGGGCAATAAAAAACAGAAAAAAATGTAAAATGAAGTGTTTGATTATGGATTGTTAGGTTGAACACTATATCAATACCAAATAAAACCAAACAATTTTTTTCACCCATATACCTTGATATGTATTATTGATTATATTAAAGTTCAAAACACTTGATCTCGGGCGGGCTCGAACCGCCGGCCTTCTGTGTGTTAGACAGATGTGATAACCACTACACCACGAGATCTCAGGGCTCAACATCATCATACTATAAATATTTATTTGACTAGATTTTACAATAATAGAACATGTTAATTTATGCAAATTGAAAATTCATAAGCATGAGGCTAATGATAAATGGTGGACAATTAAATATTTATTAAAAATCAAAGTAGTTTATATCACATTACAAGAATTATTTTTCAAGTGATATATAGATTGAATAATAATAAAATAATAAAATTTACTTATATTAGTTAACTTTAGTACATTTATAAACTTGGTTAATATTCGAAATTTTGATATTATCAGATAGTTCCTAAACAATGATATAATAAAATGTATATTAATAAGCTTCGATTATTATGAATATTTACTCTCATAATACTTGCTTACATGTGATTAAAATATTATGGAATATAAGTAGACAGTATATAGCTTATGACTGGATGAGTTGAAATAATTAAAAAACTAACTGATATTTGCTATCATGCATTGGTTACTCCATGAGCTACTTGCTGCTTTGGTTTATATGTAAAATTGAATAACTTCCGTCCGTGAGGTAAAGCACCTTTCGTTACAAGGCTGGAAAGACACTTTGCAAAAAAAATGAACCTAAGCTTTGTTTTATTCCCGTTTCCTGGTTTTGTAAGGATCTTGGAATTAGAACTTTTACTATATATAAGCCTAGCGAAAACGTTCTAGCACCCACCATTTTAGGTAGATGCAGAGAAGTCCAATTCCCGCAGGAATAAAGTGGGATACTCTTTCCTTTAGAATTGAATCCACGATTTCACGAGAGCATCGTTCGATGGAAATAACATTGAAGAATCTGGAGACAGTAAAACGAATATAAATGCAAATCTAACGTATTTCAGGAATGATTCCAGATACGGAAGGAGTTGGTTGATTATACTTCATATTTATTTCAAATCACCTACGTGCTGAAAGGCTCCTGCAAATTCGTGATAAAGTTGGTATTGACGAAATAAGGATATATAGAAGTGAGTACGATCCGATCTAAACCCTTCTCAATCATTTCCATCTGTAGTGCCTCCATGAATCCACGACAAGCAAACTTCGCAGCACTGATTATTAAAAATTATCTATTTTATCAGTATTTGTCTTAGTAAATATTTAATTTAAAATATTTTAGCTGCCTGTTTTTACCCGAAGGTAAAAATAGTCTCACGAGACATTTTTCTATGGATCCTGATAGGGTATTATGATATATTGGCTTTTCAGGTTTTTGAAACTTTAAAATTACACTAGTAACGGGGACAGTAGTATACATGAATATAATAAGTAACCATTACTGTTATTTTGTACAATTCATTTTAGCCAGAGTATTAATTAACTGATTAAAAATACAAATTTAGCAAGAAAACTGATTCGGGGACGTAAATTTCCCAATATCTTACGTCTAATGTTCTCCACTGTTCTGCACTAATAGGTTATCTAATATCAGTGGTGATGCACAAGTCCTTTCGTGTGGTTCAATTGTCTTGAAGAGTCTTTGACTAATGCGACTGTTCCTTTCCGTTTCTCCTTATCACATTACTTCTAGTTCACTTGACTCATTTTTTAGGACTAGAATAAGGGTTAAAGACCTCTTCTGTCCATAATAACTATGTTACATCAATGCATTACGAATAAATTAGTTCGGTTTCCCTGTCTCAGAATATTGTCCCATGAAAATAATAGGGGATCAATTCCCCTTCCTTCTATATATTTATAAACTACAAATCTTCAGAGGATGTAGGATGGCCAGCGTTGTTCTAATACTTCACTTTCTAGTGCATCATAATGAGAGCTTGCTTCAATAATACCAATATACCAACAGAATACCAATCCAAAAAATAAAAATAACTGTGAGATTAAAATTAACAAGAAATTAGGGGAAGATTGCGAGAAAATTGTTACCAATAATAGTTTTCCAATCTTTCTAGCAGACAAAACTGCCTTTAAAACGATAGCATCCCTTTGCTGTTGACCTATTTGTATTTACATTATCACATTTCCTAATCACCAATTTGCACTGATAATTAAAGTAGCTAATGCATCAGTATGAAGAACTCTTACTACTATATTAGGAACGTTTGGAATACCAGTACGCTGTCCCATAGTGTTCGCCGTAGTGACTGCAGATAGATCCGATCGACACTATCTGGCCCTGCTTAGCTTCTACCATACGATGAAGGAAGGTCTTCACTGTCTGCAAATAAAATCTAATAGGGCTTGTGGGACAAAACGATAGTTTTACATTCAACTGATTTTATAACATGAAAATGTTGCTCAGTTCTTCTTTGCCATTAGCTCTTTTATGATATTATCCTACGAAAATCCGTAGAATCGATACGACAGTGTCATATCGACTATAAAAAGTACCAGACGGCCTTTGCTAAGGAACTATCATATAACTGAATCTAAAACCACTATACATTCTCTTTTGATGCGGTGTAACACTTAAACTTCTTCGGTAACCTCTGTTACCGCAGCTAACTTTACTGACATAGATATGTCCGAGAATATTAATGTCACTGTTGAGCTTATAGTCGTTGTAGGACAAGTCCTGACACTCGCCGAAACGAAGAATTGCTGCATTGACAATACAGATATCAACAAACCCTAAAAATATATATATAATTAGGTATAAAAAACTATATCTAAAATGTGATTATAATTCAATGTGCAAGATTTTGCAGAAATGTAAAATACTGTTTAATAACTTTTCACCAATTTCCCTATGTTCTCTTATTAATTATATTTTTGATAATTTCTAAGCCCAATCTACAAATCAACTAAACTCGAGACAAAAACATTCCAAATTCTAATAGAGGAATCACAGTAAAACTAAAATACCTTGGATTAGTTAGAAATGGAGATACTGAAAGTATAAATATTCCGAAGTAATTATTTCTTTTAATATTAATTAGAACTATATTTAAACTTCATCATGACACTGATATAGTGTTTACATCCATATTGGTTATCCTAATTTCCCAAAATAATGCAACCAAATAGGATTGTGTTTTAACTGAACCACGAGCTCACCACGTGATGCTGCCACTCAACGCGGGGAAACAGAAGTGAGCTAAACAGTTGTAGACTTGCATATGTAAAAAGAGAGAAGACGTAGGATGCACCGCGCGGATTGCTCCATTACAAGTACGTCAGAGTAGACCTACTCACCTACCAATTACTACGTGCCATCTGGATACCAATTTTCATATCATAAGAAGCGCTGCGTGGAATTCATACACGAAATGACTTCTCTTTACATATAACCTTAACATTTGGGTGTCCAAATATTGGGTTAATGATATATTTATGTCATACATAAATGTAGAACGAACCGAGCTTTGGATGCTCGTATATATCTGCTGCACATTTCTCCAGATCGTCGGGACGTGATACATCACATCGGAAAAAATAGGCGTGTCCACCAGAATTTGAGATATCATCTACAGTACGTAAACCTTCCTTCTGAAAACTCATATTAAGTCTTATAGCCTAGTATTTTTTAGTTAAAAAATGGTTATGAAAAAATTTCTGTCACTTATAGTAGCCTAAAACATATAAGCACTGTATATATTTAGGGTATAGTGCAAAAATTGCATATTTTTGTCAAAGGTAGCAGGGAAAAGTTATTACCTCATTTATGTCAAGTATGCAAACTTTTGCTTGCTCCTGTATAGCCAATATTTTGGCTACCTCGCTTCCGATTCCCATTGCTCCACCAGTAACAACAACTATCTGGAGAATGTCACTTTACAAATTAATTATACGGGTACCTAACTAACTGATGTCACTTTGTTAGAAGTATATCTATTAAATGAAATCATTATTGTTTTTAAATAGCACTATGGTAACATAATTAACTTTCGGATTTTTACACTTACTTGATTTTCAATTTTCTTTCTCTTTTCAAAAAGAACTCGTGGAAGATCGGAGAAAAGTAAACACCAAATGTATAAGAATACAAATTTAATTGTAAGAAATATTCGTCGAATCAATGATTCTCGACCCATACCTAAAGATTATTTAACTAAATCAAGTTTTAAATAATTTAATGTCTCCGTCGTTGACTATAATTATCCATAGAACTACTATAATATCAGATAGACAACAGTTGATGCAATTTAGAAGTGAGTTTTTCTCATCTTTAACGTGATTCACTGAAAAGTTTTTGCAGAATATAAGTCAAATATTTCTACTGAAATTTAAATCAATAGGCTTAAAATCATTTTTCTGTCCACTTATAATATCCTTTTAAAAATGTGAATTCATTTATACTCTTATCTCATTAATTGAATTGCTTCTGCATGCCTATATCGTCTCGCTGTCTGGCTTCCTGTATTTTCCATTCTGTTTATCACAAGAGCATCAGCGCCCCAGAAATAAGTATGAACCGTCAAGACAAGAATGGAATGGCGCGTGTGATGCACAGAGCTCGAATAAATCACAATCGCAAGCTTCTGTCAAGTACCGGAACTCAATATTAGACAACTCCTAGCATGATCTAAAAGCTATCTTCAGTGATTACGTTATAAAAAGCTTGAGATTGGAGAAATAATTGATTTCTGCTGTAGAAAACATTTCATATAAGGATTTGTGATGGGACTATGGTAATCTTGTTGGTCATTAATTTGCTTAATAGTTCTGTTGAAAAATTATGTGTTCATGTGCCCATTTAATGGTGTTGCTAAGAAAATTAGCAAATTCGAATTTTAGGAGACATTTGCAACGTGTTTAAATTCAATTTTTTATCAAATTATATCAAGAAATATCACTCATCACAACTTTTTGCTCTCTCATTACGTGAATCAAACATCGTAATCGAGGAACTTTACAGCGCCTGCATAGGTGGAAGATAAACATCAAAGTTTGAAAGAATCGCATGAGAAAATATGAGAGTGAAAGTCAAGCGAAACAACACGAATGTAATTTGAGTTACATATTAACAACTTTCATAAATTCGACTATATTTCCATTACTTTAGAACTTATCTAAAGTATTTGCTTCAAAAAGACAATTCGAAAAGTTATAAGGCTAACGAGGAGGAAAATGTGGCTATTCGTGAACGAAAACTGTTTCTAGAATATTCCGAAAAAAACGAGTATATGTTTAGTGCTCAACTTATCTTCAGTGATTTGAGTTTCATCTGTTTTGAAGTGAATTATAAGGAAACATGAGCAGAAGTATTGTCATGAACGCTTTACTGAATTTTTCCAATTTATAGGAGATAGCAGGCAATTATTATTTTCAACGCAAAATATTTCTCAAAGGAATAAGACTGCATCGCTTTTTTGCTAAGCCTACTGAAAGTAAGCCTAACCGAACCCATGACTTGATGATGAGTTTTGAAATTAGTAGGAATTGTGCTTTTTGGATGTGTTTTTTCTTTACTATTTGATCAGTTTCTCACTCGACATTGCCATCTGACTTAGCAAAGCAGCACCATAATCGCTTCGACTGAGAGTAGAATAAGTGCAATGAAAATAGGTTTTTTTAGAGGCAGTTGGTCTAAAATGGAATGGAAAGAAGAAATTTGAGAGTATTTATCTGAAATATTGCAAGATAACTACGATATGTGGTTACGCGCCCTTTGTTTTCCCTGTAACAACCGATTCTAATGAATGATTTCAAATATCACTTTTCAGAAGGCAAATGTAATTTCCATCTTTTGGACTCCATATAAAATGTTCTATCACTTCTACAGAAAGAGACTAAATTACCTAGAACCGTATGAATACAGTTTCTTCACGGTTATAGTCATTATTAAGCTACCACTTTTATATCGGCAAAATTGGAAGCCTTGTTAACAAAATGACGCATAATGACCCAAATTAATGTATAACCTCTTGGTAAAGGCAGTGCAAATTTTTTACTCCTTTGCGCCCCACATCACAGAAATATTAACTAACGTTGTTTGCACAATTCTCTCTCTTGGCTTCTTACATTTGTGATTACCGTTAAGAAAATGTAGGAGAAAAATCATTGCACAAGTATCAAAACCCTTATTGTGCTCCAGTACATAAAGGAATTAGTCAATTAATAAGGATATATCAGTTAAATCAAATACGCAAGGATCTAGAGGAGTGAAGATGTGTCATAGCGAATGAAGTGTTAACAGAAGAACAATCTAAGAACCAATGTGTGGCATAGAGAAATCACCCTGTCTGCATATGTAAAAACATTGTGCATAGAAACGGAGATAAACAGACATTCAAAGTTCGTAGTACCGCCGTCTAGAACATTCTGCCAAAGTGATGTTTAGTTACCTCTCACATTTTTCTATGCACAATACAATGCAAAATGTTTCAGGAATGCAATGACATATTAAGATCAAAAATTTATATCCTCCAATAAATTCTGCTAATAAAAAAAGTGATATCACTTTGCATTACATGCAAAATAAAGGTTACATGAGTCGTAAGAAATCATACTCGAATTATACCACGGACACATGAACAACAGGTAATTATTTGGAAAAGTAGGCTTAGGAACAGAGTTGTTAGTGACAGTTTCTTAGCACTTTGTACCAAACATTGAACTAGGCGGTTGCACTAACAGTTATGATTCTTTTTGATTTTTCTGAGGTTTAAATAAAAGCAGTTTTTAAGTCGAACCTAATCTTAGCTCATCTTTAACTGATCGGATTTCACGGCCTTGAGGATTCTCCGTAGATTGCGAAGATCGAAAGCGTTTATTCGATCCAGATAATTATAAAAATACATATAATCGGTTTACGTTGTTTTCAGAAGTCTTTGTTTGGGTTTATTGACAAGGGAAATAGAAAGTTTTGAAGAGTAACAAAGAACTATATTTACTCTCTGAAATTTGCCATCAAACCTAATTGAAATAGCAATTTTCCTGTTGATTAATTAAAGAATTACTATTTATACTGTCGTATCCAGAACACTGAGGTATAAAGGATTAAATAATTATATAAATATAATATTTGTTTATTCCTTAAAAGCATTGGATTTACAGGCGAAAGCATAAAAAAGGAATTTAGTTAGATTCGCATATTGTAGAACGAGAAAACTTGAAAGCTAACATTTGAGTTTAAAAAACGGTTTAGTTTATAAAGCCGATATCTTCTACAAAACTTCGTTCTTCGCTCTTCGTTTAGAGAAGAATTTTTTTCACGGGATCACAAATCCTTAGAGAAATGTAATTTGAATTATTTGTATTCAAACTGAGAACCTAGAGCCAGTTTATGATTCATTTATACAATTATAATGCATTTAAAGTTGGTATTTTTTTCTTAGAATAGTAAAAGTATTCAATGCCTGAATTTCAAACTTTATCGTTTAGATCCATCCTAACATTTGTCTTCTAAATTAGAATTTTGCAATTTAAAAATTGCTGTGCTGCTACCAATCGGTTAGAACGTAGATTTCTAATCGAAGTGTTGATGTCTATCTCAGTTATCTAAACGAAAGATTTTATACAACTGTGTAAATAGGAATTTGGGCTCAATGAACACTCAAATGTTCTGGGCAAGAAGATGGTGAAGCTTCTACGGTAAGTAACAAATGTTATAAAAGTGCTTTAATTTGTGGGTTGTACTGATCAAGAGAACTCGCATAATTTGCGGAAAGAACGTTGACCACCAAACAGGCGTGGCATTGAATCAACGAACAGAAAAGTCTAAGACGGATTAATTTCGACGCTATAGTGCCATTAAAGCCTTTATTGGAGCAATGCAGTGGATGACAGTAGAACCTTAGAGAACAATGTTACTAGAGAATAGTCGACCGAAGAACGGTGTCAACATCAAATCTATGAGAAAACTGACCCGGTTAGTCCTAGTCCCGATGTAATAGCTAACAAAAACGAAGTTATTTTTCCATTGTCTAAGTGGTACACGCAGTGTTTATCAAGATGTATCAATTGCAAAAGACAGATGCAACAACTGTGTTTAACTGGGGTATCGTCTTCACCTCTCGGCGTGGCTCCACGTTAGTGTGAATCCACTTCCAGTCCGATAGCCGTTGAGACTGACTAGATTCGAGGTCGAAATAATGAGACGCTTGGAGAAAGGCGAGTATTGAGATGTTTGCACATTAACATTTACCTGTAACAAATCCATATACATATGAAAAGATGTTCCAGTTCCAAGTATGTTAAATTCGCTAGCATTATTAAAATTGGAGTAAATATTTAATTTTAACTATTGATTATAAAATTAGGGTCATCTTGTTACGTGACAATGATTGCTTTTATATAAACGACCAGAGTTACATCCCAAACATCAATAAATTGAAGAGTGAACATAAAATCATTTAATATCTACAGTTTTGCGTGCTGCTGATTGAATCATGAATTTTAAACAGTAATCATTTATTATACAAATAAACCTTTTTTCCACTTAAGGTGAAGCTTTTGAAATCCGGGTAGTATGAATAGCCCAGAATCTCAATTATATCCAGGTTCGGAATAGAAATTGACTGAAATAAGATAGAAGTGATCAGTATTCAATACATCTTTAATAAACATTTTCTTTTTTTGCTTATATTTTTTCGCCTTTATCATTGGAACCATATTCTTCGAAACACCTACACACTTAACGCGGTGAGTGATATTGTAACAGAAGTGTTAAAATTATCTATTTATAAGACATACTAACCGGATCACAATCTAAGCAAGTTCCATTTAATTCTGCTTTCGTTTCTATAATCATAAAATTGAACTGCCAGTGGTGCCTGAAACAAGTTATTTTATAGATCACATACTTGCACCTCGTGATCTTTGAATCTTTCATTATCAGTACTTGGTCAACGTTTTCAATAGATAGATCCATGCTTTTGTTCCAACAATTATATTTAAAATCAAATAGCGAAGGAAGTTGTCTACTCAGCTCTGCAACCTAATTGTTCAATTCTCTTATTTGTATTAATTAATACTAAATTTAACTAAAGTCCTTAATTCAAAATATGCCATGACAGTCTAGAAAGGAATAGAATATAAAACTGTGCAAAGCAAATAAACTAAGCATTCTATTAGCCACTTGGGATCGCAGTTTTCAACACTTCAAGCCTATCTCCATCTATATTTTTTTAAATATAAATGAACTGAAGTGGCTTTTACCTTTTATGTAGTTCAATATTATCAAATGAGTCATCTCCAGCGTCCCAGTATAAATTTCCCTAAACACGCATAAATTTGAATAATAATTATATGAGCTAGTGGAAAAAAACTAAACAACGATTGGTTTTATTCCGTATAGGCTTATCACTAAATGTTCTCGTTATCAGTAAAAATGAAACATACTATTGGAACAATTAATCACATGACGCATCAACATTCTCCAACTTCTCCTTTATTCTCTTCACTACACTTTTATTGAGTCTATAGACCAAGAAGATTATTCCAAATGCCAACATTCTTCATCATTCCAGAACCACCTTTTCATTCTTTAATGGTGGACCGAGTTTTTTTCTGGACAAAAATATAGTGACGAATCCCTTTCAGTTGTAAGTGTTCCGAAAAGTTGCATAGGCATGCTGATATAATTCACATGATGGAGTGATTTTGTTCTCCGTTGTAATGTAGAAAAGCTCTCATAAATGTTTCTCTTGGTTTAGTTACTTGTCTAGTGAAAATATTCAGTCTCAGATAAAGGCATCATTAAGAACGTGATAGGCTTGTCGTAATCCGTTCCTTCATCGCATTGTTCGTGTAGTGTTAAGGAACAACTACCAAAGCAGAAATATGGCCCGTAATTGAGTGAGCTAGATGTTGTTTTCAACGATGGAATTTAGTGACAACAATTGTAAAACAACGTTTAAAGCAAAAACAAGAGAGCTTGATACGCGTTATTCACCTTTGAATCGTTAGCTCCGATTGTAATGAGTAATTCCAAAGGATTTAGTCTGGATGTTGTAGTAGTAGAATTTGCTGCCTGACGTGGAATGATGTAACCACCTGGAAAGCTTTATTTGTGTTTATAAGGTAGGTAAAAATAATACCGTTTTTAAAAGCTTGCATTTTAAAAGATTTTAATGATGCCATTCTTGTGGTAGATTCTACCTATACCTCTTGCATAAACCGGTGTGAGTGAGTTGAGCGTGGCTGGTACATCAACGAATCCAACATCCATCTGAGAACCATAGCTTTCGGGTACGAGGGAGTACCAAATAGCGGAAGGGAAATATGCATGCACTGAAGTCACTCCCTGGAAGACGTTATAAGTTTCAAATCTGAAGATGTGTAGCTTAAATTTAACATATGAATTGCCTTGCAGTTTCAAAATAAGAATCACTTTGTAGACTGCAGGAGCAATCAACATTGCAGGTCCCCACATGAACTGATGATCTATATTCATAGTATTCGAATCTTCCGTAAATTCGAAAAACAGTGGACGAACAACAGTGCCACCAAAACGGGATACAGAATAGTGTAGACTGAAAAATATGAACTTCCAAATTTTTTGACTACAAAGATAGTTCACGATGATTTTAGGAACAAGATATTTTTCAAATAATTGAATCACCTGTACAAATAAGGTAGGTACTGATATCTAAAGGTAAGAGCAACCTTGGCTGCAAGAGCAACTGATGGCCATTCGGCTGGATCTTGTGGTGGCTCATCGTTGATGTTATGATTTCTAAATAACATAAAATGTTATGTATCAAAACCCCGAGCACCTTTGAATCAATTTTGTATTATTTTCGGGATAAATATTCAAATGATGTATACACTAAGTAGTACAGTTGTTGAACGACGCCATTATGTAATAAGCTTCAGATTTCTTTCTTCATATTATCCATAGAACTCGTTAGTATCAAAATACAATAATATTATAGTTGGTCTCAGAAGATAGAAGAGTATTATGTTAGTAACTTCATTTTAAGGATAAATTGCAATACTTATCCTACCCTTTAAAAAACAAATTTTGACACGATTGTATATTACAGTTCTTAACTATAAGAAGTGTTTCGAAAAATGCTAGAACAAACCTTGAGAAAGAATGGAATGCACCCATTTGGTGCCATCTCAAGCATAGCTCCTCTTCAGTTGCTCCAATAAAGCCACAGATATCCGAACCTACATAAGGAATACCGAAAAAGTTGAACTCCATTGCGCCTGAATGTCTAAATATTGTTTGTTTAAATGTACATGAAGTATTTTGCTTACTATTAGTTACAGTCTTCCGTAATTTAAATGTCTTATACTAACTATCATAAACATCTCTGCAGGTTCTCACCTACAATTGACGTTTGAAGATCTTCCCATCTAGCGGTATTATCTCCTAACCAATGACCACCAAATCGGCCAGATGATGGGAAAGTCGACATAAAAATTAGAACATCCCGGTTTGTAAAAGCAATTAAGTGAACCAAATTATGCTACCACCAATATGTCTTTGAAATACCTCGAAATAACGACTTCTCTTTTTCCTGTGACATCTTTTAACGCCTGGGATGTTGCTTTAGCTTCAGACCATCCATATAAGTTCTTTGTATCATAAAAGTTCAATGATTTCCGAGCGGTTTTACCCAACATACATAATGTCTTTGAGCATAGAGACTCCCCTTTTCTATTATAAACCTATAAGTATGAGTTATAACAAAACTTTTTGAAAAATTTACTCAATATCTTAGCTGACCGCATATGTTTTGTAAGGAGGATTGTCAAATTCGGCATCAGGACCAGAAATAGGGCAGGAGAGGTGGGCACTTTTTGCTCGCATTTCGATGCTATTGTAGATGTCAGTATCGAAATTCGAAGGCTCATTCATATCTATCCAAGCTCCATCAAAAGCGAGCTAAATGTGGAAAGCTGATTAAAGTGAACAAAGTCACCTCTGATATTTTATACAGGAAAAGAAGAACTAAACAGTATGTACTGACAAATTTGCACTACTCTATCATCATTTTGCCTACATAAATAACATAGTGCTAACAAACCTTCTCATGAAATCTTTTTAGCTCGGACATCCACCACTGATTGGTCTTATTAGTAGGATCAAGGAAATCAGGAAAAGCAGTGTTTCGCTCTGGCCAAACATTGCCTAGCATTACCTGAAAAGTTTAGAATATCAACCTGAAACTATTGTAAATAATTGTAGATAATCACAACAACTATCACTACCGAATTTAATAAATATAATAATAATAAGTCCGAAGGCCAACAATCATTTTTCAAAGAATTATATATATATAACACGCTTCTAAGTAATTAGAACCTTACTTTTGTGTTCCTAACCATTGGATACTGATCTTGTACTGATTTTGGAACTTGAGCATCAGTAGCCCATTCGATAAAAGAAGCGTCCTGTAATTATACTAATTATTGGTTTAATAGTCAAACATAGGTGGCAATAATAACTTGATTCTAATTTAAAATCTAATTGTCGTTGTACATAACATATTATAGTATAGAGTACCTGATCAATTGCTCTCTTGAATGATCCATAGTCTACTTCAATAGCTGGGTCAAAAATTAAGATGACGTGAAGCCCATCGTCGTGTAACTGCTTGACATACGAGGGGAAATCTGACCATCCCTGCATCATGATTAAGAGTTTTCATTGCTTACGCTCTTATCAGAAAAGGTTCAAAGATAAATGATACATTTCCCTCAGTGAAGTCCTCGTCATGACGCATATAATCAATATCCGCATATGGCACATCAAGAGGAATTCCTGCTGCCTGTACCTTCTTGATTACAGCTTGCATGTCTGTTAAGTTCTTATAGCCCCACCGCGACAGCTGAATGTTCAAAAAGCTAACATGTTTATAAGTAAACACTGCACTACTCCTTGCCATTGCTAAATAACTATTAATCTTATACGTGTTA
>JAJAVP010000103.1:12812-32854 GCA_020740425.3 Heterorhabditis indica
CAACGATTAGAGAGCGATCGTCGATATCCAGCGCTAAAAACCTTCTCCCCGGCCGGGAATTGAACCCGGGTCTCGCATGTGACAGACCACTACTATATGTATAGTTTAATTAACTTTTATTTCACATAGAGATAAATATTAACATAACCACTAGAAACCTGTATATATTGTATTCTTATAAACGCAAGTGGGGTCATACATGAAAAAATGACGATTTGGTGAATTTAGAAATATATTTATATAAAATTTTTGTACTCTGTGTCAATCAGTTTGGCAATTGTGTTTAACTGGATGTTTGACGTTCCTTCGTATATAGTACCTAAAAATGATGTGTTGACTGAATATTTGTCTCATATACTCCCTTAACTTTGTTTTTAATTTACAAATGTAATACGCTTTTTGTATATTTTTTAATCTTTTTTACCAATTTTGGAGTCTCTATAGTACTTTTCTACTGGATATTCTTTGCTAAATCCTATGCCTCCTAGCCATTCGATGCATTTCGATGTTGTTGACGTAGCTACCTAAATTTAATTTTTATTAGAAAATAGATTTTTTAGGATTATATTATGATAATACTATTTTGAATTCGTAATCTCCATTTCTTTATTATATTAAATGATACCTGTGATGCATATAGTTTTGACATGGCCGCTTGTTTGACAAAAGAGATGCCATTGTCCTGAAAAATGGAACTTACTATTTCTGGAAATGTATACGCATATAAAGTATTACAGTTTCGCAATTACTACGTGAATTGATTTTGTAATTAATTGGAACACACTTTCATCCTAGCTGCATTGTATACCAGAAGTCGAGCCGCTTCGATTTCTACTGCAGTTTGTGCGATTTGATGTTGTATGCCCTAAAACTTTTTTCTTTAATTAATACTACTTTAACTATTTACTAAGTATTAGCTGGGCATTTTATAAGTATCGTTTTATATATTAATATTTGCGCTTATGATAATGTCGTATAGTTAATGACCATTTTTGAGCTTTTGTTTGAAAAATGACACACCTGAAAGTCTATAATTCTGGAGCCAAACTGCTTTCTCTCCTGCAAATATGGAATAGCAGCGTCATAGCAACCCTGCGCTAGACCAAGCATCTGAGCGCCAATTCCGATTCTACCAGCATTTAAGCATTCAATAGCATATTTATACCCTAAACTTAGAAAATTATGTCATTATGGAAAATTACTAAAACAATGAGTCAGTAAGATGATAAACAACCTTTCCCATATTGGCCAAGAATAGCGCTTTTGGGCACACGAACGTTATCAAAATGTACAGGACATGTGGATGACGCACGAATACCTAGTTTGTCCTCTTTTTTCCCAACAGATACTCCTTCTTCATTGCGATCAACAAGGAAACAAGTGATACCTTTGTATCCCTTACTGGTATCCGCATTGGTAAAAACCTAAAGTACTGATATTTTCAACATTAGAAATCCTGCTCAGCCTCAGGACACTATGTTAAGTAGAGTGTAAAATACTATAACCACTAACCAAAAAAAAACTAGCATGACCAGCATTGGTGATCCATAACTTTGAACCCGAAATAATATAATCATCACCATCCTTCTTGGCTACTGTTTTAAGGGCAAAGGCATCCGAACCAGAGCTAGCTTCTGATAAGCAGAATGAACCAATCTAAATATTTATATAATCAATTAAAAATAGATTTTAAAATACAAATTTGTGGATGGTAAAGGGATTCAAATGGACTAAAATCTCAGCATTTTAAAATAACTGAGAATGTTTGGAAACATACCCATTCTGAACACGCTTTCGAGAGGTATTTTTCTTTCTGTTCATGTGTTCCTAGTTGAAGAATAAGTGGCACAACAAGCGTATTCTGCACATCAACAAAAACAGACACAGAAGGATCAACCTTAAAATAGTTGCCTCTATTTTATTTTTAGCATGCGCTTCTAGTCGTTTACCACTAAAGACATTGCAGGACGAAATAAAAATAAATTTTTACTTAATATATTATTTGAAAATTACAAATCTAAGATCTTTAACTTACTGGAGATAACCTGGGCTCTTTAGTATAATCTAAACTAACCTTAGCTAATTCTTCAATAACAAGGACTGAATCAAAGAAAGAAGATTCAGGACCACCAAATTCAACCGGGACTTCAATCCCCATAAACTGCAATGGATTATCATGTAATTATTTATCAAACAAAAAAGTTTCTTTCATACAGAAATCGTTAATAAATTATGAAAACCATCTGATACCTGTATCCCATTAAAAATCTGTAATATTTTTCGTGACACCTACCCCATTCTCGAATGTACCGGTAATGACACTTTGATGCATCTGTGATTTTTCGTCCATCTCTTTTACAAGTGGTTTAACAACATTATGAGAGAATCTTTTCACTAAAAATTATACGACTTTTTAACTCTAAGTGAATTATAAATTACAACGAAAATCCTGACCAGTGTCCTTCAGTGCTAGTTCATGCTCACTCATAAGAGTAACAGGAGGAGGGGTACGGCCCTCCACATCATGACGTGGTTTAACAATTCCACTTGAAAGTAGCCCACGTACTCCTTGGGTTAATATTCTACGTGACGAAACACGCGATAACATCCTAAAAAATATTACCAAAAGTAAATATATGGATTTTATCTTTTGCAAATAGCAAATTCTAACACTGATAATTAATATTAATAGCAGATAATGAGTTAGTAATAATAGCAAATTACAATAAATGTGCAATTTACACCGCAAATTCAGTTGCTTGTGAACCTAGATACATCAGGAACAAATCGCGACAACATTATTATAACAATCACTGCTGACTTTAACGATCTGATGTTATGCAATAGCAAATCTACAAATATAAGAACTTATATACAGAAATCAATTTGATAGTTCATGTAAATTTGCTATATACCGGACAACGATCGTTATAAATAAACGCAAATCCCACCATCCTTGAAAAATGTAAACCGTTATTTCCAAACCTATCATTCATTCAAACTATTCCCTTGCTTTTTTAAATATAAATGTCAAAAATAAGATTTAAAAAAACAATAGTAATATACATGCCACCGAACCTAATAAATATCGAAAACCATAATATTCACACCATTTTATTGACCATATTTTAAAATGCATGTACTTTGCAATAAACTTTAATGAGATGGAAACTATTGCAAATATAACAATTTGACAATAGAGAAAAAACTCGAAGAACCAGTCAGAAAAAGCATACATTGTGATATACCTGATAAACTACCACAATTCTGATTAGAAAAAAGCTTAAGGGCCGCTGGGCGAATACTTGACTAGTAAAGAGAAAAATCAAAAATCAAAACACGTGATCTCGCCCAGATACCCGAGCTGTACTTGAACAAAGCAGATAGTAAAGGATACGTCCGTATTAAGGGAGAAAGTTTGAACTGAGGCGCGGGTCCCGACGCGCGAACTGCTTGCGGGCACCCAGTTGGAAGATCATTATGACCTGCCTGTCTGCCCCTTAGACAGGACGACAGGACACCCTGAATACAGGATAATGAGGAGACAAACGCATAGCCCCAACAGAGACACTAGCGCATACACACAACGGAGCAACCGGATACACGTACGAGCGAGTGAGTAGAGAGCCCGGACAGGTCAGCTACATCCCCCATCTATCTTAATTCACGCGCGCCACTTTCTGATCTCTCAAGCTCCACAACGTGAATATTCAACATTCTATGTCAGAGATGTAGCGGGCGTGACGAGCAAAAAGAAGGGTGAGTAGGAAAGGGGGACCGATGACATAGTGGTGACGAGGGATCGCGCGTAAAGAACCCGACACTGCTTCAAGCCAGGGTGAAAGAACGGACATTCCAGAGCACACACGCACGCCGTAGACTGAAGATCCACTTTTGGCAATAGGAGAGAACAACAAATGATTGAACGCTTAAGGCTGTGTGGTCATTGGAAATACAATATGGAAGGATATAAACACCAAAGCAATATGTAATATGCAGAGACACACAAGTGAGACAGAGGTTAGTAGTGGCCATGTAACGTAGATTAGATTGTGAACCCATACAAGAGAGACGGGGGCCGGGCGCCGACCCACACCAGAGCACAGACTACAAGTCGAAGAGTGGTGGCAAGTCAAGCTGCGACGCGTGTACGCGTCGCGACCAACTACACACGCCCGCATGCATTAGCACAACAGGTTTAGTTTGGTACTTACATACATTAGAGAATCTCTAAACATCACATTTGAGTAGCCGATATACTAAAAGATATTAAAAAAACAATGATATATAGTATTCAGTAAGAGAGCACAATCGAGTGGAATCTGATTCTGGACGCGTATTAGCATTTGGGTGAGATTTGGGAAAGGCGTGACACGGCCCGTGAAAGGGGAAGGAGAAAAGTTGTCTGCCCAAAGGATCCTTGCTTGAAACTATGGGAGACTGGACGATATGAATGTAGTAGCTATGATGACGCAATCTTTTTAGCAGTTGAGGAACAGTTGCTCCAACTGTTCTTTATGTAAGACATGTCCTACTCTAGGAATGAATAATGATATGCGTCCTGAGCTAGCCCGTCGACAGGTGCAGAAGTCATACCAGCATCAGTCAGTGCACGTTGGATTTTCTTCGATAGTTCGCTAACCTCTATCTTAGCCGTAGTTACTTCTATTATTAGGCGATTATGTTCTACCTGTAAAAATTAGCATTATACTATTACGAGCTAGATTTCAAATGAGTACATGCATAAAATTGAGTACAACACTAAAATAACCTTCTGCACATCATTCATCCATCGCTGTGGGCTGTTTCCATCAACCTCACCTTCAGGACGTACGCTATCAACCTATAATTCGAAGGATATAATTACAGTGTTAGACTAAAATATACAAGCATAATCACAAACCAACTGCTTGAGCTCCCCCTCAACCATTTCCAAGGCAGGGATTTTAGCTAACATTTGATTCATATGATTTAGAACATGGGCAGGAAGATTGGTTTGTTGAAGTATTGACATATCGAGATAGCCCTACAAAAACATAACTGTAACATATTAAAAAAGTCTGCTGTTATCTTATGAGTATACTAAAGAATTCAGAGCTTGAAAGGTGCACTGTAAACAATGCTTACCTTATCAACAGCATACTTCAACTGTTCAGCTATAGCTTGCGTATGTGGCTGGGATGGTCCGGGTGGAATTGCCCCATGACTTGGAGGTTGTCCCCAAGCTGGCGCATCTGGTGCAAAAGGTTGAGGTTGTGTTATAGGCAGAAACCATGGGGCATCATTTCCATGTTGCGGATGTGGCACGTCTCCCCACTTTGTTCCAGGCGGAACTTCTTCTAAAGCAACAATTAATTATAAAACACAAGAATTTGATAAAAGTGATTGTAAATAAACTAACCAGCTTTCACGGGATTATTTGGGTCATTTTCTGGAAGCTCACCCCAGCCAGTTACAACAATAGGCCGTTTCGATGGAATTGGAAATGGAAGACGAGTTGATCCATCATCATTCTGGAAAGCAAATTTACAATTCTCACTTATTTAAAAAAGACCCTCAGTAGATGATGTACAGTAACTTACATTTCCATCAACTTTCTTTTGCGGTACGGGACATTTTAAAAGAGCCACTTCTAAATCTTCTTCTTCACCTTCCGGGACTTTCCATAAACGAACCGGCTGTTCATCTGATGTGATACATAGTAAAAATATTGAGATTCTTATATATAAAAATACATAGATACACCGACAGTAAAATTACACTTAAAACGTAAATTGTAATAATACTAATGGTTGTGATTATACTATGACATAACGAATGAACAAATGTATACTACTAACTGTACTTCTCGGGATCACCCCATAATGAAACTCCTGTATCACGCTGCCATTTCTTTAAGTCGCCGTTCGGATCATGCCACATCAGATCATCAACACCGCCTATAGGGAACTGACCCGGAGCTGTTTGCGGCTTTGAAGGAATGCCAAAGGGGGTACCCATCTGAATACAAAAGTTCGAAGTCATCCAAACCAAGTCGAGTTATTAGTACTTTAATCAGGAAACCCAAGAAACATAATATTGAATTAATAATATGAACTACGTATCTATTTTACAAAAAAAACTAGAAGAAAATTCTTGAAACCTGATTATACGCTGGTGGACCTCTTAATCCATTTGGAGCACCACCTATTTCAGGCTTCCACATTCCAGCAGCATTTGGTGGAGGGACTTGTCGCATGCCACCCATACCACTCATCTATAATATTTATCAGGTAAAATTACCATCTAGTGGTATGTTCTCAATAAGAAATCAAGACTTCGAGAGGTCTTCCTTACTGGCAAATCAATAGGCGGCGGCACACTCATATCCATGCCACTCGGAGGGTATCTTCCACCACCGTGACCACGTGTCATTCCACCACGTGGTATTGCATTTATCCTCTGCTGTTCCCATGGCATTGGCTGTTTTCCTGTCGGCCCACTCATCATGCCACCATTTGGAGTCCATCCACCTAAAACCTTATATTTAAATCGGCATCCTAACAATAAAAAATATTAATTAAATATTTCATGAGGTTCCCAATCGTTTGGAAACAATATGAGTAAGTTTTATTTTCTCAGTATTATATATATAACACTGTCAGTTCAAAAATAAAACACTAATCTTGTGGAGGACCTCGCTGTTGTATTATTGGTCCACGAGGTTGTCCATGTCCACTATGTTGTGGTGGTGGAGCATTGGGATGCATCTGACGAGGTGGCCATCCACCTATTCCACTGGGTGGACCTCCCCATCCACCTCCCTAAAGTTATATAAATTGAAGAATTGTATGAAAATGTTACTATATTACTATATTGATACTTATATTTACTATAGAAAATAGATATACTATGAAAACCCAAAAAAAAAACAATAATAAAGGATCATTAAAGAAGCAACAACTGTCATTCCAAATTACCTGTTGATGTTTCCAGTATCCATCTTGTTCTTGCTTCATAGGGTCACTCCAAAGTGGCTGCTGAGACTGTGTCGCAGCTGCAGACATCCAATCACTGCTAGGATCACCCATCATACCATTAATGCCACCTGAAAATATGAACGTTATAGCGATAAAGGATCTCTTACACCATTAATAAGTTGAAATAATTCTGACTAAGTTACAAGAATTGTGGCATATTCTGTGGATTATATTTAACTCAAGCATAGTTTTAACTGCTCCTGAATTACTAGTAATAATAGTATACAGTTACTAAAACGTCAAAAAATTAACTAACGATGATGACTATGCATAGGATTAAAAGCCTGTTGATCGATATGCGGATCAGACCATATCCTTGCCGCCTCCCCAAAATCGCCTGGTCCACCCATTGGCGCACCCCATCCACCCTGAGCAGATGGTCCTCCTCCTAATCCTAGTGCTTCATTAACACCTTGAGCTAAAAACCAGATAATAACTAGAATAATGAGTAACGATTCTCGTACAGGTGACTGTATAATACACAGATTTTCAACAATAAAGCCATAAATTTACCAAGCGCATTAGGATCCTGCCACGGGTTTCTCATCTGCTGTGGTGACATATGACCCCATGCTGCTTGACCACCGCCTGACGCTCCACCGCCAGGCATTCCCGAACCCCACGGCTGAAATTATCTTACTAAGCATATAAAGGTCATTTGTATTTTCTACTTGAAATGGTTAGACATTATAAAAGCATAATCAGTAAATAAAAATATCTGGTGAATATTTTCCAAAAGAACAAGTTTTTTATATCCAAGAATCTCTCCCTAAACTACAAACCATTTCAAAATTAGTCAACTAGATTAACTGCGCAGGAATTGTAACAATTCAAAAAAAATGCTTGCAACTTTACCTATATTATTAGTAAGCTTTCGTAATAGTAGTTTAATGCTAACAATTAACATAAAACATCTTCAAAACTGAAATGGAGTAAATATAGTACTCCAGATCATCAATACAAACTTGGTCCTATGGATATTTTAGTAACATAAGGGTCGGTTATCTGTGTGATCGATGACCGAATGGGTCGCGCGTAGCATCCCGCACACGCGAGAACCGAACAGGTTTATGGCAGGAACTATCAAGAAAACTCGTGCGACAGAAATGCATGATATAGTAAATTAATGTTTAAGCCAATTAGCACATACCACAGTAACAGATTAAACAGATAAAAACAGTACTTGAGGTGTTTGATCGTGCTGGGATCGCCACGGGTTGTCGTCTATATTGATGTTGGCGAGACTTCTCTCGAGATCCATGTCGTTGGCGCGTTTGCGACAACGGCGCGGCGATTAGTCTCGGATCTACAAAGTTCCATTGCATCTTTAATAAATAAAAACTATGTCAAAATTATAATGGTAAATACGTTCATATAATCTGAACAAGAAAAGAAATATATAAGATATTAAGGACCACCAATAAACAGTCATTTTAGAATGGACGGAAAAATATCTTGCCTCTAACAAAGAGGGGTCTGAAATTACCAAATAAAAATTTAACAAATAAGTGAATGTTGCGGTATGTTCTTAGTATTAGAGACTATAAATATGGGATATTAATGTAGCAGAATAAGAGAATCTCGGATAATATGAATAGGTATACATTTCATTGATAACAATTTGACTAGTATAATTACCTCATTTACTAAGTAAAACTTTTTCAAGGAGATCTCAAATATCCAAAAATAAAAATTCTACATGCACACAAATACTGCTACTATATACGTAGTACATTTTCACTAATACTATAATGAGTATACCCATTGAGTATTAATGATACCAACGATGATTTATCTAATGTAAAAATCTGATAAAATTAAGTCGAAAATCTACCCAAAATCTTATACTGATACATTGCTTATAACTTCTTACATTAAGTACAGATGACATTACTTCTGAACTCTATTAACTATATATTGTTGAATTTCAGTAGCTACACTTATATTTCGACGTTATAGCTAATAAATCATGCTTAACAAAATACATATAAGGAATATTAGTCCATTAACCGTTAGTAATATTTTTAAACAAGGGTATTGTGCGTTCGAGGTGACTGCTGAGACACAATTTAGTGCAGTAGATACTTTATTATAAAAGTTAATATAAATAACTTATATTATCTACCGAAACTTTTTAAAAATACTAGAACCAATAACTTAAGGCGACTTAGTTAAACAACTTACAACTAAGATAAATCTCACAAAATTAATATCTTAGAGTATCCCACTTAATATATGGAATGATTCAATTTTGGCTATAGAATGCATAAAGCGATCAATACAGAAGCAATTAACACTGCGCCACGCCAGCCAACAGAAGTAGAGCGCCACACATACAAATAATGATCAATACAGTAGCTGTGACAAAATTGTTCATAATTATAAACCACAAAGTTTTAAACATTGTATCTTAAAGGCTTACGACGATTATACGCTGAAAGCTACCTGATTTAAACCATAGTATGTATGTACCTCTGCACATTAAAAATGTCTCCAATAAGAATGGATTTTAACAGCATAAAAAAGTAGAGTACTGCTAAAAATAATAAAACATGACACAGATCAAACATTAATACTCAATATCGGGCAGTTAACTGTTTAAACCATATTCAGACGTTATCTTGCCTAGGTCAAAATGTATCAAGTCCTAGAATATACTATGAAGTGCATCTTCTGCTACAAGCGGCGTTCTGGCGGCGTCAATGTGGGTAGGAAGAGCGACGCGCCCCACTCTGCGTCCCTGACCGCCAAATCGATAACCTCAACCGCCGAGAGCCTACAACACGCGCATCACTAAGCACAGCCACCAGTCGGCCCATTCAAACAAACAGCCAGGGGTTCACAGAGTATTGGTCCTTCTAACAATAGAATACATTATTAAACCAAATAGATGTGAGTAACAAGCGCTTCATGAATCCTGTATAAGTATGAATTGAAATAAGTAGTAGTAATTCGAAACCAGTAGTTCGAACTTGTAACAAAACATGCCAAACCAAGTACATTCGAAGTATTTAACAAGTAGTGTTCACACTGACAGTGATAGAATAATACCAATACTGCATGTCTATTAAAATAATATATTTTATCAGTTTTATGTATAATTTACAGGTCCATCACTTTTTGTTCCTACTCAGGGTTCAAATAAGCAGGTGAAAAATCATATCGTTTCAATGTAATGGAGAATTTAATAGCAAATAATACTCACAAGTGTAAAATTCTACAACATACGTTCCTTAAAAAATTGTGACAGTAATAGGTAAATATTTATAAAACGATAAAACTCTAGGATATAGTGGAACAGTATATGATTCACTGCAATGCCGAAAGCGTCGCGCCCGTTTAATGAATTGACCATGGCCCGCCTACGTAAGTGCTGCCAACTGACGGAATACTACGCAGGAGATCAATAACACTGGAGGGGAAAAAACAAGACTGCCATTTTTACGCAATTGCCTTTGACAAAGCTGATTAACCTATATTTTCAGTGCAATCATATTCAATGTACTTTATCTAATTGAAAACAGAACACGAAGTAAAGTGCTAAATTAAGGAAATAAAATTTGAAGGTGTGAAAGCAAGAAAATCTCAAATTTAGTTCATTGCATACACAAAAGGTTATGTGAAATATAAAAATCTAACAAATTAAAACTGAAATAAGCTGCATTGATGAAACAAATTATCTTTTGATGGGGGGCCGACCACGACGTCCCTAAAATCTCACGAGTTTAATTCCTAAAGGAAAAACCTAACTGCACAAAAGTAAACTTACCCTTCCTGGTGTCCCTCCCCGTGATTGTACCGGTGTTGAATTCTTCCGTGGTCTTCCACGAGGACGTTTCTCCTGCTAAATCAAGGGGGGGATATTTGTACAATTCTTAATAATTATCCAAAAGATTTTGCCTAAATTTGATGCTGAAAATAGGTATACCAGAGATCTAATCATGACAGTTCTTTCCCATACAAAGTCAGACGCGGGTAGTATGCTGCAAAAATAAAGATATAAGAGGAGATTACATATTACCTAGACAACAGAAGACAATTTCGTTTTAACGAAAGGCGCATTTCCCTATATGACAATATAATGTCTTTTAAAGTAATCTCCCATGAAGTTCTATATTTACCGGAGTGCCCAACATAGAGTAGGATGAGCTTTCAGATGGAAAGAGACAGTCATCAAATGAGTCATCAGTGTCTCGTGCACGAGGTGTACGTGGAACAGCATCTGTTATAAGTAATATTAAATCTAGTAAATATCGGAATAAATGACACTTCTTTAGTTATACATATAGTATTAAGCACTAACCCATGTACCACCTATCGTTTTCCTTGTTAGGAAAAACTTCTAGATCTCGAGAAAATGAGGAATTTGACTCAGTAAGTACATCAAAATCTCTTTCTCGACCAGGTGTGTGAGGAACATGCTCGCTCCTATGGCTCTTCTTGTGTACTGAGAAAGAGATTTTTATATTCGCAGTTAGAATTTGGAACAATTTTCTAATATTTTATTAAAATACCATGCTTAAAGGCTTGTTATAAACACTGTGCGAGCATCGTTATGTTATGGATAATTAATACGATTCACATAAATAACTGACTGACGACCAACCTCTATCATATTTGGCTTGTTCCCTATCAAGATCTTTCATTTGAGCCTTAGTAAGCCATAACTGTCGAACCTTAAACATTTTGGTTTACTTAGTGTTTCATGATGCTCTACAAAAAAAGAAAAAGAACATTCATACTTCAGCCCAACGTTCTTGTATTTCCTTATCAGCAATGGCTATCCACTTCGTATGTAGTCTCTGAGCTCGCTCAGCGTATCTAAACATTTCATATCAATATTGATTTCAGCAAAATAGCAGGATTTGGAAAATTTGTGGAAAAATCCGTGTAGAAATAACTATAAACCACATAAACATACATACCGTGATGATTCAAACACTCGAGTAAGCTTTTGCCCAGCACCGGTCTCATGTAGTCGTAATAAATTCATTGGGACATTCTCCAGGATTTCTATGCCGACATCTCGCTATAAAATTCAGGTAGAACAGTAAATACTTACACATTCTAATATACCTTGCATGAATTCGAAAGTGCTAAGTAGATTATGTTGAAATAAGTGATAACTTAGCACTGCATTAAGTACCTCCATTCTTTGCTTTAAGAGACTCAGTCCATGTTTTATTCTCTGACGAATTTCCTCCTCAGAGCCTTCGTAGTTCTTCCCAATTTTGTTAACTCGCATAATGTGGTATCTCACTTGAATCACAACATTTGACACTGTTTTGTGTTAGATGTCATATCCATGAATACGAAAATACAGTTTATTTCAACACACCATAGAAATAGTTCTAGAAATCTACAACAAATAATGGTTCTAAAAAATGGAAACTAAATCACTACTGGTTGCATGAGCAACATTGAAATTGCTGCAATCCATAGTTTTAAAGAATATTAGAAATAAAATAACTATAAAACGTTAATTATATACTATAGGTGTTTAGAAACAACTTATCAAACAAACACTCAATATATTAAAAAATCTTTTATTTTAAAAAATAACGACAATTAATTAGTACTGCTGTAATTATTAAAAATGAACTACTGCACCAAAGTATTCTGACGCTGAAGCACTTCAACTATTAAGTAAGAGAACTCAAAAAACAATAAGTGAAGGATTTAAGGTACTAGCGTTTAAATGCCATCAATGTTTGAGAAAAGATGCGCCCTATTTCCATTAGGCAGAGAAACAGAAATCTGCAAGATTCACTCTGAGTAAACAAGATACTGCGTATTAATAACATACGATTTCGCAATGGGTCAAATTTATAATTGATTGGTGGATTAATAA
This sequence comes from Heterorhabditis indica, assembly GCA_020740425.3. Lineage (NCBI taxonomy): Eukaryota > Metazoa > Nematoda > Chromadorea > Rhabditida > Heterorhabditidae > Heterorhabditis > Heterorhabditis indica. The sequence goes on from JAJAVP010000103.1 coordinate 25,683, forward strand.
AATCGGGAGGTACTTATCATACCTACATCGAAGACATTTGACAGTAATCGCATCATGTTTTGGTTAAGCTTCTGCCCAATTTCGTGTATAAGCTGTTAGCTTTTGTTTTTGGTTACTATCGCTATTTGTTATAGTTTTTCTAAATCCACGTACATATTGATTTACAATACTATTATAGTTTATTGCTCAACATTGTACTCCAACTTTGAACTTTCCGTATGGTGTCTGACATTACAGGTATAATAATTTAAACTTTCCATTTGTGGTCTAACGTTGCATGTATACATTCTTATCATTTTTTTAAATTTGTACTTTTTTTTACCCTTAGTTAAAGGATATAACCAGGAACCTAAATACACATGGAAGCGACGGACCGCAATGGTCGAGGTCGCTCCGCTGAGCTAGACGGACGTCGTATCAATGCTGTTTCTCCAATGCATCTAGGGGAGTCGAAAATGTTGCATAGTCTTTGGAAAGAGCATCAGCAGCAGCAACAACAACAACAGCAAAGTACACTAAATTCAGGAGAATTAAATTTATCTAAAGGTTCTTAGCATATGAATTTTCTTTTTATTTATTCACTTTAAAACATATATAAGTCTCCTATTTTCCATTTGGATTGTTTCTTAATTTGTTCTTGTTTATATTGTTTATAGCTAGGTATTCTGACCTACTAATTTACTAGGTTGCAGACGTTTAAAATATTTGTTGCAGAGGATGATAGCGAACGAAAACTTCAAATGATGTTAGAGAAGTATCAAAGTCAAGTGAAGCTACAACAAAGGTTTCCACAATCACTACAACCAAAAGCACCGCCAAAGAACAATGCTCACAAAGTTGAAAGCTTGTTAGTTTCTTTTTTATGAATTAAGTTCTTCGAAAATTTCCACGAAAAGAAAGAGATGTAAGAAGAATGTAGCAGTTGTTATTGCTACGAGTTTTTTTTATTTTAAGAATAGACACTTTGGTTATATTTATTTATTATTATGTTTGTCCAGCGCTCAATCATCCACATTTATTGCCTCTGGCCGTCTCCATCCAATGAGCCACTCTCAGCCATGTCTTATTGCGATCTCAGATAAACAACAGGATCAGTAAGTTAATAACTAAAAGTATGTTGTTGCTTATATGTAGCGTTTGCTTAACAAGAAAATTGTTATTTGGAAGCTATTACGTTAATCCCACTGCGTTAATGTGATTATATGTTGTTGATCAGGTACAGTGGTAGGAATAAGACTATGGAGTTTTGTTCGAGTATTTTTTATTATAAGTATGGTTTTTTTGAGTGTCGCTCATTTATTATTGTAATAAATAAGTCTAAAAAAGACTGGAGATTAGTTGGGTTTTCGTGAGGGTACTAAGTTTTTCTCTTTATTTTTGAATTAAAGTAGACAGTCTTATGTGATTTATTACCTCTAGATAAACGTCAAAGCCATAGTCATTGGTTTAGAGGCAAAATATCATTAGGAAAATCTACTAAAGCGTAATTAATCTTAACTACAAACTGTATGGATAAATGACAAAGGGCTAGTAAATACGGCATTGTTGTGAGAGGATAATTTTCTCCATGAGATGATAGCTACTACAGTGCTACAAATCAACAGTTGGCCAATCACTGTTCAAATCGAGGGTTATCAGGATCGTGCTCTGCCGATCAACAGGAGGGCCAATCAGGTCTAAATGGAAATCAAAGGGTGTGGTATTATTTTATGTAACATAGGGAGTTTCCCTTTTTGCATTGTAAAATTAATAAATATTTGTTTAAAATTTATGGATGAAGGTAAATTGTCTTAAGAGTTAGAATAAAGTTAGTGGTTTATTGCTACCGTTGGTGATATTTAAACAAATTGTAGATGCCGAACAATCAGAAACTTATTCAATCTCTTCGCGAAGAAAATCTTTACTTGAAACGCGAAAATGACGCAACGAAAAAAAAACTTATGAAGTTACAGCAGGTGAGGACTCTTTATTGACTAGTATTCATTCAATATATTTCCAAAAAGGAATAGTTTTAAGATTGAATCTGCATATGAAAGGATTGAGAAAGATTATGAAATACTACTTAGAGACAAAGAAAGACAGGAAAGTCTTGAGAAATCAGCTTTGGTACAAATGGAGATTCACTTAAAAAGGTATTTCGGTTTTTAAATAATGTGTATAATGTTCTGTTTGTAGCCCCTTTTATGGTATATACAGCTAACATGGTTGACATGAGTTGAATTTATTTTCTTTTTAAAGTAGTGACTAGAGGTTTGTACTTACCAATAGCTTACGAATAGGTTTCATAAGTGTAGTCCAGTCCTACTTCAAACTCGGAACCCAACTTCCGAAATTTACATCTTGACTTCCTGTTACATTTGACAAGTTCATGTACACTTTTTTTCAAAAATCCAGAAAAATTTCCATCTTTTCATAAATATAACCCACTTAAAAGAAGTATTTACAAAAAAGACAACAACAATTTATAGTGCTCAATACAGCTACCTACTTATCCGTGTTAAAAATAGAAGGTGGTTTGTTTGTCCCTTAATGAAATCGAAAATGGAAGAGTTTTGGCGTTTTCTGAGGCTATATTGAACTATTCAGAGATTGCAAGAAAAAACAGATCGATCTAGAAAGGTTGCTGCCAATTTCCTGAGAGTTTCTAACGAATATGGAAGCAAAGTTAGTGGAGAAAAGCCATTAAAACTGGGTAAGCGAAAAAAGAAGAATCACGAAGACTGCATCAAATGATTTCACTTTCGATGCCATTAGGAGAAGGAAAACAAGCCACCTTCTATTCTTAACACGGAGGTAGTTGTACTGATTACTATAAATTGCACGTTACTTGCTATAAATTTCGTTTTCTTTTTTGTAAATACTTCTTCTAAGTGAGCTATACTTATAAAAAGGTGGAATTTTTTTTTGTTGGAAAATGTACATTAAACATCGAAATAAAATGTGTAAATGATTTAGACGACTTGGTAGGAGTTCAGGGAGAAAATTTGGTAAAATTTCAAGAACAAGGTCCCGAGATGCAGTTACAAGTACGAGTGGGCTATAAGTATGGCATGCACTATATAATTTACTACATAAATTATAGAGTAATGTCGGAAAAGGAGTCTATTCAAGACCGCTTAGATCGCATCAATCCTCCAAATATGCAAGCTATGGAGAAAATTGGTCAGCTGAATATGGTGCTGGCAGAAATAATTCCTCAAAGTGAGTGTTGTATTTGAGACAAATCTTTCTGTTATCTAAACACTGGAAAATTCAGACAAAGAATTGATGGCCGTAAAGGATAGGCAAAAAATGGAACTAGACGCCCAAAATGCTACTCTGGAAGAACAAAGGACGCATATAGCCATGCTTGAAAAAGCGTTAAGTAATGCGCAGGAAAGACTGAGTAAGAGAGAAAAGGTAGTTAATATAGGTTGCAAAAGTTGTTTAAAATTGGGATTTTATTAAATATGTAAGCCTCTCTAATTATTTAACTGCCATCCATTTGGTTTGCATGATTTTTCAGATTTGCGAAGAATTGTCTGTCGCTGCAGAACGAGCTAATCATTTGCAGCGTATTTTACATGACACTCTACTTGACAAGCAAACACAGGATGAAGCTCATGCTCAGGAGAGAACTCAGTGGGAAATTGATATTACCCAGCTGAAAATGCAGTTAAATAAAGTAAGATTTTCCAAGTTCTATTTACAGCTTACCTGAAAAAGAAGTGTATTGAAAAACAATTTTTTTGTGAACGAGAATAGAAATACTAATATATACTAAGTTTTGGGAATATTTAGCAGATACAGTTATCTTAATATGCTAGTTAGTACAATGATTTTATTTTTGGAATATTATTTCCAGGATTCCTCTCAGAGTGGAAGTTTAAAACGATTAATAGGTGGTCGGTTATCTGTTGATGCAAGTGATGAAACTGTTAGTGGATTGAGAAGAATTGTGCATTCCAAGGATGAAAGAATTATGCAACTTGAAAAAACTATATTGGACCTACAAAGGTAGTTGTAATCTTTATGGATTTTATATTAATTTTCTATTTAATATTGATTAAGGATTTATACGTTGTAAATGTTACACGAAGAACTTCAATATTTACCGATCATTAGGAAACTTCATGACGAAACTGAACGCAAAAAATGTGCTCTTGATGCACTAAGTGAAGATCTCGAATCGAAAATTAAACGATTAGAAGATGAGAAATTAGAAAAGGTTTAGACTTATTTCTTCGAATTTAGTGTATTCATACATGAATTGTGGACTTGTTAATGTTTGCAACATTTGATTATTTCGAAATTATTTAAATCATTCGAGTATGGTTATTACTTAAGTTATAAATATTATTAAAGGATCATAGGATAGCAGTTTTAACGGGAGAACGGGAAAAAGTGGGACATTTACTGGATGTAGGGAAAGAGCAGGAAGGCGAGAGCGTGCTAGGAATGCAAAAAATGGAGGAGATTCGACAGAAAATTCAAGAAAGAAAACGGAAAGGAAGAATGGCAGCAACAGGAGGGTAAGAAGTAGAATAGGAACATTAAACTTCTTGGTACACATTGTTCATGGAGGCCACAATTATCGATTTTCATTTTTTTCACATGCTAATATAGTCTGGAGCTTTCACTGTCCAAATAACTTTTTTAGATGAAAGGTATAGCTTTTATTAAAAGCTTTCAATATATTCACGGATCTGGTGTTCCTATTTACTATTTGTTACCTTCATAGCAGAATTTGCCCATAAGCTTTTAAATACTTATGAAAACAGCGTTTCTTCCTTACATTACCATTTCTTTGCAATAAGTGAAACTAAGATAGTGGTAACCATATCATCTCGAATTAATTGAACATTAGAGATTAACTTTGATGCGATTCATAGCTCTATTCACAGGATTGTAACGTCGTATAAACTTTACTTTTCAAGTTAAAAAGTAGTAAAAGCACCAGATCTATGAATGCAGTCATAGCTTTTAATAATAAACACAATCAATAATTGTGCCTTTCATGTGCAGTATATGCAATGAAGTTAATACATCCCCAAAACTAAGTTTTATAGTTTTCAGGTCAAACACCTTTGAACAATTTTGTCTAGTTTAAACGAAATTGTAAAACTTAAGATTGGTCTTTTTTCCACCATATATTATGATAAATTCAAATTATCACTTTACATAATCAGTTATAGTATTTGTTAATTATAAATTTCAGATATAGCTATTGTAACCACATAGAATTTTGAATTGCATTTACTTCTGATAGTAATTGCATAAAGGCTTCTTTTCCAAAGAAATATTTTACTATTGAAAAATTGTTATTACTATTCATAAAGTTGTTGTTTTTGAGCAGCAGCTGATCAGGCTGTAATACTGGACATAGTCAAAATATTCTTACCATCCGTGAATTTTAGGGTGGCACGATTGTAATTTAACTTATAAATGAGTAGTCTTTTCAACAGTCGAAGTTTATAAGACTATGAAAGCAACCTATCAAAAGAAAATTTGCCCTATGGTCAGATCACATTATATTTTGATGTATTGTCTTTCTTAATAAGACTTACAATCAAAATGTTTTCTAGTATTTCCGTTATTTAATTCGTATATTTAGGTTAATGGGAATTGATGTAGACCATTCACGATCATCATCGGGGTCTCTTCTTCAGCCTAATACACATACCAGGCAATTAATTTCACTAATTGCATTAAAGTAATTCAAGTATATTATTGTTATTATAAATTATTTCTAGAACCACCTCCGGTCCATTCGATCCTAACTTCCTGGATTTAACTTCGCTTCTTTCTGAATATTCATCGCCTTTATCTTGTACTAGCCGTTCACCATACCAAAGTATTTTCAAATCCGAAAAAAAGGATGATTGTAATGGAGAGAATGTTTGGAATGTTTAAAACATAGGCACGTATAGAAGTAATTAACCTTACATTCGGGATATCTAGTTATTAAATCCCTTAAAAAGGAATTAGGAGTGTTAGTTTTTATCTTGTGCTCCTTTAATTGCTAAAGTGAATGTATTATATATTATTGTAAAGACCAGATTGCCATAATATGTCTAAAACATCAATGTAGTACGACAGGTTCCGATTAATCGAAATGTTACATGCCATTTTAGATTATATATTTCATGGCTGTTGGGTTGGTACACTTTGGATGATTAGGTGTGTGGTAAGCGTTCTTCAATTTATCATTTTAAGTAGTAACTAGTTGTTCCAGGTTGACTGTTTTTCAGTTTCTATTATCATCGAAAATTCATATAGTCCCCTTAAAACGATAGATAGGGTGATCCAATATGTTGGCAATTTAAAATGTATCCTCTCCGTTACGTAAAAATTTTGGCCAACTATTCAGTTGTCATATTACCGATATATTAATAGGGTAATTGTCTATTAATTTGTCACTACGGAAAGTAATATAATACCCACTTGTTTTAACGTATCTTAGAAATTGGTGCCTTTGGTAATATTAGCGTAGTAATTTGTTTTAGCCGTAATTTCAGTTCAAGTATTGTTCTCCATCTACTATAAAGGTTATAGATAGGAATGTTTTTACTCGGATGCTGTTATAATAAGTAGTTAACCAAGCACTCGGGCATAAACTTTTAAGAATGGAAGATCTTTTGACTGGAATATCTAAGGGATTTGATGGTAGTTCGGAATATTATGTGAAAATGTTGTAAGTGATGGTCTGGCATCAATTTTCACAAAAGTGTTACGGTTGCGGGGATTCTAGAGTATTAGGTCGTAAGCATATAAGTCAGATTACTGCACTACTATTTAGTCAAGCCATATAATTTTTATAAACAATTGATGATTTAGGTAGTTAAAAGTATATGGTAGGGGCACCGTCTTGATTAGTCACGGTAACTGGTACGAGATGTGCGCCTTGAGACGTTTTGGGTGCGGGTGATTTAATATTCTCGCATGTCTTTTCCTTGTCGATATTTACTGCATAGCTACTACTGAAAAACATCGTGTAGTTAAAGAAATTTAAACCCATACAATTAAAGCTATGTACTAGATGTATGCAAAAAGTTTTAATCTTTTTTTTCAACACTGATCTAAATTGTCAGAACTCGAACTCACCGTTTTACTTATTTATAGCGTTGGTATCATAGTTTCTGGAAAGTCACGCCATGATTTTTTGGTAAACAAAACCTCACAAAACAGTAACG
>JAJAVP010000103.1:34464-60073 GCA_020740425.3 Heterorhabditis indica
TGTGGCTGGGGTACGAAAATGGGTTGATGAATTCATTGCCTCCAAGCCGAGGTTGTTCCTTCGCGAAGGAATCCGAAATTTACCCGAAAGATGGATAAAGAGCATAAGAAGAGAGAAATATTCTGATGATTAAATTCTACATTATACAGTAAACCAAACATTTGGAGAAAAAAAACAGCTAAAACTTTTGTATACATCTATTATATTGGTAACCACTGAAGCTTTAAAGGAAACAAACCCGATTACTTTTGGAAATGTATTAGTTATAGTAATCCCACTACTGTTGGTGCTGTTTAACCAGCAGATATTAGTGCGGTTGTGGTTCCAACATCTGTAAAGCTTTCTTTTATTAGGGTTAACACAGATACTTTTCTTGGAAAAGAATATCCTTGATTTTTAAACACCAATTGGGATTATTAGCAATAAAAAAATCAATTACTGATTTGAAGCATAATTTAAAGTCAATCAACTATTAATAAGACATTCTCAACATTTTAATCCATGAACTCCAAGTGGAACTTACACGTATCGTAGTCGTTTATAAATAAAAACTAGCAACAATGTAAATATTAGGGTGAGGATAATTAGAAGCAATACAGTTATAATAGAAGTTGATGATATTGTATAGAACGGATTCCTGATAATGATCTATAAAAAGTAGTCCGAGTGCTAGAAGAAAATTGTGAATTGCAATACACTATAAAGAATTGATATAAAGCATAAGCCAATTCATTATTATTCATTACTTTAATATAAATAGTTATCGCCAGATCTGGTAATTTAGTTGTTTTTTAGCAAATTAAAATTCACCTAAAAATTATTCCCGTTCTGAAAAGACTTCGAAGTACTATGTTATAAAATGTTTATAAAAGCCAACTTTAATAGTTATATAGTAGTAACTATATAGCATAGTTAACTGACCTTGGCAATACCAATAGCTCCATGTTCATCACTTGCTACCACTACCAACTCACATATTGAACAAGAAGGCCTAGCATCTTTATTAAGGCGGATTATACCATTAGGCTCGATGAGAAAATCTCTGAGATATTGGATCAATATTTCTTATTATCATGCTCTCTTCGGAAGCATAATTTTACTTACTGGTTCATATTCATCAATTTGTATTTTGGGTTTGTCTGACTTTTTAATTTAACTGTACCAAGTACAGAAAACGATCCAATCTGAAGGTGATATTCAGATTTTTCAAATTCCAATTTGGATTCACAATAATCTTGAGAATCAATATGAAGAGATACTATGCAAATTGCCGTCTGAAATATAGCTCTAATCAAGCTCTACATTTCCGAATGCTATGCTAAGTACTTTGTTTTTAAGCCTATAAGACAATACGTAGGGGACCTAGAAAATACTAATTTACCTCAGTAAAATTATTATGTGAGGAAAACTGGTAGCAAAACGGTTATCACTTTAAATACGAGAGATAATTCGTAGTCATAAAAAGTTATATTTTAGTCTGGTCTCTTTTAAACGAATTACCTCTTCTCCATCTGTTGCCGCAATTTCATACTTAATAATTCCTTTTTTCCAATTCTTCAAACTGCCGAAAACCACCTCACCCGAAATTTCTCCGATAGAAATAATATCAGAGGAGTTGCGCATAGAGTAACGAATACGTGTATGCTGAATATTAAAGTCTACTAAAATCACGAAATTTATTATATTTTTTCGATTAAATTTCTTTAATAGTAAGTAAATGTTTAGTTTTAATCAGAAATAATAATGCTGACGTTAGCTACTTTGCTATACCAGGACTAGAAAATCGTACAGTTGTGCTTAGAATTACTGGTATAAAAAAGTTACACTAAGTACACTGAGTAAGTAGATCATTAATAACCACTATTAGTTGCAAAAATAGAATGAATCTAATGATTAAATCGTTCCTAAATGGAGTTAAATAAAAAGTATAACAAACTTTAGTTGAAACTGCATTTACGGTTAGGAGAGTTGTATTTTTGGGAGTTGATGAAGATACCTGCAAAAATTCAGAATAAGTCTAAAGTAAAGAACAAATAACTATAAGTGTTATACAAAAAAAATTTTTTTCAAACCTGTATTTGCCATTATTTTAGTCGATTGTTATTAACATTAAATGAACTTACGCTTACAGAATAGGCATCACGTTCAAATCGAATGTTTTCGTCAAGATTAACGGAAATTATTGCAGTGGCGTTCCTATTATCGTTATCTACTTCATAAGCCTGGCAAATTTAATTATGTACAAATGACGTAACCGATATCAAAATTTCACGTCAAAGCTAATTTCCACCCACATGGACATAAAACGTCGATCTCGATGGAGGTGGATAATGTAGCAATCGGATTTCACCTCTGGTATCAATTGAGAAAGAGGAAGAAAGCTCTATAATGTTTTCATGGCCAAAATAAAGCCTCATAATTAATTATGACATTAATAAGTTAAATAGTAACAAATTTTCTGCAACAGTTAGATATTAGAAGTCCCCATTGGATACAAACAGAGTCACTACGGATTTGATCCCAGTGTTTTAACCACATGTTATTAATAAAAAAACAAGCTAGTAAATATAATAATACTTCATATAGTAATAATAAATATAACTATTAAATAAGACAGAACACCTACCACCTTCAAGAGTGTACCTAATTTCTGCATTAAGCGCATCACCATCATGTGCACTTATCTTCTCTGGATTTATAACAAGTATTCCATCCTGAAATAAAAGCCATATTAATATAACCAAAATTTAAAGAAATAATATTTTATGTTAATCAAGATTATCAGTTTCTCACCTAAGAAAAATTCGTTTTGCAGAATTAATCATTCAAAACCCCTCATCTAGATAATAATAATTGAAACATTATCTGATTGTAAATCTATCTATTCATCTAATTTGAATAAAGCATAAATGCTGTAACCAACATGCCTGGACTTTTCTTGCCATGTAGTAGTTATGATCGAAGTATGGATCAAGATCATTGGCATCCTCCACAGTAACTTTTAGCGGCACTCTTGATGCCCGACTAGGTTCTCCTTGATCACGAGCTTCTAATAGAATTTCAAATGCTCTGATTTTTTCAAAATCAATTCTTCCCTAAAATTATGATCATACAACTATATTATTAAGTAATACTCTCACTTATCACCAACTACTCAATTTCTTTAAACTTCACGCTTTTCAAAATCGTACATAGTACAATTACGCCAATTTTTAAAAAAAACATGGAAATAAACAAAATTCTATCTATTACTACTTTCCGTCTTCACCAATAAAAGCTTACTAACCTTAATAGTGATAACTGGTTTAAAAGGGTCAGCAATTTCGAGTAAATCAGAAAACTGTCCCGCCAGAATAAAATATTGTATAAAGCTATTTGGACCTGGTCGATCTTTGTCTGTGGCTTCAAAGTCAGTAAAGACTATGGTTCCCAAAATGGCACATATTTTTTTAAAATTAATTGGTAGTAACTAAGATAATGAAGTTATTTCTTATAAAGAAAAAAATTAGATTACGTGTGGCATTAATTCCGTAGACTTCATTTAAGGAATACCACAAATAGTTCAAATATTTAAAATAACACTGTAAAAGAATCTACCTGCAGGTAATTCTTCTATTATCGTAATATTGTAGAAAGGAGAATCAAAAGCAGGAGCATTGTCATTAATATCTTTTACGGTTACAAAAACGGAGATATTAAGCTGTGTAATTATTATTTAAATTATAAATTAATTTCAAGTATAAACAATTCAGTTTAATATATCAGAAAAAGGTTCCAAACATCCTCTATTATTGTGTTGAAAATGATACCTGATTGAAATCATTTTCTATACTCGACAATTTACACTCTATGACGGCTTCAAACTTTCCGATTCCCTAAACAATCTATTTACAATGGACAATACATTGGTGGCAAAATAAAGAGTAGAAAACTTTAAAAAAATTTGTATAAGATCACTTTAATTAAACGTCTGTTATTGCTTGTTTATTTTAAGCTAATGGAAGCAATACGAAGAAGGGAAGGAAACAAGTAGAGAATGAAGAGAAGGAATTAAATTAGTTTGTGTATTAAATATCACGATATAATTTCCGAAACTGGCTTCTTTTTAAATTAGATAAATTCTATACGAAGTAGATGGTGCAAAAATGAAATTAGTGATGTAACTGAAGTAATTTCTAATTAGATTGGTGTATTGTGTCTTGTCCACTGTAATGGTTCGGTACCGCAATAAACCAGAAGTTTAGCATCATAAGGGTTACGAATGTTTCAATTAGTTGTTCCCTGACTTTATGTATGAAATAATCTGCGCGAGCCTAAGCACGAAGATAAGTGCATGTAAGCAGCACGCACGTATCAAGAATGTTCCAGATCGCCATCGATTGTTCTCCATTAACGGCGGGTCTACACGAGAATGCGCGTACTCTTTGTTTTACAAGAGAAGAAGCACTTAAGATCGGACCCATGTCGACAATACGGAAATTTAAGGTAATCATAGACAAAGCTCTTATTGTTCAAGCTAAACCACTTGCTCGTTTTCCATATACATTTGTGCCATGACACAAAAATTAGAAACAGTTTATAATAATTACCAAAATGAATTTTTAAGAATACTATATTTTACTGACCTCATCTCTATCAAGTTCCCTTTTCAGCTTCAACTTGTTGGTGCCGGACACAATTTCTACCAAATCAGCCCCTTTCACCACTTTCAATTCAATATCTGTGCTATTATCTTCCATTGTATTTTCAAATGGTAAATTACCAACAACTTCACCTAAAAATAATCATTATATACCTCTGGAAAATGCCACGGTTGATTATATAAGAAAGAATGGGTAACAAATCTATTATTAGGGAGAGGGGGTATTTTTCTTTTACCCAATTGAAACTTTTTACTGACATTCTCAAGGTCAGTGTAAGCTGATGAACTTGACTCATTATTGGTTCAAATTAATGTTTAATTATTTCAGCAATTATCTACTACTTTTACATATACGAATAGGTCGAGTATAATCTTACGGTACTTCATATAAGAAACATATTATATAAAACCATTAAAAATATTTGCATCAATTTTTAAATTAAAGCAATTATAATTAAGATTTGGCAACAAATTACGTAATTATATTTTATAATAAAACGTTTGATTTGCAGAAGTCTATTATTATTTGTTTGTTCATTGATTTATAGTATTTCATTTAGCATTTATATCAAATCATGCAAGATCGTTTCTAACAGAAAAACGGTTACTACATAACATTTTAAAAAATATGTTGTGCACGAGATATCCTTTTTAAGTAAATAGAATTAATGTTGGTAAACATCTTTTGTTCATTTTATACCAATAAATGAATCATCAAAGCGGGTTTAAACATCGTTAAGCGGTAGATGGTGATAATTATGGCAATCAGTTGCAAGCGGTCACACCACGTATTAGATCCAATCACCAAAACAGCAAAATAGAAATGAAATAACATGAACACACCATCTAGAAGTAGTGATTACAGGTAGAACACAGTAGCGAAAGATAATTTTAACCTTTTGAAAGTTTATGCCAAATATGTAATGCAACATAAAACGCTTCAGTATCAGCTGTTATTATTACGAACAGAATGTAAGTACATAAAATAAAAACAAACCTGGCTTTAGATCTTCAAATACAGATAAATAAACAGAACTTCTACCTTTCTCTAATAAGCAAGGAATAGAATAGCTAATACACAAGAGTACTAAACCAATTGTGAAAATCATATTAGCATGTAGTATAAATAAAGGATTATGGAAGATATAGTCTGAAGTTCTCTTAATTACAGTAAATTACTACTCTTTCCTTCCTAAAAATAAACCATATAAGACAAATTAATATATTTAAAAAAGTATATTGGTATTAAACAGTTAAACATATCTTCAAAATATTTCAAATAATATATTTTTGTTTTTAAATGGGAACATTGAATTATAGAAAATAAAAGAATGAGATATAGTATCATAATAGTATAGAATACCAAATTATATTTTTAGCATCTTGTGAACACAAGCTAGACCGACCACTCCCCCGAACCCCGCCTCTCGCGGTTAGCAAGCAAATCAGGACAAGAGGGCTAGATTGGCACTAGAGGGACTTATTTGAGCAATAATAGAGGTTAAAAAAAGATTTTTATTAAAGGTCTAGATAATGTACAATTATTAATCATGGTTGTCTAATAATAATAGATGTATTAACACGCAGCTTGAGGATTGAACTCACTGGCTTTTAGTGTTTCTTTTTGGTTTCAAATGACTTTATGGATGTTAGAATTAGATAATTAACGAATTATTAGGATAAGAAATACTGTGGTTTAATAGCAGTGACATAAGGGAAAACAGATTTATTTAACTGATAAAAACAGTCAAAAATAAGAACAATATCCCAAACACTTTAAAAAGGATTTATGCACAGGTGATAAGCTAACTATTACTACTATCTGTGTTTATTAATTACTTGTGTACTATCCATAAAAGTTGTTTTACTTGTAGCAGTATTTAGGTCCCTAGATACTCCTCTAGAAATTTGTATTAGTGGACCACTATTATGACGTGTCGTCATAATGCAATAACCTCATATGGAAATATGAAGTGGAAGACTGATTATGACACTGCTCATTTGATACACATAAGAAATAGGCTAACTAAAGAGTATAAGGAACTAGCACTTGGGAATAATCAGAAAATAAAAAACTTGAAAGTAGAAAAATATTAGATATATTATATTAGATTCTAATCTGTAGTTATGAAGTATTTCCTTTTATATCACTGGGAGAATAAAATTAAGTATTCTTGCAACCTTTTCATTAGTTGAATCTTAAATAATTCAAAATATTATCTTCATGATTAAACAAAATGTGTATAAGATAAGTTTTTTTTTAAGGTTGAGTTCTACTACAAACTCTAATATGACTTCTCAGTTTATTTAGTTATTGTTCTTTCTAAACTTGTATGTTACTTTTATCCACCAAACAAATAAAATAGTCGACGAACAGAGAAAGGACGAAATAGGATATCTACGACACGCAGCAGACTAACAATACGGTAAATCAACTTGATCGGGAATGTAAATAGGAAGTCGTTGATAGTTCCAAATCCAAGCTAAATTAATTAATGCAGGAAAAATGTATTACATTTGTGCTAAACTAAGGTCCACTTAAATTAAATCAAATGTCCACTAATAGATTTGAAATTATATATTATACTATAGTCAAAGTTAATATTTCTAAGATGCCCTCTGGTAGCAAATCATACCCGAAATTTAATGCCAAATATTCCTATCACTATATTATATTCAGACTATTCTCTTATATGTAAAATATGAAAAATGTGTAAAGTGAAGTCGTAAAAGTTGTGATTTAAAGCCCAACTAGAGTTCTGCAGATATGGATATATATATGAAAGAATGGTTATTTCTTACCATGTTTATTAATCATTTCAGTGTTACAAAAACCTATGCTGCACCTATGTTAAATTACTAAAAACAATCCAGAAAAATAAGAGCCAGATTAAGAAGATAAATTGAGTCTTTTCATAGTAAAATGATAGTAATCAATTTCTGTAAAAGGGAATTGTGAAATGTCTTGAAACAGCCCGAGACTTAGGATGTAGTTATTATTTAAAAATGTGTTTAATAAGTCAATAGCAAAATGTATAGTGGATAAAAAGACATAATACACAGTACACATCGAAATAATGCAGTGTTTAATTGATGAGGAATATGAAAAGAAAATCGAGCATCCCGGGCTTCCTACTCCAACAACACGAAAACCAGTGTTATCCCTTTCTGTTACAGAGCGCAGATCAGAGATTGCAGTGTGCATATCTGAACGTTGGTGTATTTGCTAGCATATAGCAACAAATTTATATTGTATAGTAAACAGTAGAAGAGTAAATTGTATCTGCAGAACACTTTAGATCTATTAAATCATAAAATGTGTAAAGTGAAGTCGTAAAAGTTGTGATTAATCTGCTATTTAAATCCCAACTAGAGGCATGACTTTTCTATTACAAACCTTTTAATAACGAATAAAATTGTCAGAGCTACTCAGAACATTAAAGGACTTTTAGCTTACTAAATACAATCTAGTTTTATACTCTATTAGTTCCTTCAACTCACTAATTATAGAAACCGGTCACATAAAGCAAAGTGTAATTCAGTTTACTTCATCTTAAAATATAAGTCTTTAATAATACTAAATATAGTACAAATCTTTTGAAATTTTTAGAGACCCCATATGGAAACCAATTTATTTTTATTACTTTTCTCCGTGCAAATCTATTAGTAACCATAATTAATAATAGAAGAGGCTAACTTTCTGATTACCATAGAAAAAAAGAGTATCACTCATTTAATATAGGACACTAAAAGACAAACAAATAGTTAAAGTATAAATTTACGTCCTCTAAATAATTATAAAAGAAAAGAATGTTATAGAAGATAGTTAAAACATGTTTATTTGTGCGCGTGTTATCTTAAGTGATGAAATATTTAATAAGCCATATATATTTTCTATTTTTGTTCTCACTTGGCTTACTCATCTACTTATTGCTTGATTCCATAAATATTATCTCAATTTCTTGATACTAGCTTCTGTTAGCAGTAGAGCATTCTAATTACGGTATTAGTTTGAATTAGCTGTTTTGTCATCATTGTAACTATTCGTTGGTAGTAATGATTTTATTATCAGATTGTTCTTAGCTTTAATTTCCAAAATGTAGAACACGTAACTTAGCAATTTTATAGTAATATCTTCATACATTGTATGGCTTTTACTCAAAATAGTTGATGTTGCGAACTATTTCAACCAATACTGTTAATCGTTACGAGCACCATATACTCTATGTATTAAGATTAGTATTTAAGTTACGATTAGTTTTTTCATAAATGTTTTTCAGTAGAATGCAGCTTTTTTTAAATGCATGGAAGTCACGTCTTGGCGGACCTATAGATTCAAGTAAGTTTTTCTCTGCAGTTTTTTTGTGATCAAGTCCACTATGTATGTGTTAAATTAATAATATGTTTTAATAGTACTGTAACATCGAAATTTATTAGAGTACTTCAGGTGCATTTTTGAAGACGCTGGAATCACCACGTGCGCTTACCAAAGAGAAAGAAATGATAATTGACAATTTTGATGACTGGGATGTTCTTACAAACACGTGGTTCGAGGTAATTATAGTCTCTGTAATTGGGATTTTTGGTGCATTATTTTTCTACTTTTGAATGGGTGCTTATTTGAAGATAGCTGATTTTCTACCCACCATTGAACAACTATACGAGGATGTATCGTTTAGTGCTCGTTTTAAAGCTGCTCTTCTGGCTTCGAAGGTTATCATTTGCAAATTTTTTCAGGTTGAAAGATTTAGTTTACCAGTGATTTTTTTTGTCTTTATTTATTTAGGTAGCTTTTTGCTTGGAAGATTATACAAATGCTCTTAACTTGGCTTTGGCTGCCAATAATCAATTTCATCTTACTCCACGACCTGCTTCGAAGGCTGTTGGTAATAAAGACGAAGAGGTTGCTTTAACAGCTATTGTTTTTCACTTTATTTTGGTGCAATTACTGTATTGGAAGTTTGAGAATAACTATTTAGTATGTAAACAAAATGATTGAAGTCGCCTTGGATACCTACAAAAAAGCAAAAAACAATGGGGAGAAAGTAGATGTTCGACTTGAATCTCTAATTGACAGGCTGTTTGAAAGGAATCTCGAAAAGGTTCATAGCTTTAAAAAGTTTACTAGATAACCGTTAATTTTGTGGAAATTGTGACTTTAATTTTTTTTGTTATATGATTAGTTGTAGTTTATTACTAAATTATTTTAAGAAGGAATTTCGTCATGTCATCGGTTTGGCCTTGGACACACGGCGCGTAGACATGGTAGAACGAGCAATAATTTCAAGCCATGAGGGTCCAGGTGAAATAACATTTTTAATTTTAGGTGTTAAGTATTTGTGATTTTGTTTTCCACTTCACCTTTTCAGTGCTGCTAGCTGAAACGGTTCAAAAAGTTCTCGATGGCCACTTAGATGCTATGCTACGCAATCAATTACTAGACATATTACTTAATCTTTTTGCTACCCAGGAGCAACCTGATTTTGTGGCAATTTGCCAGGTATTAAACATTTTTCTTACAGATTTTAAAAATTAGCGTTGCATATATTAATATATTAGTGCTTACACCGATTTAATTTACGGCTGAGTAAATGTATTTCGAAAATTCAGTATAAATTGGTGTTACGTTTAAATAAGTTTAGTTAGTTGAGAGGTAATTTGGTTTTTTGTTTAACTTTCTTAAAATTTCTAGTGCTTGATTAAATTAGAAAAGCCTTCTGAAGTTGCGGATCTTCTTAGTCGACTTATTCACAAGAATGTGAGTATACCTTCTAACAATTCATCTGTAATTTTTAAAAATGTTTTCTAAAAATATTTTAGGATGGAGAACTCCTTGCTTATCAAATAGCCTTTGATTTATATGAAAACGCAACGCAACAGTTCATAGAAAAAATTCTATCTGCTTTACAAGCTGATGATGGACGAGAGCCTGGTATGGCGAGCAGGTAACAGTTTATTTTTTTAAAACGTAATATAGGGTTGAGAATTTGATGCTGATTTAGTGTTCCTGATATGGCTGCGTCTTCAGCAGATACTACAGACGGTACGAAGAAGGTAATGGGATTGTTGTCGATATGGGAGGCTGTGAGTAGAGTATCCCTTCCGTAACTGGTATTAAGTAGTGTATTTGTTCTGTCTAATGTAGTATTTCTTTTGAGTAGGCATTTCGAGAACTATACTGCTATGAATTTCTATGAAATAACTGCAGTGGGTTCCTAGGCGACTCCAAAATCTCGTTTGACAACTATTCTTCGTGGTGAAGAGACGATAAAACATCACATGCAGTTTCTTATAAAGAACAATCACACTGATATGCTTATATTAAAGGTCTCAATTTGATATGATGTTTTTCTATATTTTTAAATATTTGACTTGTACGTAACTGGAGGTAATATGGTAGTTACTTTATGCTTCATTTAGGAAATGAAGGACTGTGTTCGTACAGCAACTGCACACAATGCCACTTTAATGGCCAATGGCATTATGCATCTAGGAACAACTTGTGATGATTTTTTGAGGTTCACATGAATTATTTTTAAACTATAGTAAAAGGTTTCATTTGAACCTTCATATATTTCAGAGATAACTTAGATTGGATTAGTAAAGCTACAAACTGGAATAAGTTTAACGCTGTTGCTTCCCTTGGGTTAATTCATAAGGTATGAGAATTACATGATATACTGTTTGTTTACTTAAGTATTTCTTCGACTTATCTAGGGTCATGAAACGGCTGCAATGAAATTGTTGGATCCCTACCTACCAAAAACTGAAGCTGACCAATATGGATATAAGGAAGGTGGATCATTGTATGCGCTTGGTGAGTTTGAAAAATTTTGATATTACCACACTTAGTTAATGCTAGATAATCTAATATTTCCGTTCTAACAGTTTGAAAATTTTAATTTAACCTAGGTTTTCTGTAGTTGTATCTGTGAAATTGAATAAATTGTTGCTTAGTTTTTTTTTTCTTATGAAGAAATACAGTGTATTTAATATTCTGAAACTATAGTAGTGACTTTAAAAGAATTGAATTATATTTGGGAAATTATTGAAATTTTTAGATTCCTTTATGATGTATAATTTAGGTTACTATTAGGACAAAATTCTAGGTTTGGTACACGCAAATCATGGGAACGCTGACACAATTAAGTATTTGCGTGATCAGTTGGCTTCTGCTCAAACATCTGCTGTCCGTCATGGAGCATGTTTAGGACTCGGTCTAGCTGCTATGGGAACTCACGACCAAGATGTGATTATTATTTGATTCTTAATATATCGATTTAGTTAATTAAAACACTTTAGGTTTATCTGCAACTACGCGATGCTTTATACCTAGATGATGCTTGCACTGGTGAGGCAGCTGGTCTAGCAATGGGTTTGGTTATGGTTGGTAGTCTACATCAGGCTGCCTTCCAGGAAATGGTGCAATATGTTTGTGATACACAACATGATAAGATTCAACGCGGCCTGCGGACTGGGATCTCATTATTGTCTTATGGTTTGCATATTTCTGATTCTGAATTCATAGCTACTTATTTATTTATTTATTTATATTGGTAGGACGACAAGAAGAATGTGAACCGTGGGTGTCACAGTTGCTTGAAAATAAAAGTAATGCTGTACTGCGAGCAACAGGAGTATGCGTGTTGGCAATGGCTTATGTTGGGACAGGAAAGGCAAATGTTGCAACCAGGTTGCTTGAGAAAGTTTGTTTTTTTAAACAAATAATTCTGTTTTTTTTTTCGTTTATGACAGCACCGCATAATAATGTATCATTTAGGTTGCTACTGATCCTAATAATGATGTGAAACGCTTTGCTGTAATGTCGATTGGTTTTCTTCTTAGCAAGTAAGTGAATATTAGTAATTATCCAAAATTTCTGGGTTTTTTTTCGTTTGGTTTTCTGCAAACATGGAGTCTAAAATTATAAAATACTGCTTAAACATTTAAATAACTATAACATATGCAATTAATATAATAACACAAGAGGCAACTGTTTATGGAGGTAATTGCAGCATCACTTGAACTCTCGGATTAGTACAGGATAAATAATGAAATTTATACAAAGATACAACAAGAGTTTTGTAAAATTCTGGAAATAATTTTAATATAAATGCAGTTTTAAATCCACTTAAGTGGGTAATACTGAGCACAATTTCCAGTTATACTAATTACACGTACAATGAGAATCAGGGTCACATTTTAAGAAACTTAAGAATTTTTTAGGTTTATCTCGTCAGTGATAAGCAATTATCTTCTGCATTGTACACAATTGAACGAAAATGACTAGATTATTAGAATATTAATAAGTCACAAGAAGGTTTCTTTTACAGGTTTACTCAAAGAGTATGAAAATAGTGTGAAATGGTGAGAACAATCATTTAATGGATATGGAAGAGTATCCTCAATAGCAGATGTTTTCGTTGGTTCTGTTTTCTGTCCATCTACATATGATAACTTCTTTATTTCGTTGGCATTCGAAGATAGTAGTCCAGTAAATGATCTTTTCATTGCAACGGGAGTAGTAATACGTGGAGGTACTAGTGATTTCTGTTCGTTTGGAGCATCATTAATATTTACCGTAACCGCTCGGGGGCTCTGTATTACTAATTTACTCATGCTAGCAGACATGTTGGGTAGGGAGCTCTGAAAATAGTTTGCCTACAATATTTAGACGTAGTCTATAAGAGAATTACCTTTTTGTTCTTATCGTGAATTTCATTTTCTACTTTCCACTCTCTGCTTTCTTGATGAATGCAACCAGTACTATTGTTGTGGTCATCTCTACCATTTACAGAAACCGTTCTGTCTCGTTCGTGATTTGACCTAAAAATTACGTGTTATATAGTGTTGATTTAAAATACTTCAATCCTTTAAACTATAGTAAAAGGTTTCATTTAAACCCTCATAGAAATTTTTCCAAATCCACTAAGATTTTCAATTAGTTTCTCAAATACTGATTTAAATTTTTATTAAGTCTCAATATCTAAGAGCTGACAGTAACTTCGAATGTATGAAAACTTACAATGTATAGGTATCCGGGATAGGATTAGTATAATTGCGTGAATATATTGAATTTGGGTCCCGTAATACATGGTGACATTGACACCGTAGTATACGGATAAACGCTTGTCGGAACCGTTTGTTAAATACCGTGTAGATTATTGGATTAATAGTACTTGATATGTATCCTAACCATAGAAATACGGAGCCAAGCCAAGCTGGCATGGAGCATGATTCTCCACAAAATCCAATAATGAAATTGGCGACAAAAAATGGTGTCCAGCAAATGAAGAAGCAAACAAATACAACAGCCAATACGCGAGTGGCTTTATGCTCGTTGGCCAACTCTTGACTTGCAGCCTGCAACTATTAAATATAACGTAACTGTATAATCCAGGATTATTGAATATTATTTTAAAAAACCTGTAGTGAATTTCTTCGGCAAACTCGTAGAGCAATACTCGATATATAATAAGAGGTCCTTGATTTCCATAGACTAATAATTGATTGCTTTTCAAGATCTTTCTGATTATTGATTGCATCGTTGGCTAGTAAGCTTGGAATATCAATTTCGCTAATTGAAGGATTATATCCATTAGAATAGCTTGTTGTACTAGTTTTCATACCATCTGAATACTTGGTAGATTTTAATGTACCATTGGTATAAGTTGATGCTGAATTAGTTCTCACATATCCAAGTTTTCTATGTGGCATTGTTCGTCGTAGTCCACTTCCGTTCACACTGTCATTGGCTTTTTGGCTTAAAATCGATGCTTGTTTATTGAGTAGGCTTGTAGTTCGCAAATAGGTGACGAACATTACACAAAATGGGATCAGAAAAGTTAATGTAGATCCGTAAATGATATAATGACGGTTAAATATCATACATGAATTGTTTTTTAGTATATTGGTATTGTCGTATAAACCTAACACGGCAATGGGGCAAGAAATTATTAGAGTAATAATCCATACTAACGAAATTTCTACGAAAATCATGGTCTTTGATTTGTTTCTAGTTCTAAGAGGTTGTGATATGCCAAGATATCGGTCCAATGATATGACCGACATATGTACTATACTAGCACTGCACAGGAATACATCGGCGTAAACATACAATAAACACATAAGTACGTTCCACGTCCAAACTCCTGAAAAATGTTGTAATTGCTATTATATAGGAGAAAATTGTATATGCAACTTCTCAAATTCATTACACTCGCATAGGTTTCACAGTTGTTGGTCAATTCGGGTGATTCCTGAGCTATGGAGGAAAAAGCAGGCAAATATCGCTCAGTTACCGAGCAAAGTCCTACATTTCGCATTTCTCGAAAAGTAATGTTTGACAAGTGTGGGAATTTAGACAGCATTGGAGAATATTTATAAAGCGAAAAGCTAACATTGAGAGTATAATTTAAAAAGGCTCAATAACTTACCGTTCCTAACTTCAACAATAATGCTAAGTGGCATTACAAGTAGACAGACGAACAAATCTGCCAAAGCTAGTGAAAACAGGAAATAGTTGGTAACATTATGCAATCTACGATCTGTTGCAATTGCTATGCAAACCATGCCATTTCCTATAAGACCAACAAGACAAAGGACTGGCAACAGCAAAAGTGCCATTACATTGAATATATGTCTGGTGGATGCGACTTGGACGCGAATAGTTGAGAATGTCCATTGCGACATGAGCTATGTCATGAGAGGTGGCAGGCGGCTACCCTTTTGTTCAGATACTAACCAACTCCGCCCAGCTTAGAGTACCGCCCAGCCATTAGTATCTTGTGAGGGCCTTTCACCATGAATGCTACGTTCGTACTTGGAAGCGTTACCAAATATCATCATGTCTATTTATTTATGTATTAAGAAAAATCTGTACATTGTAAATGTATTAGATATTTGTCATCAAAAGTCTTCAGAACAAGTGGTTCATTAATATTTTTAAGCTTTGAAGAAGTGGTTCTTGGGGATCAATGAACTCATTTATTATAGCCATCCTGAAATATGTCTGGATTATGTTGGTATGCTGGTGGAACACTTCAATAGCCATGTTCGTTATGGAGCTGCAATGGCTTTAGGTATTGCATGTGCTGGATCTGGATACAAGGTATGTTATTCTATTTAGGAAAATACCATGTTTAATGAGTTTGATATAATAAAATTTGTCCGATTAGCATTGGTCCAGTGAGGGCTTGAGGATACCTTGTTTCACAGAAGGTTGCTTGTTCCATAGTATATTTAAGTGCTGTGAAGTTATGTATGGCGTTACTCTTTTCTATTTGGTTTAAATCTAGTAGCAGCAAAATGTATTTTGCAACTAATATATAATATAATGAAAAGTTATCACTGTTAATATGTGGTATTTTATTGGAATTTAGTATCAAAAACTCGGAAGTCTTCATTCTAAAAAGTTACGAAGTAGTCGAATACGTCATATTTTGGAATTAAGGCTTTTAATGTGTTTGTCATGTGATTTCAGTTTTAATCCCGTGCTAGCTTATTTTTCAAAGCAAAACATGATTTGAGGAGGGTGTTGATGTGAGAGCAGTTGCTACTGATGCTTAATTCCACGTTTATTTTCAGATGAGAATAAATTTTCTGAAGACTTTAGCCATCTATTTGTAATTTAGGAAGCTGTCGCATTATTGGAGCCACTACTTTCTGCCAAAGAAAACTTTGTACGACAGGGTGCTGTCATCGCCCTATCATTCATTCTTGTTCAACAGACAGATGCCTCGTGTTCTAGGGTGAGTTCTAAACGTTCCTATCAAGAATTACTGATGTTTTCCACTTTTGTCAGGAGAATAAGTTTCTTGGAAAGATGTAGGCGCAATCCATAATTGTTTATTTTTGTCTTGCATGTCTCTTTATACGTCCGATATTTTTGGCTATAAGTGCATATTGAATAATACTCTATTTTTACAATAAAGTAAAGCTAGTTAGATAAGTCAAATCAAAATAGCATGAAATAAGATATCCAGTATTTAAACAATCGATTTTAACACTGGTTAAAAACAAGTGTTTAGTGAAACAAAAACATGTACTAATTTTCGGGAATTGTGTTCTTATTGTTAAATATTTTTTATCTAAAGGTTTTTTCAAACTGAAATATTTCCTTCTGACATGTGATTATTCGTACTTCATGTCAAATTGTTAAATAAGCGTTTATTCGTTTTATCATGCTTGTATTACTAGAAAAATGGTCGTAATTCTAGTGGTTTTTGGTTGTTTTGTTAATCCTATGTATTTGGACAGAATTGGGTCCTAAAACTATCCGGAAAAACGAGGATCTCATACGATAAAAGCAATCAAGTTTTTCTGTTTTATTTATGATTTACCAATTATTGCTAATTATTAGATGAAGTGTTTTGTTCTCTAGAGGCAGTTATCGTTATTTCCCATAATTAATGGTTAGGAATAGCTTTGTTTGGTTTTTGTAATTGGTCTCCGAGGAGAAGTTGAAAGAATTCGAAATATGATTGGCTCATGGGAATACTGCGCTAATATAGTTTTAAAAATATTGATTGCTGGGATTAATATTAGTGGATCCAATAAACTTTTTCAGTTTTAAATTAAATAGACTAATTATATTGGCAAGTTAGTGTTATTTTTTGAACAAATTGTTACTACCAACTATCTTGTGAATTTATGGCGAAGAGATTAATCTAGATATATCTATGTGATTTAGTTTAGGTGAATGAGTATCGCAAGCAACTGACTAAGATGATCACGGAGAAAGGCGAGGATTCAATGGCTAAATTTGGAGCAATCATTGCTCAGGTGGATTAGTCTGTTTTATATTTTGTTAATATTTTCACTATTATGTCAGATTTATGATTTTATAGGGTATCTTAGATGCTGGTGGTCGTAACCTTACCGTTACTCTTCATAACCGTACTGGATATCCTGATATGGGCGGAACTGTTGGTATGATGGTATTCCAACAATATTGGTATTGGCATTCTATGGTTCATTTTATCTCGCTGGCCTGCAAGCCCACCTGCCTTATCGCACTCAACAAGAACTTAGCAGTGAGTCTATATTTCAGCATTAGCGACTATATTTCTATAAAAATCTTGGATTTTTGACATCTTTATTTTATTATTCATATTCTCTAACTAAAGATAATTTTAAATAACTTTTAGATGCCAAAAATTGAATTTCGATGTAACGCTAAAGCTTCACTATTTGCTTATCCACCTGCTCTTGAATCGAAGAAAAAAGTAGAAACTGAGAAGGTATGATACATTGTATTTCAATGATAGAGTTTATATATGCATATATATATATATATTTAGGTAGAAACGGCAGTGCTTTCAATTACCAACAAGAAAAAGCTGCAGAGGGAAACCAAGAAAGAAAAGGATCAGAAAGATAGGGAGAAAAAAGATGAAGAGAAAATGGAAGTTGATGTAACAGATGATTTACATAAATCTAGCAAAAAAGAGGACGAAAAGTAGGTTTTTCATCTAATTTCATAATATCTTTAAAATAAATTTTGTTTTGTTATTTAGATTTTAATTTCTTTACTGAACTTTCTTTAGGATGCGAAATACTTTAGATATTGCTTATTTATATTAAATCTAAAAACCCGTAAATATTTTGAAATAATAATAATAAAGTACAACCTAGTTTTCTTTGACTAGAATGTAGTAAATAATTGTGTATTCCGTTATGAGTATTAATGGATATTATTTAATGCATATATCAATAGTTAAAGGTTTTCCAACTAGGAAATATTCTTATTTTTACAACGATCTGCAATAGAACTACAATTCAAACTTATAAATATAACATTATATAGCACCTTTTTATATGGTATAAATTTTGATGTGGGGAATCTGATACCAAGATTTCACTGAAATTATTTTAGGAAAAATGAGCCTGAGCCTCTAACGCACACCGTGGATAACCCTGCTCGTGTTGTGAGGCTCCAGCTCAAAACATTATCTATGTCAGAAAGTGCTCACAGGTGTTGTTTGTATCTATTTAAAATTAGTATATATTTCATCCAAGACATTAAGACATTTATTTTTAATAAATTTATTATAGTAAACATTTAGGTACAAACCAGTAAAATCTGTGTCGCAAGGTGGTATCATTATGGTATTAGACCGAAATCCGGAGGATAAAGAAGATCTAGTAGCACAGGTTCGTAGGCTTTTCTGTAAATGTTAGAACGTACCATTGTTTATTACCTTTTTTCAAGAACATAGTTGGTGGCATTCGTTATAAGCTTGCGATAATTTTACTTAGGCAAATATGAGTCATCTTTGCATTGTCATTTAGTATCCGAAAGAAGAAACACATTATTCATCCCTGGTCTTCTTTGAATTTGTCAATCAACGCTTGTTCATTCATAAATGATTAATAACTACGGCTAGAAACACTTCCTTGTTAATAACCTTCGTCGAGGTTGCACGCTTAACGGTTAATATGTTAAGGAAAAATGCCATAGATATCATTATTTATTACAGAATTATTATTGCCATTCCCTTGTGTGGAATTTAAACAATAATTTAGCACTATTACATTAGATTTCAACTTAGCATATATTTTTATCAGGTTACTTATAGGTGGTAGCAGGGGGTACAACTACAGATCCTGTTGCTCCAGAAAAAGAGCCGCACAGCACGTTTGAGATCGATATCAATGAATTATAGATCGGGAATCGGGTTGTTGACAGATATCTGTCACTGCAGGATGGCTGCTTTATTTCATTCCTCTTCCCACATGTACCACATTGTTTGATTTCCATTTGTGTTTAATTAAATCTTGGTAAACTAAAATTATTTTAATGAAGCTTGTTTTTTCTAAACACGGTCTCATCGTACTTGCGTTATTACTGTCTTTTTTTTCAGAGAATGTAAAGAATAAAGTCTGCTAGGTGTTTAAAAACGGTGAAAGGTTATATATTCCTTAAGGTTCATGGTGCACTGGGAAAGCTTAAACTTCAAATCCAGTTATAGCCATGTATAGTGGCGGCCATCTCAAGGCACCGCTCGTCCAGACTCAATGACGTATTTCGCGAACTGCGTCCCTAATTTGAATCGGTCGACATGNTCCCGCTTTCGTATCACTCAGGTCGGCGACGTGGTTCGTGAAGCACGTCATCGAGTCTGAACGATGGTTGCATTAAGCCTTTGGCCAATGCCGTATAAGTTACTGACATAGTTCAGTATACTAAGTAGTAATTGTGCAATTTCGATAATGGTTTGCGTAGTATATGTAAGATTCGCTAAATACTTGAGTGTTTTCGTTAAGAAAATTTAAGATGGAACCTAAATACTATATTCAACATATTTTGGGTGTTATCATACAAATCTCGTATAATTTTCATTTATCCGTTATATTGAATAATACATTAAATCAGCTAATAAAAAGTAATATTTATTTAAACTTAGCCTTTTATAGCAATTAATGGATAAGCTCTAAAAGATACTGTACCTTCTTTGGAGACATTTAACAGATGCATTTTTGAATGGAATCTTGCTCTTTATAAATCGGATATATACTGATCAAATATTGAAAACGTTCGTTTTCTCTATAGAAAGATTCTATCTCTGCATTTTTTACTGGCAAGTGTTGACTTTAAACCGAGAAATACGTTATAAACAAAAGATGCAGAATGAAATCTTTGAATATGTGAAACACTGTTTTCGAAAAGTCGAAGTGCTGTATATGACTAAAAGCTTACAACTGTGGATTAAATCAAATATCACAACTTAAGCCATAGATGTTAAGTTACACAGTTAAAGAGAAACTACGGTATTAAGACATCTGAGTTGATTAACTTTGAGCTCTACATTTTAATTCAAAAGTTACAGGTTTTGCAAAATCAAATTCTTAGTATGGCAACTATAAAACTTCACTGATAAATATATAGCTTCAACTGCTAAATCAAACCTCACTAATTTATGTTAATAAAAAGTACATAATCTATCATTTTAAATCCATAGCTGAGGTTTTCGCACGCCACTGCCCCCTTAGTTTCTCGAAATATAGTTCGCGCGCTTCATCAACAGTAATAATGTCTACAGTGTTTGGAATCCCAGGTAGATAGAAATTAAGACTTGCAATGCGTAGAAAAGATCGTTTTATGTGTTTGTGGAAATAAGGTAGAAGAATAATCATCATTAAAGTGAGCACAGGCATTAGAGATATCTGAAACTAGTTGAAATTGATGAGCTTAATAAAGTTCATGTAAAATGCTTCTTTTATTCTTTTTCTTAATTTAACTTGTACAAAAATTGAAATCCTACCTGATATTCAGCATAAGGTGCGTATATAATCAATTCTTTCAGTACATTTCTTGTTATCACCGTATTCTCATCATATTCAGGCATATAAAGGTGGTACACATAAAATGAGCATAAAGTGTAGACTGCTTAAGCTGTTGTAAAAAGTTAAGAAATGCATGATAGGCTTACAAGTTGTGAAGATGTTGTCATTAGAGTTACCACCAACATTACAGGTATCATCAATAACGTAGTTGATATATTTTCTTTTAATTGATAACGAGTTGATAATATGCGAAGATGGATGTTGATAAGGATTCCCTGAAATGAATTATTACTTATGTTGCCAATCTTATTGTCCAGTTCTATATATCCTGATTCCAATTTCCTTTAAAATTTTACCACATTCGATATTTTAACTTCTATTATATAGTACTGCCCACATTTTTCAATTTCCGACCTAAAACATTTTTTTATCGAAATGTTTAAACAGCTCAGCTATAGCCTACGTGGCAGTAGTATGGAACATGCTTCCTTACAACTATGAAATAAAATTTGCATCCATTAATATTTTTCAAACAAATGTACTCATAGTGAGCTTAACTCTTCAATATTCTCACTAGCAGCAAAATTTCAGTGAAAATTGCAAAATTCTAGAAAAGTTTTTAAATTTTACTTCACAATGTGTGTATATATAAATTCTATTTTTATAAATGTATTCAAAGTTTCAATATAGCACTCACACCCCTCTGCTTGTTCACGATCCATAAGAGAGTGAAAGTGATCAAAGCAGCAATATTAAGGCCATAGAGGATATTCCCAAAGAGTTTTGCAGCTGTAAAACTAAGCAGCAGAATTTTTAGTAATTTCGAAATCTATATTTACTGATATATAAGTAGTAGTGCTAATGCACAAACAAGATAATTTATTTTTATATAAAAAGGAACCTCTGGAATTATATAATTCAGGAGCACAGTATGGATAGAACTGCTTCGGGGTGCGAACATAAAACATTGTTCCAAGGCTGATGATAATCTGGCATTAATGAGATACGGATCAGTAAAAAAAAGAGAAATTAATAGAGGAAAAAAATATATTAATGAGTGATATGGGTGGGGAATTTTATTGTACACCAATCAAGGATCATATGTGGCTGGTGGAAGATTATGATATTTGTTTACATCACAATTTCAGTTTCAGGGTGCACCTTATTATTCAAATTATAGTAAATCTGCTGTCTTCAATAGCAGTATATAAACTCAGTTCTTTCTTATTGTTTATTATTGTAGAGCAGATGATTTACTATATTCCCAGGTTGCTTATATCAAGTTCATGAGCTACAAAATAGTAATATTTGGCTTTACGTGCGAAGAAGGAGCGTACTTTTAAATATACTCACCTCAAACCTTATATTTCTTTCTTAACGAGTAGAACCTCATTTAAGAAAGGTTTTATAGTTCATTTCATTATTTTTATTAAGATAAAATATAGGTATTCCTATTAATTCATGGTTGGATTTAAGCACTTGATCTTTAATTTGTGAATTCACTGTAGACTATCATTAGCATTTGTAATTACATGTTCTTATATACAAATATTGCCAAAAAGTGACAAATTTGTATTTACTATAGGTGTTCTCAAACATACAGTCTCTGCTACATAATTGTATACCTATACCTGGCGTTTGAAACCACTAAGTAGAAAATAATATGCATTTTTAAAACCATACATAAAAACAATAAAAGTAGATTTATCCAGAAAACTACTCCGAAACTAACCTCAGTTATAACGAATGTGATTCCAAGTAATTTGCGGCCTTCCTATAGGATGAAATTAGTTTATATAGTATTTACATAAGCCATACAATAATGACGTTACAAGCCACCTTTTCGTATGTAATGTAATTAACAGTTGCTATGGTCCTTTCCACGGCCAAAAACATTGCAGAAAGAGCAATTCCCATTCCTCCTGTTATGTGCAATCCACGAATAGCTAAAGAATTATAGGCTTACATTAGTTATTTTTCCTTCTCAATTAAAGGCCATTTACTTATAGAGTCAAACAACGCATTTGTGCGAATGTATTTCTGCCTTTAAAATGTGTGCCTACTTAAATTTTCCTTATTCCAAAGAAACCTTAGCACTATTAATTGGGACTATTATTTTATATAAACTTTAACTTCTTTAAAGTACTTGTACTTTAATTTTCACTGGCTAGTAGTTTTACAGGTTTTATTTTTCATTTTCTAAACCTGAAAATTTTAGGGCCAGAGAAAATGCTATGATTAATCCTAGTCAAATTATTTTAGTATACATAAAATTACGTTTATAAACTTTTCTCGCATCCAAGTACTACTAAAGAACTTCTCATGAGCGTGCTATATAAACATTATTAGAAGCACACAAAAATACCTTACACAAGTGCTGCCTCACCTAGACCATACTTCGGTTTAAATACTTGATATTCACATCGAGATTCTTCCGGCATAACAAATGATATGAGTAATTTGTAGACAGCATCAATGAAAACACCTAAAGTAATATGAGTATTTTTCAGTAAACGCTTAAAAAGCCAATAAAATAATTCGAAAATTCAAAATATCAAATAATTCTTGAAACCCTCGATACAAGGTTGACACCTAAATTTTGTAAAAGTACGAATTATCAGATACCACTTGCTTGGAATTTTGTTCCAAGTCGAACCAGATGTTCATATAATCTCTTCTGCTGTTAATTTCTGTCATTCACCTCTCTGCTGTAGAATTGCACCATGCCCACTTGGTGTACGAGATTACACCTATAGTTAGCAATTTTTGTTGCTCCTCTATACAAAGGTCATGATGTTTTGATTTTGTAAATACGGATTCAGTTCCTATATATTGATTGAAGTTAAGAAGGACGTTGACGATGATCATCTATGCGATGGACTAAGCCAGAAAATAACCATCAGCGCTTAGTACAGATTAATTTTTCTCATTCTTCTCTGGAATGACGTGTGTCCATAACTAAATACGCAAAACAGTTTCTATAACGTCAAAATCGCTGGAAACTGCTAAACTTCATAGTGCTATTGTAAAGTGTGTCTTTGATTACTTAATCCGTAGCTTTGAAAATACCTAAGGACAGAGTTGAGCACTGTTCAATAATGCGTTGTGGTGTAATATTTCTTCGTTTAAAGTCAACATTTTCTAGTAAAATAGGTAGAATGTGTGTATTGTGAAATATTTTATTTACAAATAGGAAAAATTTAGTTCTGAGAATTCGTGTAATAGGTATAAGATCTTGGAATACTTGATACGTAGATTAAAATTCCCGAAGTTTTGAGAAAGGCGTCAAAATGTAATTCTTTATTATAATTTTAGAGCTCAGGAATCTACCTCTACCGTATTTACTAGAAAATGTTCACTCTGAATATGCACTATTAACAGAAAAAATATAGAAAGTTCTTGAATGTGTAAAATAGTCTATTTTTCAAAAATTAATAATAGCGTTGAATAACTTAATGTATCAAATAAATATGCAAATCATACAATTGTAAGAAAAAGCGTTTGCAACCCCACATCATACTTTTTTACCAATTATACATTTATTTTGTTTCTGTTTCATATTATTTTACCTGTTACTTTGTTTAGAAATTAAGTGCCTAACCTGTATTGCAAAGCTTCATAGAGACTGTAAGGCATATTAACAGCAGTCGAGCGTTGAAGTGTAATGACTTTGTGTGATAGATAGCCAGGATCAAGGCAGATATTCCCAAAATACAAATAGGTACAAGTATTACCCGAAATACCAAAGAATAATGGGTAAATGATCCTGATGAAAAAATCTCGGCTGCAGCTCCACAGAGCTCACACCTCGTACAATTCATTATATTCATCTCCGATCCTGAAAGTAACTAATTCGAGTCTTTCTTGAAGAGAATCTATTATAATAGTGCCTAAAATGCGTTTGTTAACAGTTTCGCAGAACATATATATCTTAAATATCTTTTATACTCACTTTATGCCCAATTTTAGTTCAATAATTCATATATTGTTGTTTTGAAATGCAGGGACTATACTGAAAGGGCACAACAGGTACGATAATAGAAAGAATAATAATGCATAGAAACTTTTTGTACACAGAAGTTAGAAAGAAATGTCAAGTTACAGATATCTAGTAGAGGTGAAATTAATTAGCCTCTTAAACAATTTTTGGCTGATATAAATTTCTCAGACAGTAAAAGAGTGTTATCTAATTCCAGTATTAATAAGGAGCACAAAGTAGGAGCACTTCTTATGCGTTGAGTTCCCACTACTTTTTCCTAATTTACATTAAGTGTATTGGTAAAACATTATTTAACTAAAAGCTATATTCCCAACCTTTAGTTGCACGCCTAAAATAAATGCACTGTTAGTGCCTAAAATTTTCACAATCGTACATTTCCGTTTCCACAATTTCAATTAATTTTCCGCTTAATTTTCAGCAGGCAGGAAGTTAACAAGTGCATTCCTTCAACGAGTTTTCCTAGGCATTATTGTCTACAATTTAAATAGGAAGAACTTAGTACAAATAAGCATTACGTATAAATACCATGAAAAATATGATGAAACATGTTTTATTTTTTATTTTGAGTATTACCACAAAGAGAAACAGCGCCAGACCTAGAATTTCGTTCACAAACTTATTGAAAGCCATTTCTCCACTTTGTGATTGCTTTAATATCTACTAGGGCATTATGTTATGGT
>JAJAVP010000103.1:64103-194072 GCA_020740425.3 Heterorhabditis indica
CGAAGAGAGCGAATTGGAAAAATTATGTGGAAAATATGCGAAAGGATATTAATTAATTAATTCCTCAGCTGAACAACAGCATGAGCATGTTGACAAGAACAAGAGATAATATCTGCCTGTTCCTTATAACAATAGGACCTGATGTATTCTTTAGGACTTCTGTTTTGTATCTGACGGCCGAATGAGGTGTCTCTGAGGATTGTAAAGCCTTTCTCTTTCCAACATAAGTGCTGTTTGTCACTTGAGCGACAACCTGATTAGCCATTCTGTTCTCACAAAATAAAGACATTCTAATTTCGCTCGTTAGAGAATTTCGATTTCCTTTCCTACAAGAAAATTTTCCATTTTCATTCCGCGACCATAACATAATGCCCTAGTAGATATTAAAGCAATCACAAAGTGGAGAAATGGCTTTCAATAAGTTTGTGAACGAAATTCTAGGTCCGCGGCTAACAAGCCTAACGTGATTTGAAATCCTACACATTTGCAAGGTTATACTAACGAATAGGAACATACGGAAAAAGCTTAGAAAGGTCAAAATCTACGCGGTAACAGTTTTGTTTGAAATATACATACGTCATTAATGTTCCATCTTAGTTTTTGAAATTCTGAATTTATAAGTTTAAGTTCTTTGAAAAAAATCCTTTCTATGTAAAACAGAACAAAGCGAAGCTATAATAGACAACAGAAAACATGCTGCCCAAAACAAGAGGTGGCGAAACAAAATGCCCAGCGTAAGGGATCAAGCCTCCAACAAATTATCAAATCTTTATTGAAGCCCTTTCGTTCGAAATAACCACATCTATATAAAAATATTCTTTTCTCAGAGCTGGAAAGAGGCGATACCATAAGACGTATTTCAAGACATCTGGTAGACCCCATCACATGAAAGTTTTCCCTCAAAGAATAACCTACTACTTCGAAGCACACATTGCACTAACCGTAACTACGTTCCCAGCTAAAAGCGGCGGGCCTATAACTGTAAACCGACCAAATAAGTTACCAACTTATCGTACGAGAAGCCACTCTATTAGAACAAGTGAACATTTTGAATGCGTGTTTGTACAAGCTATTTATAGCTACTTAAAAACAAACAACAAATATGAAAATTGGACCATACATGCTTCTTCTAATCTTTGATATCTATGCACGACATAAGATCATTAAGATTCTCAGATTGATATTCTGAAGAACATCCAATCCCGACGGGACGAAAAGCGTTCCCTACATCGGAGCTCATCTATAGATTCTTGATTTAAATGTTTCATTAATTATTACTTCAGTTGATATCTCAAACTATCAAATTAAAACCAAAGATTTCAATAATTGAGACTAAATACCTTAGTGGATTTTACTTTCATAGGCTGAAAATCAAAATCGGTAGACTTCCGTAAATCATAATCCAACAGCTGTTTAGATAGCTCTCCAGTGTTGAAAACAGGACCTTCCTGTGCTGTTATACAGCTATACGACGACTCTGTTTCATACTTTGTATTTGATAATAAACAAAGTACAGTATAATAAAAATAAACGAAGATGTTTTCTAAAGTGATAAGCAATAAGTAAGCATTTATGTAGAACATATTCAGTTCCAAACCTGTAGATGGATCAGCATATTTGGTATGGTTAAACGACCCAAACATTTGCTCGCGTCTCTCTAAGTAAACAGGGACGAGATCGTTAGGAATGCCAAAATATGAAGATTCCTGACTTTATAAATTTTTAAAAAATACAGAACGTTAACATGTAAGTGCTACCTCTTGTGCTTCTTGGCATTCTTTATGTGCAGTTCCAGTTAATACGGACGGGGTTTTATCAGATATAGGTCCAATGTGGCATTGTGTATGCAGTGATTGAGGGGTGCTCTAAAAACACAAAAACCCAACATGAAACTGTTCTATTAATTTCAATTCATTCAAAAGTTTCAAAATGCCTCACTAGATTCATTTCCATACCAGCAGTATTAGTCCCATATTTTACATTAGGAGGTGGTGAAAAACCAGGTATATAGTCTAAAATCAAGTAAAAAATTACTAGATGGATGTGAACGGATATTTTTATTTGGTACCCAGTCCAGAATCCATGACTTGTGTTTTCCACTCATCTTGAGCTTTGTGGGCATATTTTGAACAAGATCTTGGAATCTTAAATCTTCTTGATATTATACTATACTTCTCACTCTAAGAGAGATTCACTTACCGGACAGACTGAAGACATCGTTGGTATGCTATTTCGTTCAGCGGTTGAATCCTTGAAATGGAAATTTGAATGATTTTCTTTATATTAGAAGCTATCCATATAGCTCCTCGTAGTAAAACCTGCTTATTATTTGGGACAAGAATGACAAATAATCTCAGTGACACTGCTAACAGACCAGAGACTCACCTGAGGTTCCCCACTATTGTGGGATGGCACACTGTTCTTCGCTGTGTACTGCAGAGTGTAAGCCAAAGGGAGGTTATCGATACCACAGTAGAACGAGTTGATGCCTTCTACTATGATATAACTAGGAACAAAAAAAAATTAAGAGCAAAATCCTACCATTTATTTTTTTTGGCTTCAATGTTTTGTCAAGTTCTCGAATTGTACACGTAGGCTGTGTAAACTCACACTGTAATTTCAATATTCAATTGATGAATAAACCTGAAGATTTCAACCTTAAAGATTAAAAAATGTATTAATAATATTCCTTACCTGTGTCACTTTTATAAAGTCATCATTCTGATTTTTAAGTAGCCTATTAACACAATTCGAGGTATCTTCAAGATGCAGTTTTAAAAGGGGATCTGTGACTAATTTCCCATCCACATCCTGTTCAGTGGGGTAGTAGAAGCTGTCCACGTAGCAACTCATCTGCTAGAGTGTATAATAATATCTTACACTGGTGTGGTGCTTTATATACTGGTGCCTAACAAGTCGATACAGAAATAAGTTCTGATATGCCAACAAGCAAGTAACACCTTACTTAAATATCTTTTCTCAAACTTTCTAGTAAATTCTTAGAATTACTCGAGTAAAGCTTGAAAAATAAATGTAACCAACAAAGTTGGTCTTTGATGAGTTTTTCTTTTAGTTATTACATCTTTTACGTTAAAATTCTTTGAAAGGCCTTCTGATCTGCAAAATAACATTCGCTTATTTTCATTATACAACTTTAACTGCACTAATTTAAGACTGACTAAATTGTATTAATGTATGTTGAATGGACTGTTATAAGAAATAACGATGGCCTCGCAAAGCTTTTGAGATTTATATCAGTTTTTCTGCTTATTTGTGGTATTAATTATTATAGTAATAAATTTACAACAAAGTGGTAACACAACAAAAGCTTTTCTTGTCGCATAATAGAAAAAGTGCAATTAACGACCAAATCTTCTGTATAGGCTTATATAATTACAATACGATCATATGTTACAACCAATTTTCCAAATTCTATGCAAACAGTTTCTGCCTTGGCAATCTTAATAGATTAGATGTCTCGAAGTTAACATTATATTTAAATAGCTTAGCATTTTTTTAATTCCTAAGCTCATAATCCGAGGTTATTATATGCTGATCGATCAATACTTGTTGACTCTGCTATCTGACCCCCTGTGTGATACTTTGCATTGCGTCGGAGGAGACCACGCCCACTCTTAGACGTCTTATCCTGCAAGCCGAGTAGCCCCTTTTTCTTTACTATATATTTGCTTCATGGATGCGAAATGTGCATAAGATTGTACATTTTTGCTCTGTTAGAATTTTGAAGCATATTTCAGTGGTGATAAATTGGTATTTGATTAATTAATCACGAACTGGTATTTCTTTAAAATTTAAAGAAAAAATTAATAAGACTTATCATAATAGCTAATTAATTTTCAGTTCTTGATATTTTTTCATGTTTGAGAGATAAATACTCTTAACTATAACAAATCGACAAGACAAAGTTCTGCGTATCCTTTCTTCACCTACTATTTCCTTCCTTCTAGCCTCACCTCATCGATGTGGGAGGCTGATAATTTGCCCACTGCGTCTGTCACATTAGATAGCATCTAGTATGTGGGTTATCCCATATGTATTTGACTGAATATGCTGTCATTTTTCATATTCTTTTATTTAGGCACTATTCATTCTTCGGGATTTCTTTTGTCATCTTATACTTTTCAATTATTTATGTGTAGGCATAGTACTCTATTGGAAATATCGCTTATATCAGTTAAGATCCCGATCTCCTGATAGTTTAAGTAACTTTTCAAATTGATTTTAAAAGCTGGTAGCTTTAAAGTAGGTTTTCCATTGTGCAAACAGTAGTTAGTTACCATGCAATCAAAAATATTGTAGCTAAGTCTGAAATTTGTTTTGTTTCTAACAGTCTATAGTTTCCTATTCATTTCCATTTTCGTTTCCATTTTTTTTTCATTGATTGCTTCCTGCTGTTGCGCCAGGCAGAGCATTGTTTATTGGGTTTCCGATGGCTGAATAAAATAGATTGCAACTTTTCGCATAGTCAGGTCACTTCTTTTCTCTGGCCTAGTCTATCAAGAAGGTATGCATGCTTAACCATGTTGAATCTTTAACTGGTTTAGATAATAGTCGTGTACTGCAACAGTGCAGAAAGTCAGACTGAGTATTTAATTTAGTCGAAGACATATCCTCTGTTTTCGCCGTCTCGGTATTGACGACAGCGAGATTTCAATAAATATAGAATTACTCACTAGCGCTGTCATTTTCCAATTGTTTAAAAGTTTGAATTGATCTAGAAATTTAGTAGCATGCGTATATCTGTATCTCCAAAATAGTACTTAAAATGAATTCTGTTTAACCGATCATTATTTTGCTAGTACTTTTAAATAGGGGCACTATTTTGCACTGCAAACTACCCTAATAATCTTTATGGAACATATTCAATAAAACTACCCATATAGAGGTTAGATATTATATGCCATTTGTCTGTCTCTCTTCTAATATCTCTTTTTTTTATTCATAATACTCCAATGTTTTGTTTTTATCAACCATGGGCCTCCATGTCAATTACTCTATTCCTCCTTTATCTGTGCATTATTTATACTACAATTTAATTTATGCCACAGGATATAATTCCTTTATCACCGCTGCTTTTTAATGTTAATAAAATTTGCTGTTTATAATTGTATACTTAATTTGTGTTAATTTGCATTTGAACGTCGTAGATACAAAGTAAGCGTCTTTCGTTAAAAATTCAGGAGGGCGAAATCACTCGCTTTTGTTTTCACCAGCAAGTGCCAGCATATAACTAAACAACGAAGCGTAAACTGTGGTAATGCGACAGCTCAAGAAACGAATTGAAGAGGCGAGGAATTATGTGAATCGACTGCAAGTAGTAGTACTAAATTAGGACGCAATTGCATGTTATCTTTCTTATCCTCACTATTTTCCTTTCTGTTACAATGTAATGATTCATTTTCATAGTAGTAATTAACTAGTCGTTTTCTTCTTACTTACAGCTAGCAAATTTACTACATAAAGGCAATATCCATTGCCAGTTTGTCTGGACGTAATATATGTAAATACAATAGGTGATAAATTTTATTATAATTTTCAAAAGGAATATAATATAAAAAATAATATTCTTAATATAGTGCAAGTGCTCTTACTGTCTTTTCTTATACTACCTGTATATTTCCTTCCACACGTCGATATACTTATTTCAGTATTAAGTTAAGATTTTACTAAATAATATGGGTTTGACTTTGCCACATTTTTAAAACTTATTTGAGAATGTTCTATACACCATTATACTTCACTCTACAATATTCTGTGTCCTATTAACTACAAGTTTCTTATAATCCACCAATTTCAGACGCTTATTGGTAGTGACGACAAAAAGTGAGTCCCGGAACGTGTTGCCCATTGATCGCAGATGAGGGGCTAAGGATTGCTGGCTTGTCAAGCCCAAGTATATGGAGCCATTCAATCGACTCGCTGCGGTCCACCTGAGCTCTTTTGAGGACTTCAGTTCGGGTTTAGATGGACAAACGAGTCCAGATGGTGGTATTCACTCAGACAGTGGTGTCTCAACAATGAAATCGATATCCGCAAGAGATTTCAATATGAGATCAGTGGTTCAGCGGAATTCCTTCGAAACAATATTGTTATCTGAACATAACAATAATTACCCGGATAATATCGATGTTGTAAAACTTCTACAGTTAAAGTCTGTAGATGATACCGAGCAACATTCAAATTCAAGTAGTCTGGAGTCTTTGAATTCACTGGAAAATCATCAAGGTATATAATAAAGTACATGAGATAGATGCAATAACAACTGAATCTAACATTTTAGGAAGTCAAGAACGCGATGAAGCTGATGGAGGTTCAGGTTCAACATCTTGCTCTGAAGACTCATTTGAAATGTCTAGCACTTGTAGTGCAAGGGAAATTGATACATCACCAGAACATAGTCCCCTAAGAAAAGGTTCTATTGGATGGAAATTTCTTGGAATGTTGTATGTTCATATATTTAGTATTTGTATATAATTCAGGATATGCTATGGTATCATCTCAATCGCATATTACCAAAGATTCCAGGGAAACCACCTGTGATTTAGCATATACCATAGGTAAGCTCTACACATGACACTTCTTCTCGACATAAATTTATAAATAAGTGTGAAAATATCCTTTACAATTACTTTTTTACAAAAATTTGCATTTGCAGTTTCTCCATTGTATAAATGATTACTGTTTGTATATTTAGATTTTTTATAGCTGCATGTTTTCATAATTTATTAAACATTAGAAGCCTTCTTTAGATTCTTAAATTTATAGGTGCTCCAAGTGATATTATGGAATCAACACTGTTAGGCAGTTCAGAAGGGAGAGAACGGTAAAATAATACTTTGGCTTTAACTAAAGATTTATTTATTGACTTTTGAAAATACATCTAATATTTGCCATAAAATATTTGCAATAAATAGTTACTTATTTTCTTTCATTTCTATTCGATTACTTTGAAATAGACTTTTTAAATTATTGTCAAATAATTTGATTTTTTTCTTCAACAGTCCGAGCACTTTTGTCGTTCGACCACCACCTAATTCAATTTCAATGGATTCTTTTATGATAAAAAACTCAAATATTCAGGCAATACGCAAAAGCATTGATCAGGAACTCAATAGTTTAGATACAGGTTAGGAAAAAAAGTCCTAATTAACTTTGAATAACGTTAAGCCCACATAAATCTTTGAATAGTAATTTTTTCATCCTTTTATTTTTTAATAGTTCCGATGTACCAAAAATAGTGGGCTTTAGGGTTACCAAATCTTGATTTCGATAAGCTTGAAAAGCAGCTGGCAACTGCAGCAAAAGAACGAGAAGACCATGAAAGAAAATTATTGGGAGAAGAGGTTAGCACCTTAAGTCTTTTTTTAATTAATACCTTTAAATGCCAAAATTTGCAGTAGTATGAAAAAGAAAATCTGTTTTTTGTTCCTGGAAATCTTATATATATGGAAAAATTATGGTTTTAGTTACAACTAAAACTGTGATTCTGACTTAGCATTATTTCCTTTTGTTGCCTCAAAATATTTCTCTTCATGTTGAAAAACTATTCAAATAGTAAAATAACTCTATAGAAGTCTTGAAGTAAAATCCAAAGGTTAGTAAACAGGCATCAAGTAGGACACCCTTTCATATAGTCGTATTGAATTTCGCGTAATAATAATAGAAAGGAAGAATTGTACTTTTATTTGGATCGTTGCGGAGCAGTTGCTGGAATTGCATAATTGGTTATTGGTTATATTGTATAAGAACATGGGGAATTTGAATGCGACGAAGCGGTTGTTTTATATAAGATTATATTTTTGTGCCTAATTGTCGCAAAATTTGCATTTTAAGGTTCTATTCCTCATCATTTTGGTTTGAAGCCCATATCTTGCTCGAAGTTGCTATATCAAAATTTAATGGGAAGAGGTAGATTCTTAAGTTCAATTACCATACAAAAGAACATTTATTGTTGTTAACAAATTTCAAAAAAGGCGCTATCCATAATCAATATTTCTTTTCAATCCGGTGATAAACCACTTTGGCGACGCATTTTTAAGTAGGAATCCAATCACCATTTGTCTGTGTAGTTTGAGGTGGTTGAAAATTTGGCTTTTTCTATCCTAATTTTGCTAAAATTATTAGCTATTTATTTCATAATAGATTCTATTATTTATTTGAAATCGTTATTTCTATATTCCTTAATGTGTGATGAAACTAAAAGAAGCTAAAAAAATTTATCTTTTGCTTTTTCATCCAAAATGATGGCTTGGAAAGGTTTATCACGAATAAACGGCAAACTTTATGAATTAGTTTAAGCGTTTCTACCTTTATCTGAATCAATCGCTAAGCCTTGCAATACTTGGTTTAAAATTTTTTGACTTTGGCATTCTTAACCTGACAGGAAAACATTGTTTATTATTCGCCGTGTCGCCTGTGGTTAATTGGATTAGATAGTGATGGATGAATAGGAAGCTCTGACATTGATGAATGACGGAGGAATTGGTAGGGACAGAGAGTGGGATGAAACTATCAAAAATAAGTAAACAATATGTGCGTTGATGGAAGGAGTGGTTTGAATAGCAGAACTAAAAACACACTCTAATATTCCATTGCTATATGGCATAAAATAAATTTATCAGACTTCACAGTTGTGAGAAAAATCTGTCTAGCAACGTTTACGTTGAGGATAATACCAGAATAATAACATAAATACTAGTGAGAAAGTTAGCAAATATAGGGTCAATAGATTTTTTAGTCTTAGGTATAAATCCTTTGCATACTGTATATATCGCTATCTAAAATGATTTTTCGTATTTTAGTTATTACGTCCTTGGCTTTTGGTATTCTTCAAATGATTACGTGTTCTGCAAGAAACTAAAAAATCATTCTAAGTCTGTTCAAATTCCATTAAATTCGAAGATTTATCGGCAGAGC
Organism: Heterorhabditis indica; assembly: GCA_020740425.3. Classification (NCBI taxonomy): domain Eukaryota; kingdom Metazoa; phylum Nematoda; class Chromadorea; order Rhabditida; family Heterorhabditidae; genus Heterorhabditis; species Heterorhabditis indica. The sequence continues at coordinate 73,041 of JAJAVP010000103.1, forward strand.
ATTCCTAAGATCAGCCTATCGAAAAATTGCTTCAAGTGATTGGGATAAGTAATACCTAGCGATACGAAGCAATTAAACAGATCGATCTAAGCCTATACTGAATCCGAATATTATATATTTTGGAATAATTTATGGAAAATACATGGAGCTACTGCAAATACACAGATGTGCTTATGCCACTTTACTTTTTGGACAAAAATTAGCATTACTATAACGGAATCTACGTCATTATCAGGTTCTCATGAAATTTCTTATGGTGCATATAGGAAAAGTTTTCTTTAATCACACATTAAAATTTTATCTACTCATGAACTCATTTATCCTATTTGTTTTAAATGGTGTTAAAAATTTTAAAGTCACCTTCATTTAGATATTACAAACTAATAAACCATATAAGAGATTGAGAGTTGACCATTTTATAGGTTTTTAAACTGTAATGTGATTATTCTTTTACCCTATAATTTTAAGTCCAAGAAATTTAAATAACTGTGAAAATAAAGATTTGAACGCCACTAGAAAAGAATCCTTGCAATAGTTGTTACTAAATCAATAAAACAAAGCCTATTCCAAATTAACGAGCTGAAACCTGCTTTTCGTATTCACCGTACGAGAGTGTACATTTGAATATTGGAAAACTCGCGAATCCAGGTGGCAATTGAATATTTGTGAGTGCTGCGTGTAAATCCGCCTTCTAATCACCGCTTCACTTCGAAAGTATTAGTGTTTAGCTCCTCAAAAAGGAGCTATGATGTAGGAAATACGGCTAAAATAAAATCTCAAGGTGTTATTCTTTGAACTTTCTTATGCTCCGTAGTTGGTTACATCATGTAATTTCCAATGAGTATTATTTAGGCGTAATTACGTTAAAAAAACTAAATTTGAGTTTAAGTTAACCATGTATAATACTGTTATAAAATAAATGACATCTCCTAGTATTATTTGTTAGCCCTGTTTATATTAAAATTCCATTATCTAAACATTAGTAGTAGTTTATTTGTTAAATATCGTATTAAATGAAAAAAATTTCAAACTACACTAATACTTTCGAAGTGAAGCAGTGAAAATATTTTTGGATTCATCTGTTACTATTTCTTTTCGAGTATATTTCTCGTCTAAAAACCTAGACACAATTTGTAATAGTATTCATATCTGCCTATAGTTGGTTGAACTGTCCATGGGCATCAGCTATCCTAATCAAGTATAAAGTGGTAGTTTGATAAGCCATATAAAACTAGAAGAGAGACTCCTGAAAGCCAATTTCCTTGGATTTTAAAACGATCTTGACTTCATTAAAATACGCTATATGCGAATGATGCAACCAGTGATTTTGTTTTCCACACGCATGTAAGTGCATTTATCTGTCTCAATGTAAAACCATTTTCTTGCTCTTACTGAAAACAATCATGTCGTTTTTCCAATAGGCCAATAAATAAATTAAGTACTTTGGAGATCTGCCCTTTGATAGTTTTATAGGTTCGTCGTCGGCTAGCCCTCCAAGTCGATTTTTCTTGCGGACCTTCACCATCAGTTAACACTCGTCCACATCGATCAAATCTTGCGATGAGGCTCCAAACAGCAATGAACTTACAAGTATTAAGCTATATATTAACATATATAAATATACTTGAAATTGAGATAATACAGAGGACTTGTCGAAATATCTAGCCAGCATAAACCAAACCAGAAAATCAATTGTAGTTTCAAATCTATGCTCATACTTTAGAAATTAAAGTTTAAGAGAAGTCGTGAACAAGAAAACAACAATTATATCATCTGACTACGATCTCGCTGCACATGCATTTATTTCTACGTCATACGCACTTTCGACCGTTTAAGAATATGTCTCTGCTTACAAATTAAAAGCTACGTCGAGCACACGACTGGTTCAATATAATGAAAATAAGGCTCATAAATTTTTAGTGACTATGAGGGGTCATTTATGGGGCACGGAATCTTATTAAAAGTAATAAGGAATGACGAAACGAATGGATGCCTTAGAAAACATGGTAGCCCAAAAAACTTTCCTTGATTCTATTTTTAGGTATGCTATATCAATGAGTTAGCCGAGAGTTCTACAGAGAGTGATGCTTCTGATTCAGAAGATGAGGGTTGCATGGTACCGAAATCACGTTCGGCTCCAAATTTAAAAGGTAATCAAATTGATGAGTATATATAAATAAATAATGTTATTGCTACAGACTTTAACAATTTTAATTTTAAGATATGTTGATAGTTGACGAATATTTAATTCGAAATTCACAGAAATATTTATTAAAACTATGAAGAATGAAAACAAGGAATATTAAGATTCCTGCCATCCATGTTCGTCCTTTGAAAATCTTGAAGCACTTCGCGAAAAAGCTAAAAATATAAGACTGCTTGATCCTTGTGAGTTTTTACATTTTTTGCCCACTATACTACCATTTTAATGTTGAAAAAAAATCTATTATATAGGGATTTTGTTTGCTGTTTGTTTCTTAGATCTTGTAATTATATGTTCGAAATTCCAATTCTCTATTGAGTAGCTATAAGAAGGAGAATGGACTCAATTAAATTAATTTCAGTTGATTCTCAGATGCTAGAAAAAATGAGCTCAAATGATGTATATTTTTTTAATATTTATTCTGCTTAGTCGTAAAATTTGTTCTCCTGGAAATTCAGGAGATGTTTTGACGAGCTATTTTGGTTAATAATACATCATGTTTATTCCAATTTTTTCGGGACATAGAACTAGTTGCTATTGCTCCAAAGTGAACCAAAATTATTCTTCATCACTTAGACGTATAATCCGCTGCCTTGCCATGAGTCAATGCAAGTCTGTTTTTAACGTTAGGTCCTCAAAAGTGCCATGGGATGCAACTACTGGGCCAATCTGAGAATTTAGGATCAGTTTTTACATTAAATGGAATATAATTTTAAGTTTTTTTAACTTATAAGAGTAATGCTTCTATTATAGTTTTTATGTTGATATACCTTTCTTAAAGCATACCAATGTTCTTTTAATAGATTTAAATTTTCTACTGTGAAATTTCCGGTTTTTATAATACCATAGTTGTAATAGACTGCATTTTTTCTTAACTTAAAAATTCATTTTACTTTAAGAAATACTCAAAAACTTGTAAAAAGTCAACTAAATTGTGTAGCAAAACTATACTTTGTTATTCAATAATTACTTCGATCGAAATAGAAAATTTATCTGCAATATGAATAACGCATTTCGAATATTCTCCAAAAAACTTTTATAACAATCTTAGGCTTGCAAGCTGTTTTGCTCTTAAACCAACAATAGTGAAAAATGTTTTTACACCGGAACATCTATTACGAATTATCTATACTATGTATGACGCCAATAGCATTTGTCTTTCAGATGAACGTAGGGCACTACTACATGAAGAAACGAAGCGTGTAATATTAAAGTCAAAATCTTCCGCGCAAGAGTCTCTTAATTTATATCGGAGGTATATGTAGGAGATATAATACTTGGTAGCGCTAAACATAGCGCATGCTAATGTAATTAATTATTTCAACATAGCAAATCTGACTATAAGCATATTTTAGCAAAAAATCTAAAGCTAGTGGTGTTCCACGGCAGGCAAGGCACTACTTAAGCAAGATGGACATGGAAGAAATTAAATGGATTAAGAATATTATGGAAGACGCCATTAATAGTAAGATAAACTTATTATCCCATCTTAACAGAATTTCATAATATACCTTATAATATGAACTCTTCCCCAACATACTTATACTTTATCTTATAGAAAATGAAAGATTTCAGTATCCTCGAGTCTAGAAAGAATATATCCGAAATTACAGAAGTTATTTAAACTTAATATTTAGTCCTTTTATCTTTTCTATTAACTGTTTCTTTATTATAATCACCATATAAAATATCCGTTTTCAGAAAAGAATATTGAGTTAGTACAATTGTTAATGGATAGAGACAGTATGCACATGGAACATGACTCTCTACTAGTTGACATAGATGATTTTACTGAGCATGAAATACAGGTATAGATAAATCAACTATTACTATTTTCCCATATTCATAATTAGCAGATAAAAAATTACTTAAATCACGAAAATAAGATTACCATTAAACCGAAGTTCAGTTCGGAGGTCTAATAGTTGAACCACTCGATAAACTGCCCATTTACAGGCAACTGCTCTTGATTTTCCCAGTCTTTTTGCCATGCAAGACGGAGATACCACTTCTTCGATTAACAATTCAGAATCCATTAAATTAGCCTCTATAAATGCATCAAAAACTATGTTCAACGAGGCTCCTACACCAATCAACACTCCAGCAAGTCCATCAAAAGTCGCCGTTAACTTTGCAAAGTCCTTAACACGATTTTCGATTTTCAAGCGATGAACACAATTAACTTATTAAATATTCTCCTTAAATAATGACTTTAGTTGTTTCCCTTAATTTTAAAATATTATAAATCAAAGTAGGAATGTCTACCAAAATGATTGTCTCCAATTCGCCATACTTATAGCAATAAAGAATTTTGGAACAAGTGTTCATGACTATCTGATCAACTTCTAGTCATTGCTTTTGCTTCACTGTAAACTTGCTTAATTTTAACAGTACTAACTTCCTACAGGTTATAAAACTCTTCCTCAATGTGAATTATATATCTAGGAAAGCTACTCACAAAACGAGAAAACTTCCATTCATATACTTCTAATTTCCAGGCTTTTAGATGTATATGAGGTTGTCACCACATGCTTCGACATTTAATAAATTTAAAAAACCATAGCAAACACAAAATCTAGGATGATAGCACATTATAAGATGGGAGTTTATTTCAGCGAGACTTATCATTCCTTCTTGCTCATAAATCTCTATTAATCCAAGCGATAGATATAAATTACCATAGGCAATAAAGTCTTTGAAATTAGCAAAGAAAACTCCATTGGCAATATAATGACAACTGTAAGCTATACACTTGGAGAATGAATGAAAGGTTTCTCAGGTCGTAAACTGAGCCTTGTTAAGGCGTAAGCCACAGGAAACGGGGCTGGATTACAAGGTACAGGATGACGGATAGCTACCTAAAATAACAGTTTAGATATCTTTCATAGTTTACCTTTTAGCATGATCCAATCTAATCTTTAGAATATATTTTATAGTTACTTCTCGAATGAGAGCTGCCCAACTTTTCTTCTGCTGTGCCTTAATTCTGAGTTTACGCCCAACTTTGACTTTCTGAGACAGTGATTATATGCACATTACATTTGAAAATTTTGACGTCAATTAACTGTTTACATGTATATACATATAACCTTGGATTTTCTTTGATAAATCTTCTCATTTTGAATGAACTCGCGCACCGCATTTATCCATTTTTCATCCGATGGACGAAGTTTCACAAAATCGACTGAAAAAAGGAACAAATACAGGATGGTAAAAAAAGAACATTAAAAGTTTAATCTTTTCTTTTCAGAGTCAACAAAAATTGCCTTTCTAGAACGTTTTTAGAAGCTTGATAATTTGGCGTTCCGATCGTAACGCCATTGCACATTTCCGGAGTCAGTTCATTCCATATCTCAATGAATCTTTGCTCGAGTCTGTGGTTCAAAAGAACTCCACACACCATACAAATGTCCTCTCTAAAAACTGTCTCCTTTGCTACTGTAAATTCTCGTATCTACCAGGTTTCATTTCCATGCAAAATTCTGTCCCGTCTAATACTATCAAAAAAACTAATGTACTTACGAAGGAAGCCCTGTATTCATAATCCAAGTTAGCGGCCTTAAAACTCACCTGATTTGAATCCATATGATTACAAGTTATAATCATGACTTGAGTCTCGAGTTTAATCTGAAGATGGATTCATATCCATTGATAAACTCAAGCAATGACTCACTAACTAACTGATTCCGGAGATGTGCGTAAAATATTGTAGTTTTTTTAAATGAGATATCTAAGACGTTATAACATTTTGTTGAGTTTGAAGCAAGGTATAAAACTTTTCAATTCAGTCCTTTTTTTTGCCCACCCTGTTTTTCTTTGTTAGTTCAATTGTTCCTTATCTCGATAAAGTATCATAATCTTATGTACTTTATGCTAGATTAATAATAAAATCCACCTACTTAAATTATCTTTGTTTTCCTCCATTAGTGATGATAGTTCGTAAGAAGTATCAGATGGGTGCGGTGTACGCTTGTAGAATGAAACATCAGACTCTGCTTATAAGACTATTCGTGTATTTAATTATAAAAGTACCTCATATTATAAGTAGACCTTTAAATAAAATCGTAAGATACATAGCGAAACCATAATCACAAAAAAATACCTTGAAAATCAATAGCATTAATTATGTCATCGGTTGTAGTATAAACCGTTTCTGCAACAGAACCTCTGTGGCGCGTTTTACAAATGTGAACACTGCTAGAGGATATTTCAGTCAATTCGCTAGGAGTGAAAGACGAAATTTCTGATAAACTCCTGAAATTACAAGCAATCCCATTTACTTTCTACAAAGCAACACAAAACAAATTCTGAAGTAATCAGATAGCAATTAATTCAAACTATTTCACTATATAGCTAACGTACGATTTGCAATCTGAATACACATAGTTTTGAACACGTACATTTCCCGCGAAGTAGTGAAGTTCAGGGGTCTGTAATATAAATGCTGAATAGATATCTTGAAGTTAACTGAACATGTGTATATTATAATTTTGCTACGATTTTTGACTTTAAGAAAACTTCTCATTAGCTTAGATATAGGCATAATTTTAGATGTATCAACATCATCATTACGCAAGGCATTTTTACACATTAACGTAATCATTCCTCAAGTGGTAAAATATGAAAACTATTGTTGTTTATAAAACAAGCATTGATTAGAACATTTTATATTAAAGTTTTGTGGATGCACGCAGTTACAAATTGGAACTGTCTAGCCTCTTTCTGCCCTGATTGTTCGAAAGTGATTTGGCTTCCCATTCACAAATGACCGGATACTATTGAAGTTAACAGTAAAATGAAAATTTAGCAACTAATTAACTACACTTATGGAGAATTATACATCAATTTTAGTCATGAAAATACCTTAAATCAATGTAACTGTGCACATCTACAAACCAACTCATTCTAACGATCGTATAATGCACTTAATAACAGTCTTCATAAAATCTACAAAACGCAGATTTTCAGATGTCACATGATATTTCAGTATCACACAATATAAATTTTTACTAGTATATACAATAAACTACTATTTCCCATTGATGAGAGAACATGAATACTAAGAAACTAGCTACTTTTAGTTCGGCACTCAAAGCTTCAAAAAGTAGATACACATAAGTGAGTCTACAAAATAGTTTCATAGACTACCTAGACTTAAAACTAAGTACGTAACTTTATCATAGCCAAGCTTTATCAAAGTAACGAGAAAAGTAGCTTAACCACTTAAAATATAATTTTAAAATTCTGGACTTCCAGATATAAAAAGTGACAGATTGTAACAAGATATCTTCCACACGTGCGCGCGAAAATTTAAAGAAACTCCGCCTATTTCCTGTGGGCAGCCAATCAGCCACTGATATAAATCTTTGTTTTATTTAGGCTGGGTGTACGGTTGGTGCGTATTAATAGGGTTTCTACTTCTGTCATTTATCAAAAGATAGTAGCATCTTTTAATTATTGATAATTAGTAGCAAGTACCAAAATTTCAGTTTTATTGAATTCTGCATATTTTACTTTTATTTTAATTTAAGTCATTTTCGTTGATGCGAATTATAAATCTCTATGAACCTAAGTGATTTGAGCGCCCAACATTAATAGTCATTGGTAATTGTTTGATTCCATGGATATTGAGGATTTGCGATAATCAATTAAAAATTTATAATTTTGAAGTATTATATTCCAAATATTGCTAAAAAAATTAGGTAGAATTTTACTAGTAATTGCTAATACTATTTTACTGGAATTTTATTGACAAGATATATTTACTTGAAAATGCTAATTATGACAAATTACCATCTAAGCACTTATGGCTCGAGCAAAAGCAGAGGATAAAGTGGAGAAACCAAAGAAGACACGTGGTGTGAAAAAGGAAAAGGATCCCAACCAGCCTAAAAGGTTTTCCGTTATCAGGCGTTATCATTTACTTCATTTTATCATTATGCAAAATTTCAGTAAGTATTAAGTGGTTACTTTAACCAGTTCTATTCGTTTCTAAGTGCACATGTTGCGTAAACCAGTACGATATAAGGATCGTTGATTTCTAATTTATCCACTAATAGATATCAGTCTGCTTATTTTCTTTGGATGGGAGAGAATCGTGCTCGTATAAAAAGGGAAAACCCTGGGGCATCTGTAGCTGAAATAGCCAAGATTGGAGGCAAGGAGTGGAGCGGTGTTAATGACAAATCGGTGAGTAATGGTATATAGAAGTAGTCGGTTTAATTATTAATTAATAAAGCGGCATCGTTATGAAATTCGGCTTTTTCAGAAGTGGGAGAGACAATCTGCAGTAGATAAAGCTGAATATGAGAAAGCTATGGCTAAATACAAGGCAGGTGAAGGAACTGTGGATTCAGAATAGTCATGGTCTTGCCTTCACTTAGTGCTAGCTTACATTTTTCCTTTGGTACCTCACTTATTGTATTTATGATTCTTGTTGTTGAAGTTACAATTAATTATGCATATTGGACGAAGTAATTAAAACATTTAAAACTACAGAAGAGACTCACTGAACACTAGTTTCTATAACCCATTGCCCTCCGTTCAGTTATCGCTTTTCATGTGAATGCTGTATATGGTTCGTTCCTATGAATATTGTAAGTAGTGTTTTCTTTTATCTTGCATGGAGTGTAGTAATTCTCTTTCATATTCTATGAGGATTCTGTCAATATAACTCAATGATTGGAATATACAGTGGACCGAAAGCGCCGACTCTTACACAGTATGAGCATCCATTGCCTTGTCTTTAGATTATGCAAATGATCAGCTCAACTACGAAAAAATACTGGGTTACCACGTCAGCATTCATTTTGCAATCGAATAGAATAGCCCTGGTGAACTGGTCAGTCGCTTCACTTCATCTATGTGAAATAGATTGGTCCACTCACCACTCATTTTATTAATTGATTCAACCTTAACTTTATGACATCATTTATCATGTCGCCAGTCTCAATAACGCAAAAGATAAGTAGCAGATTCAGTGTTAATATTAGTCGTATAAACAGTACAATTAAACGAAACCCCTTGATATGAAATAACGTATCGTACAAAGTACAAAATAATAAAGCTTTAAATCAGTCCTTAAAAAATTGGTCACGAGTATCTTATACTACAAACAAATCTGACTTCGAATCCCGCCCATTACGAAAGACTTAATTATAAGTTAATCAAAATACATATCAGAACTCAGCATCTAACTGAAACTGTCTTTCATCTTCTGTTGACATCACTCCCGGACGTTGATACTCAGACACCTAGATCAAAACATATGAACTAAATATAACAATGGGAATAAACAACCCACTCTTTTTTCAAAGAAGTTAGTTTTTCCATCAATTGAAATGTTCTCCATAAAATCGAAGGGATTTTTCGAGTTATATAACTGGAAATAAATTAAATCAAATCAGCGCTGCAAGGTTGTTTACAGTTACTAGGGCTTAACACTTATACTAAAAAAAATTTTCCATGAATCCTACCTTATCACAGTGTAATTCCACCAATAAATGATCTGCTACAAATTCTATATAATTAGACATCAGACGACAATTCATTCCAATCATATCTACTGGGAGGGATTCAGTCAAGTACTCCTACAACTAACATTCACTTAAAAATCAATACAAAGTAACAACCTACGTAACTGAATTAAAGCACACCTGCTCAATAGCAACAGCATCTTTAATAATTTCATGAATTCTTTCCTGAGTTAGTTTGTTCTTAATATGTGAGTACATTAGACAGGCAAAATCACGATGAAGTCCCTCATCTCTTGAAAAAAAGATATTATAAACACTAAAGGAATTTATAGAACAATTTAATACAAGAACTAAAGCAAAAATAAAGAAATCTACCTTGAAATAAGTTCGTTTGAGTGTGTTAAACCAGGCATCAAACCACGCTTCTTAAGCCAAAAGATTGCAGCAAAGGAACCCGAGAAAAATATACCTGCAGAAATACATACCACACTCCAAACATTTGCGTATTTACCCTAGAAATATCTGAAGAAAAATAACCAAACCTTCAACAGCCGCAAATGCAATGACTCTCTCTGCAAATGGTGCTTCATCATCACCAATCCATCGAAGAGCCCAATTTGCTTTCTTAGCAATGCACGGAAACTCAGTTATCGCATTAAACAGAATAGTTCTTAAAATGATGTGCAAATCAATCTTGTACGACACGAATTATTCATTTTTGATAACTTGTAGATCATATCCGATCATTTAGCTGACTCTCAAATACCTCACCTTTCGTCTTCATCTCTTATGTACGTCTCTATGAGCTTACTATACATTTCCGAATGTATATTTTCGATAGCAATTTGAAAACCATAAAAGAAACGCGCTTCCGGGACTTGCACTTCTTTCGAAAACCGCTCGACCTACAGATTTACTTAGATCCTATATATTTTAAGAATAAAGGCTACCAAAAAATACAAAATATTTAAAAAGCTACCAAGTTCTCGTTTACGATCCCATCTGATGCTGCAAAAAAGGCGAGAACCCTCGATATGAAAAACTGCTCATTCTCATTCATTTTCTCCCAATCTGACATGTCTTTTCCGAGATCTACCTAACAATATAAGACTTTACTACTTCGTTCACTAAATACAGTTATTGGTATATATGAAAAATTTCTGTGACGAGTTTATTCCGATATTCATTGCAGTTCATGACCTCAATAGGCGAAAATAAGGTCACCAAGAAGATTCACTTGGTGTGATGTTAAAATATTCTTAACCTACTATTTAGTTTGTTTTTAATAAACTTCATTATAATAAACAAGAGATAAACCTCCTCAACAGTCCAAAACGATGCTACGGCTTTCTTATAAAAACCCCATATATCATGGTACTTCAGAGGAAATATAACGAAACGATTAGGATTCTCCTTTAAAAGTGGCTCATCAGAATCCGATGTTTTCAATACCTACAATTTAAAAAGGATACAAATCGTGGTCACAATTAACTGCCCCATTTGCACGACATATCGTATAATTTAGACATTATTGAACGTTTCAAGTAAAAAGTAGATGCTGAAATAACATAATAATTGCCCTTCAAGTGACATTGGGATGTAAGAACATTTCAGGACTAACAGTATAATATAAATCAACCTGTTCCATCGACTTCTTCTCAGTGTTAGTTGCATATTTCACAAAATTTCTCTCACGAATAGTGCTCTTCGTGTACTAAAACAATATTTAACAGTACCAACAGTGACCACCATAGCACTGCATATATCAGGGTAGTTGGATATAAATATTAAAATCTTTAAAAATATTATTGAGAAGCAAGCCTACCACATTTTCTTTATTCTGAATTTCATCATGAGCCATAATCAGTAAGATATTAAATAGTATAAGTCAACTGAAAGGACCAGTTATATTAAATACCGTACATAGCGAAACAAACAAAAAATATTACTTAATATTTTACAATAAAATCATAACTTAACTTTATGGCCTAAAAAAATGCCTAGAATAAGTTTTAAAAATTTCAAAAAATAACAAGTCTCTCCACTAAAAATCAGCATCACACAAACATACGAAATACGATTATTTCGTCATGCCACTAGTTTTTCAAATATCAAGATATCGCGGGTCTTTTCTTTCGCGCCATATCATTATTTTAAATTTTTACCTGCAATTCTGGACAATAGCCAACTTCAATTCTAAAGAGTTTTCGCTGGTTTTCTGATATTTTCGACAACTTCAAAGGATGTAAACATTTTTGTTAATAGTGTATATTTTTCCATATTTCGTACTTTTGAAGTGTTTTATCTATTTATTATAATATTTCTGCTACTAATACAAAAGTTCTTTCGATGGTTTCGTTTATTAGTTTAATAATATAGTTATATGTATTGTTATAGTTTTGTTCATGGCAGATACTAAAGTAGAAGATCTTCGCTTACCAGCTACTGTAATTGCGAGAATAGTTAAAGATGCACTTCCAGCAGGAGCTGCCGTTTCAAAAGTATACAAAATATTTCCTTATTATTAACATTAATTGTTTTATTCTCACTTGTTTTTAATTACATATATTTTAATATGTAAGCCTGGCTTTTTGTAATTTCCATACATTATTGATTCACTAAATACTTTCTACTTTATTTAAGGAAGCTCGTACATCAATTGCACGTGCAGCTGCTGTTTTCATCCTTAATTTAACTACCTATGCAAACGACTATGCTGGTGCAAAAAAACGGAAAACTGTAACAGCTGAGGACGTTTACCAGGCGGTTCGAGTTATAGAATGCGATCATATCGAGAAACCGGTTATTTTAGTTATTATAATTATTTTCAAATTTAAACGAATTCCAAAAATAGCCCTACTGTTTATTGCTATAGTATGGATGCTCAACTTTTCTAATTAGAGAACTTTTTTTATAGCTAAAAGAAGCCGTAGAAATGTGGAAAATCATCAAGGCTCATAAGAATGAAGAAGCTAGAAGGCGTAAAGCCGATAAAAAAGATGCCCAGAAATTGCGACAAGAGGAGATTCTTGTACACGAAGATGTTATTGATGAAGATCAATATACGGATATTGGGGAGGATGCAGACACTCTACCAGTTACTGTTTCCAATTCAAGTATGTTTTTTCACCATATAGCTGAATTATGCGAGGCAAAGTGATATTTTAAAAGATAATTTAAAGTTTTGTTAATATTATTGTCTGAAAACAGTTTTACAAACTTTATAATATTTTAGTTATATCATCTGACGCTGGGGCGGTTCACGACATCGAGGATGTACAATGATTCTCACAGATTTCGTCTGTTACCATACGAGTAATTATGCAGAATACAGATGTTTTTTTTGTCCTAACATAAATATGATCTCACAACAATGTTGTTTAATTGGGTTAACTGCTTATTCCTCTGGTTTTCATAGTGAACTTTTTATTTTGCATTAGATTGTAAATGTGTTAAATCAGACTTCTGTGGTCCTCATTATATGGCTACCTTCGTGAGCCGGGTAACATGCACTGAACTGGTGAAAGGAAGCAGTTAGAGAAGTCGTCATCAATGCTTCTGCGGTCGATAGCGTCACCGCGTTTCACTGCGCCGCGTTTCATTTCGAATGGGCTTGGATGTTGGCTCCTGTAATGTAAGTTTACTCGCTACTAAACTATAACTATGGTGAAGCCACAGATGGTATCAGAGATTCTTTTTTCTAAGAGTTTACGAATAGGTTTGAGGTTTCTTCATGTTTAGTTTATGGAGCCTTGTTTTTGGAAAAGAGCGGTCAATGGTTTCCGATAGTTAGAAATATATTTTGGTAGGATGTTATTCACCCAAAATGTATATGATTCACATGTAGTGCCATATTGTTTTATGTCTATTAGGATTGGCTATGGATTAATAAGCAATATATATATATATATATATATATATATATAGAATAGAAAGTTTTAGGTTAGCGGTGGGATTTTTTCCTGTATTGGAAAGCAAGGACGGATCCTTTTGTAAAGACTCATTATTTTGAAGAATACAAAAAAGTGCATCGAGTTCCTAAATTCTGGAATTTTACCATTAAATACGAAAAATTCATTATTTTGTTCAACCAATTTTTTTAAAAAGATATCAAACATGGTTTTTTAGAAACTTCTCTTGATTTTCGTAAGGTTTTCATATGTGTCTAATGTGTTATTTAGGTGTGGTTCTATTCATTCTGAGACATTTCACTTTAAAAGTATACTATTGTAGCTTTCAAGTCAAATAAAGCGGTTCTCTCATTCATAACAAAATAATGGGCATTAAAAAATAGTGAGGAAAACAAAGAGGATATTGGAACCACTTACCTCATGATGAGCCTGATGAGAGCTTCATTACTTAACCTCTTACTGATCACTGGATACTCCTCATCCCCAACGAGTGCAAGAGCATGAAGAATTAGGATCGAGGAAAGAAAGAAATAGACGATGTGCAACATAGATCCCATTCTGATTACCTAACCTAAAGATTTATAAAATGTGGCCATAACAGTATTTGAACGAGAGAAAGAAATATTGTGAAGTAGTGTATGCGAAACAAAGTGATATTTCAGAGTAGTTTCAATCTAAGCACTACCTAAATGCTTATTTATCCGGCTGGCCGCATTTATGATCGCGTACCTCCCACTTCCCTTGATCATGGGGGGGTTCTAGGTGTGATGTAAGATTGACAGTGGTGAAATATGAGATGAATTGTACGTTTATTGATGGTGTCACCTCATTAAGTTATTGTTTGAGCTTATTATGAACTTGTATAAAAACAAATTACATACGCAAGCGTACACTTTCCATTACGTTCCAATGCGTTTTCGTGCATCTTTAACTTCATTGAACTTTTTGATAATTGATTCACACCCTGTTAAGGCAAGTATATTTCTGGAATTTAGGAGTAAGAACATAAAAGAACGTGGTATAAGGGATAGATCTCTCCCTAGGCCAATTTTCTGGTTTCAGCACTGACCTAAATGTTATTTTATAGCAATTATTAGCTGTGGTAGCACAACGCCTTCCTTAATGCTATCCACGCGGGATAATAGGTAGAATCAGGAGAATTGGCATGCTCCATATGCTATATATACGAATTTTACTTGGGAAAGGATTTTTAAAAGAACCAGTAAATAGCGCTATTCCACTTTATTTCTGATATATAAGTAGAATATTGCATAAATCCTATCCTTCACGTATAACCAATGCTAATTAAATAAGTAAACAAGAACAGTACTTTGATTTAGAAACTATAACAAAGCGACTCTGGATTAAAGAGAAATTTTAAAAACACTACACCAGGTTAATCATAAACCAAAAATTTAATAAACTTTTCCTCAATACTTTCTCCCATATACTCCTTAAAAGTAGTAAATAATATCCAAGCTGATTATGATCAAAATACTAAACCATACTAAGGGCCTCCGAAACAAAGTACTATTAAAGACAGTTTTTGTAAAACTATTTGAACGTCTTGATATTGTTTACTGAAGTTGTTACAATTTAATTTTTAAGAAAAATCTTAATTATAATAGCATATTTTCAACAATTAACCACCTTTTAAGCAAACAATATACCGTAGAAACGTTCAGGCCTAAACTATCGGAATTACTATACTATAAAACCTGGATTACCCAAAATATTGAAATAAGGTTTTCAAAATACCAAACGATATAGTCAAGGTTAAATTAATTATAAACAAAATACAGTATATATATACTGGTATGAATGATATTCCTAAAAAATGGTTTGGAACTAATTACAAATATATACTGTCTTAATCAATTATGTGCCTTAACAATACTCATTTCCTCTAAAACTGAAGTCTTTTTAGATTGTAGTTCTGATTTCAATTCTTCTTTCGTACGTGGTACATAGTAACAAAATAATAACATTACAGCCACCACAAACCAAATAAACTCTAATACTTATTTGCTTGTATTTACATATTTATAAAATTAATCTTAACTGAAATAAATTTATATTCTAGGCATTTGAACAAGGAATAAACTAAAATCATTAAATAAATGAGTTTGTCAAACCTATTCGGTGCAGCTAAAATGAAAATACGCCTGTTAGATGGGAACCTTGGTTATATTATCCGCATCTAAAAACAACTAATACAGTCCACTGCGGAACATGAAGGATAAATAACTTACAATCAGCTGATATTAAGTAATCCAAAACCAGTCCGACAAAGCTCTTTTGATCGGATTTTTGTAAATTGGGCTTCTCGGGTTGAAAGTACCTGTGAAAATATCAAAAGAATCCAAAAAATTTTTAAAAAAGTTACGAAAATGGAGAAATTATGATAAACCTCACCAACCCATATGTTGACCACACTTACTACATACGCATGCAGTCCACTGCATCCCAGGAAACCATGTAGCATCTGTGGAGGCCTTAGAAAAATATTCAAATAATTAAAAACCTAAAAGCTTTTGGGAAAATATCTTACTCACATGACCATGAAACTTCAAATATGCTGTTCTAGCTGTCAACACATGGAAGGTTTCAGCTGAAATCACTATTAACATAGATTCAAAATTATTTCTATAATAAACAGCAAATTTTACTAACCCGCTGGATTCTCAAATACATGGACCATAGCTGTTTTTCCGACAATCGGAAATTCATACTTATATTTCACATTTTTCTCTGGAGTGCTAACATTCAGAATTTCGGATTGTCGAGTTATACTAGCTCCACATTCACGACATAATAATTCACCTATATGACGAGTAACAGCTGAAACAAATTTTCATCAACCAATTCTCGTACTTTTTAAATCATCAAGTAACCAACCCAGGTAACATACATAGCACATCAAAGCAAAATATTTAATAAACTACCTTCTCCAATAATGATGGATCCAAGAATTCCTATTGGAAGCAAGTAACTTGCCATTTTCTAATCGAGAGACTAAATAAATAAATTTTAGAAGCAAATGTACCTGGAGAAAACAAATCAATTAAAAAAGGTGCAAAACTAAGCAAATAATACAATAAAATAACGGTAGTCTACCAACTAAGATTTCAGGAGACAAACACTTTAATCGAAATAATACATTTTTCATTTTAACGATAGTTCAGTAGAAAGCAATGAATAGAGATCGGTGTATGGCAGAAGTAGTCTAACCAGTATTACCGAGGTAGATTACTTATCGAAGTAATATTCATGTGGACGACATACATCAACAAAAATCAACCATGTAAAAATATCTAATCCCGCAAAATAGAACTCCAAAAAATCCGCACATAACACAGTAAATCTGAGAACAAATTATAGTGTGAATATGCTAAAAAGACCAACATCGTTAGCGCGCAGGGCAAACATCTAATAACATGTATGAGAACCCGAATTAGATATTAAGATCAAATAAAGATGGCCACAAACTAGTTGAGATATTCAGTAATTGAAGAGTATAGCAGAACTCTCAGTGATGTGAATTAACCAAGCTTACTCCTCTGGAGGTAAAGGTCTGATTAATTAAAAGACAAATAATTTCAAAATAAATAAATGAAACTAATTTCGAGCAAGAAATCCTCACTAATTTACCGCCCATCCTTACGGCTTTTTCTCTCTCCAAGGTTATTTCTGAAATCAAATTATATTCAGTATACAGAAATTAGATCAAAATGTCTAAATAATCAAAAATCTAGTATATATATATATATATATATATATATAATTTGCTATAAACATAGTGAAACGTGGTATCATAACACCTACTTTAAATCCCACTACACAAAAGAATAAGGAAAATTAAATACCATCATCAAAAGCTACTAGCAAAAAAATATTATTAAAATCCTATGACCTTTTTTTAAAATCTATTCGAATTTTAAAAATCTATAGCGGAGGTACTACTTACATATTTTTAAAGTCTAAAACTCATCTGAGATGATACCAGTTATCACAGTTAAAGTAATGAAAGGAAAAGGTAAACGAATTTTAGCTAAACTATCCACATATAAACAAGAAGCAGCATATCTAATTTATTAAAGAAACTTACGCATCATTCTTTTTCTCCTTATTCCAACCAACAGGACGTCCACGTTTTTTCGGTCTAAATAAAAATTCAAGATGAATAAAAAATATTGCCACAACTTTTCATAACCTGATTTATTAATAGCAGAAAATTATTTCCAATGCTACCACCGATAAAATAAGCTTTAGTAGTTATTTTATGTTAGTGTTTTAAACGATGAGACGTAGAAATCCAAAAGATGTGCATATTTTATTAATTCATTCCGATGTTAGAGATACGCTATCAGTTACAATGTCTGGAAATCTACCTAAAATTAGATAACCAACAATCCACAACGTTTGCGCCAATAAATTAAAATAAAAAGATGAGAGATTCAAAAACATTTGTTATGAATTTTGAATGAGAAAATAAAGATCCCCCGTATCTCATCGCAAGGTTAAAAAAAAATTACTATTTATAATAACTTCTTGCCTATGTTCCCTTTCTCTTTTATAACAAACTGCATACATATAATTTAAAATTTTAAGCACTAATTAAGGTGAAAAACGAGAAATTATACACAAATAATACACTCACTTCTCTGTTTTTGTTTCATCAATCTTTTCTAATGAACTATCCTTTCGCGGGCGACCTCGCTTTTTTGGAGAGGGTGCAAATACAGCACGAAGTTTAAAAATGTAAATTACTCAATAACTAAAGATATATAATAACCAAATTATTTAGTACAATTGTAAACTAAGGAAGACTTGCTTTCTACGTGTTCCCTAAACTGAAGGTGACTCCAATTATGCTTCAAAAACAAAATATTAAAACCCACTCCTCTCGTCTTAGACGTTCATCTTTTGACAGTGGAGGCCTGCCCCGACGGGCTTTTGAACTTTTGTCCGCCTTCAACCTGACCGACATGAATAAATAGAATAATGAACAGGCATAAAATTCTGATTAAGAAAATAATCTCACTTTGCTCTGCGATTCTTCTCTTCTTCACTCAAGGGTGGGCGACCACGACCTCTTTTATTCTCCCCATTCTCAGCCATACCTAAAGCAACTAGATGTTACTTTTATAGCGGCACTTCAAAATTGTACATTGTTAGAAATATTAAACAACATAGTTAAAGATAAGAACGTTAACATTACTAATAATACGAATCAAATACTTTAATGAATACTTAGTGAGTGAAATTAAAAAATTATTGAAGCTATATCATGTATGTAGACATTTCAGTAAATAAGTAAACAGTTTTTCCAAGCGCTAAACAAAAGTTACATCTCGAGTAGTGCCAATAGCACGCGCAAAACATGATACTTCAAAGTACGCAAGCTACAGTATTCTAATTTATTTAAAATTATGAGATTATCCTTTCTGCAATAAACTACTTTCTAGATACTTTGCGGTTTATACTCTGGGAATGGTATTCTATGTACATTCAGTCTGAGGTCTATACTTGATGCTATTATCATAATGATTACATAATGCAGATGTTAAGATGTTTGTGATTGGTACTGCCCCTCAAATCTGGATCAGTGAATTATGTTCTAAACCTGTGAATATACATAATGTGTGTAATTGCTATTGTTTGCAGGTTTCCCATCAGTCATTTATACAACCCCTCATATAACAAACCTACGGTATGCTGTTATTTCGCTACTTGGAAAATACACCATTCCTGAGATCAGAAATTTAATGACAGTTCCCACATATTGGCACATACTCTCCTACATTTCATTTTCCTGTAAGCACAAATGATGTATAAATAATTACTCCCTCATTTAAAACTACATTATTAGTTGCCATTCTTGATTTCCCACCTCCCATTTCTAGAATGCTTACTAAAAATATGAATGATGAGAGCACCCAATTTACATGTTAGAATATAGATTTTCCACTCAAAATGACTTATGGCAATCTTCAGTTATATATATATATTACTATTTAGTGATAAGACGCCACATATTAAAACACTTCCTAATGCCAATAATTCTAGGATTTTAGGGTTGTAACATCTTTTTCCCATAAAAATGATATTATTGTTTTCAAGTGACAACTACTACAACACTAAGTGCAAAGCTGTCAAACATAAGAGATTACAACAAGACTTATATATGGCAATGTAGGGTGATGAATTAAGCCACTCTCCAAATAGTATGTAAATATGACTTAATGGATGTTCAGAGTATTAATACAAATCTGCTTCATATCATGAATGTAGATTTACATTGTTTTTTTCCACCTAGATTTTCAAATAGTATATAAATCTTTCAGCACCTTTATTGGTACTTGGTAGATCCATTTAAAAAGTGGCATCAATCCATCAAGATCATCAAGCAAGAAAAAGAGAATCAGTACATAGCTACCGTGTGATCATTACCTATTTGAAAAGTTCATATGTTACAAGGCACATTTGGCAAAAGGCCCAGTTCAACAGTTGTTCGGAGATAAACGAAGACTAAGATAAATTTAGCAGTAAGATACATACAACTCCATAAAGGATGTGCTATGCCTATATTAATTACCAATTGAAATTAAAAGTAGAGAAACATGGTTATTTTTCAAAGTAATTCTTAATATTAAATTATTTTTGACCTTCTTGCTCTAGCTTCACCATATTGAAGCATTTTGTTGGTAATGCATCACGAATTTCCTCTAGATTTCGCACCTGGAAACGTATTCGAAACCTACATTTCGGAAATCATGGGATAGAAACATACAATGAAAATAAAATAAATGCAAGGATAACCTCCTTAGAAACTAAATCAATCTCGTTCTTTATCTGGGTAATTCGTCTGTCTTCATCAGTTTTGGTGGATTTATGGTGAGGTACCTCAAAAATTTAAAAGTTTACGAACACAAAAACAATTGTACATAAAATTACAAAGAACCATACCTGATTTTCGAGATCAGCTTGTATTAGTAGATAATCGATGTTATCTAGCTCAGTCTCAAGTTCATCTAATTCGGAATTGTTCACGGATTCCAGCGCATCTAAGCGGTACGAAATGTATACTACTCAAATAAAAACGAAACGGTAAATACTCACTTAATTGGTCGATAATCCTTTTAATTTCATCTGCTTCTTTGGCAATTGTTACATTGGCATCACGCGCAGCCTTTTCAGCTAAAGAAGCCTTACGAACTGCCTAAGAATTAATAAATAATAAGTTACGTTTTAAAATACTTAGAAACATAATATGAACTAGTGACCACTTACCTCGGTAGCCATCTGCTTGTCCATATCTGCCTGCGTTTTATATTTATCCAATGTGTTATTTGTATCCAAAAGCTCATCGATAAGTTGATCTATTTCTCCTCTTAAAGTTTCCGCTGATTTACGAGTTTGCGATGTAGTGTTACGTAATAGCTCCGCCTTCTGCAAATATGCTGAACAGATATTGACAACTTATCTGTATATTGGAGAGATAGAGACACATTATGCTTGAACTACCTTGGAAACATTCTTCGCATCTTCTCCTGCTTGTGTAGCTAGATCTTTAGCTTGGGCAGCGTCACCTGCAGCAGATCCAATAGAATTCTCTGCTTCAGTTGTTACTTCTTCTGCCTTCTGAATGGCAGCTTCAATTTCATCTAGCTTTCCCAGTTGTTCAACAGCAGCCTTTTTCGATTTTTCAACACGCTCATTGAAATCTAAACAACAATTTTGATACATCACTTTTAGACGATTGATTTGATATCAAATTACTTCCAACCATTCAACGTTTCGAGTGTTTTTTCTGCATCCTTCAATACGCTTTCAGCCACTTTAAGAGCTTCATCCGCTTTGGCACGAGCAGCATCTACATCTGCGAGTAAAGCATCCGAAATCTGAACAAAAAATTTTATGAAAAAAACTGTTGATGTGAATTTAAATCAATAAAATGTCATACCTTCTGCTGATCTTGTGCACTCTGCAGCTCATTTCTAGCTTCAGAAACAGCTTGGGCTGCCTATGTTAATTAGAATGTTCTGAGAAGTAATAAGCAATATAAATGTAATAGATACATCGCATTAATCTGCTACTAAAATAAATCGTTATTATAACAAATCATTATTATAATAGACTCCAACTATAACCTGTTCAAGGATCTCCTTATTACTTTCCGCTTCTTTATTAGTATTCTCTATAGCAATCTTGGCATCCTCAGTAATTGCTTTAGAATCTAGTTTTAGCTTAAAATATATTTATATTTCTACTTTATAAATCAGAAATGTACAACTCTGTTTCCATCACAATATTTACCTGTTGTGGTTCAATCGTAGGAAGACGAAGACTTTCCACAGAAGTAAGACCTTCAGCTGCTGCCTGATTAGCTTCGCCAGCTGCTTTCTTTTGTTCTTCTGCCAGTTCCAAGACTCTAAAGTTTTAAGCATCACTTTGTACCACACTTCTTCTTTTCATTCTGTATTTAACATACCTCTTCAGAGTCTCATTCAACTGGTTTTGACGTATTTTCATCTCAGCTATTTGCTTAGATACTTGCTCACCTAAAATAAACTGATTTGAAATTTAGCACTTACCTTTTTTTGAAACCAGTGTTACCTACCTCCATAAATAGCATCTCTTGCCTCCTTGCGTGCTTGTTTAGCCTTTTTATTCGCATCATCTGCAAGTTTCTCAATCTCCACCGCCTGTCTTTCATGTTTTTCAGCTTCTTCACGAGTCTTCTGAGCCAAGTTTGACATCTGTAACTATACTTTACCATCAAGCGTTTTTACGGATTAAAAATGGCCTTAAATTTGACTTGTTGGCTTTGCTCTCCATATTTCCTGCTTGCTTCCTGGGCGAGCTCCCATTGCATTTTGCCTTCTGTTTCTAGATAATGGAGTGCATTTTCTAGCTCACTTCGAGCTTGATCTGTGCAAAGAAGCGATGTAAGTCTAAGTAACTGTCAACATATGGTATTAAAGAACTACAAGTGATAAGAAATGACGAATTCTATTGTTTTATAAAGCAATATTTTTATAATTGATTTGATGACATAACCTCATAGAAATCAGTAGAAAAAACAACATGCATGTCTTTTTTATTAGCATCGTCATGATTTGAATATTTCATTATGGCTAATAAAAAATAATACGCGGAAATAGTCACCATTAATAATTTTCCATCTTTTCATACTTGTTTCTGTTTCTTCGACATTTCCTCTTGCAGCATTAATCATTTCGTCTACGCTCTTTACATTCGTAAGTGCGTTAGCAATGTCTTTGTTTAATTGTGATACCTGACCAATTAGTGCAGAATCATCCGATTCTGTAATAATAAATATAAACTAATGTCTGTACCACTCTCAGCTTTTTAAAAATTATATATATATATATATATATAACAAAACTTTTCTCACCAAGTTTATTAGTAACACTTTCTGCCAACATATATACTTCTTTAGCCACGTCTTTAACTTTTCCTTCGAAAGCAGTATCGTTTACCTATGAGTGAATCAACAATTTTAACTCTTTCGAATTAATTGCAAGTATTTTCAATTCTATAACGCACAGGAGCTGGATTTTCAATAATTTCTTTTAGCGTATTATCCAGTAGCCTAATACTCTCTCGGAATGCGTTAACCCTTGTCTGAATCAAAGTATAACAGTCATCACACGGTTTGCAGCCGGCATGAATGTCATATCGATTCTCAATACATTGATCACAGCGTCTTCCCTCAATGTAGTCATGACATAAACATTGCCCTAAAAATAAAAACTACTAGCACTCTTTTTGACAGATTAAATATAGACACCTCATTTTAAATTGACAAACCAGAAATAACATCACAGTGCAGATTTTCGCTCCCAATAGACTCGCAGTCGCAAGGTTGACAACCAGATGGACCGAAGCCGAAGTGATATGGCGCGCATTGATCGCATCTAATAAAAACAAATAGTAATCTCTTCCAAATTTATTGTCAAATTTATTTTAGGAAAAAATTACGAGCATAAGTCAAGTAACAGCTTTTATTACAAATTATTATCATTAAATAAAAAAAAGGATAAAATAAAAGTAAATACTGAAAAATTATATTATACCTTCTTCCAGTGACTCCCGGCTTACATTTGCACTGACCAGATGTAACATCACAAGTGGAATCTTCTGATCCAAGAGCATCACATCTACATTCATGGCCGCCGGAGCCAGAACTAATATTGAAATACCCATGCTGAAATAAAACATGGAATCTAAAGATGTTAAAATAGACATGAGTTGTATATTTAAAAATTTACTACCTCAGGCTGATCACAGTGAAATCCTACAATATGGGGCAAACAATCACATTGCCCATCGTTTTGTGAACATTCCAAAACTGTATAGTCATTATTGGGACGCCGAGTTCCAGGTGCAAAACAGCTAGAATGTTATTTATAGAACTAATATTAATTGAGACTTTAAACAATTATAAATACAACAAACTGGCAGGCTTTACAATCTCCTTTGGGTTCTAACAAAGCATCTCCCCAATATCCAGGTTTGCATTTCTCACAGTTGAATCCGTAAGTATTGTAGATGCATTTCTTACATTCCCCGGTTATTCTTAAAATAAAATGTTTTTTTAAGAGAAACTATAACTTAAAAATAAAGCATCATTATCTACCTAAAAATAACATAGATTTAGACTAAATGAACTTACTTGTCGCAATTACCAATTGAATTTGGATCAGTATTGCCAGAACATGCGCACTCCGTACAATTTATACCCTCTTTTGGATTACCAAAATAGCCATCAGAACACTCCTCACAACTGTCAATAAATAAATAAATACACATGACTCACTAAAATTTAAACTAGTTAATGATTCTAATACTTTTATATAAGGTTAAAGAATGTGGTATTAAAACTAAGAAAATGCCTAAAGATCTTTCCACATCCTATAGAAACTGAGAACAATTAGCATTATGGTATTGGCTACGGCCAACAACTTTATAAGCTACAGACAAATTCAATTGCTTAATTCCTTATTGAGTAGTTAAACAAACCGTCTTCCTGTGTAACCGACAGGACATTCAGTGCATAAAACATCACCATCAGTATGAAGAATACATGGACCGCCTTCGGGGCAAGGACATTTCTGGCACAAATTAAGTTCAAATTTCGTGGAATTTATGAAATATATATATCCGTGGTCATGGAAAAATAATTAAGTTAATTATTTCTTTATATTACATTACAGCTAACCTGACAATCTTCCCCAGTCCCAGTTAATGCATTTCCATAATATCCTCGAGCGCACCTTTCGCAAGTATCCCCTGCAGTATTATGTCCACATATACAGGCTCCTAAAAACAAACATATAATCTAACTATCAAAAGATAAAAAGAATGAGTTGCTAATTAACCGCTCTCAGCATCACAACTGTTCGAATGTCCATGACAATCACACTTAATACATCGATTAAAGGGACCACCAAATTTAAGTTCACGACGATAACCCGGTGCACAAGATTCACAGAATTGTCCAACAAATCTGAAATATCAATATTGATTAAAATTATCATTATTATCGACAAAATTTAAGTCTTATTGCTAACCCATTTAAACATTCGCAATGTTCAACCCAGTTTGCTGCTTTCGGGTTAACAGATGAAGGAGTGAGTCCAGCGGTACCCAGATGGACATTAGACAGGAATCCCACATCTAAAATTAATAATAAATTATTTTATCATAGATACATTTGAATTAAATATTTAGTCAATTAGACACCTTTACTAGAATAAGTTCCCCTGATCTTAAAAGATGATACATTTGAAAGAATTCCAATGAAATCTAATTCGTTTAAACGAGGATGCCACTGGAACTGCGGGTCAGCATGAATGCGAAAGCGGTAAGTCTGAAAAATCACTATACATCTAAAAAATCGGAAATTTATCACCTATTAACCAGTTTTATTTTACCAAAATTTCCATGTTGAACTTTTTTAATAAGAGAGTTAACTATATGAACAACAACACCATTATGCTATGTATTGAACCTGTGCATTTAAGTTTGGAGTTGGGTTTTCCTGAGCAAAAATTGGCAGGGAAAGTTCTTGACCATCAGCCCCAACAATAACAATGTCTCTGCAATCACAACACTTGAAATTTATGATAGAAATAGGTATAAAATATAAGTATAACACAAATAATTTGCACAATAGACGCAAATGTACAATAATAGATAGACAGTATAGCTAGGAATTATCTTTATATTGATTTTCTAACATTTAATGACAAGTTCGAACTGACTTAACACTTGGTCTAGATCCTTGTTTGGCAACCCGAAGATCAAATATGAGATCCTGATTATATGAACTTCTCTGGTCCCCGGTAAATTGCTCAGGAGCGATAAAATGAACGGGAGATTCATCCATGCTTGATACCTAATAAAGCATATTTCCCAAATTCTAACATAACAATATTACTTTAAAAAAAATGCTTTACATAACACTTATAAAATATTTGAGGTTTTCTACTTTTTTATCTGAACACTTACAGCTACAGCATGATCTATTTCTGTCCACTGTGTGTCAACGGGCCCACTATATGAAACTGCTGTCCATTTCTGCTTATCTGTAAATGCACTTGATTTGTATTATAACAGATTATAATATGCATATATAATGTGGTTATTTACTCTTTTATAAAGAAAGAAAAGAGAAATAGCTATATCACAAATATTTCGTTAACTTAAAACAAATTTTGCAATATTTTATATTATACACTGGTATAATAATTCGCTAATTTCACTACTAAATGATTTTCTTAAAATCTGATTACCAGTTTCGAACTCGCTAGAAATGTTCATAGCATAATAGCCACCCGCTGCAGCGCAAATAGATGAGTGCCCATAACAGAAACATGGAGTGCATCCAAACTAAAATGAATAATAAGTCGTTAAATATATCCTTTATATTTATGGTTACTCTACCTGATTATCCTTCGATAAATCGAAGTATCCTGGCTTGCATTTATCGCATTGTCTTCCTTCCACGTTAGACTTGCATAAACATGATCCACTAGTGGCGTCACAGTATGGTTGGTTGTTAAAAGAACCCGAAGCGTCACATCCACAATCCCTAAATCATTTATATAGGAACCAAAACATAAAATGTGACCTCAACTTAATTTATTATTATTCTTTTAATCTTGTAACCAACACAAAAAAATGGTGGAACATTAGAAATTAACAATTAACTCCATAATGGTAAATGTAATATAATAACAAAAGTAGAACAAGTGTCAAGAGATGAAAAATTAAAGAATTAAATTCTTTCACCAGTCTCACTTGCAACCATTTGTTCCCAATTCGAAAAATCCAGCAAGACATTGGTCGCAGTATCGTCCACCAACCCCTGGTTTACAGTGACATTGCCCACTACTATCGCACTGATATGATACGGAACCAACCTAAACTAGTAAAATATAACTCAACTTTCAAATTTACAATAACTATATTAGTTACCTCATTACAGCCGCAAGGTGTACAGTAGTTTTCTCCAGGACGTCTCCAATGGTTTGCTACACATTCTTCACAGTGGACCCCCTTGAAGAATTCAATATTTGCTTTTCTTCTACAGTATCTCCTAGCAAAACTTATTACCTGTGTATTTCCTTGACAATCAATGCAGTGCCCTCCATGACCAGTCTTTTCAAAGAGATCTTGGTCAAAATAACAACGAGTGGACAGGTGAGAGCAATTACAAGCTAAACGTAGAAAACTAATTATATAAAGCATGTGAGTCCAGAAATAGATCAAAAATCTGGCAAAGGTGTCCATTTCATAATAAAATTTACTCCTGGCTTTCACGATATGATCACAAGCATAAGAGTACGTTTCCAACAAAAATATTGACTCAAGTTTTTAATATGTATCATAGAATTATATTAACTATTGACACGTATTGTTAATTAAAGCGCTAGTCCACAATATCAATCTTATATAACTTTAACCACTATGACTAGAACTAACCGATACACTCATTGGCCTCGTTGGCAGTACCGGGACGCCACGGGCGATCGTTGTAGAATGGTAGACACTCATCGCAATCGGCCCCTATAGTAGTAATATTGCAATGCTAAAATTTAAGTCAGAATAATTTTAATTTTAGATAGTATATACATGATCGATATGAGGTGAAAACATTGTATGTACTTACCATGCGTATTGTGTTCACATCGACAAACAAGTCTGTGTTCTCTCTCACCAGAAGAACGAACACATTCCGAAGCATGTCCATTACATTTACATCTGTCAAATACATTATTTTACCAATAAAAAAGATTACCAATTCAAATTAATACTCAAATTATTTACTAAACCTTCCTCCAACAGCGAAATCCGAAATAGCGTAGTAATAGCTTCTTAGAACTTGTGGATCTCCAAAAACTTCGTCACCAAAAGTGTTCATACGATTCAGTACAATCATAATAGCCGAAGCAGTTACCCATGACTGCAAAAATGTATATAGAAATTATTATATAAATTCAGAATGAGTGAAAACTTGAGTTTCTATATAGAACAACTTATTCATTAGCTACGATACATCCAAACTTTGGCTAAGAAGTCACTGACCATTTTTTATCAGTTTTTAAACTTCAGGATGATTGATGTATTCATCAATTCCTATTAATGATATTTCATTTTAATAAAACAGTTTTCTCTACTAAACTTTAAACCTTAAATTTATGTATCTATAAACAAAGTAAAATAATAGGAAGCCTTACTAATATCTATTATAATTGCTTCAGGGAAAAATAAACAATAGAGTTTAGGAAATAATTTATGATTCTTTAGAAATTACCTGTAAAACTTCACTATCCTCGAAAGCATGGGCTGATGGCCTTCCTTCCAATGTAGAAAATGCGATATTTCCAGCAGTGATTGGTGAGATATCGGAAAATTCCTGAAATTTGTTCATTTTTTCAATGTTGTTATTAACAATACATTATGAAATATTAAGAAAACCTTATATATATACATATATATATATATATATATACCGGGTGGATAGCAAGTTCTGATACAAAATTCAAGTGCTGTTAAATTAGCATATGACGTAGCAATTTGCTATGCTAATGAATATATGTTATTTAAAGCCTCCTTGGAACACGTTAAAAACTCCATTCCATTATCTCGTCTCTGAACTGTTACGTGACGTCCAAAGTTCTACGCACTACAACCATTCACCAGCATGAGCAAAGAGAGAAAATGGGTGTTATTGCTAAGAAGCTCGGTGTCACGAGAATGGCTGTCCACCGGACTGTGAAACGATACCAGGAGCTGGGCACAGTAGAGGACCGTCACAGGAGTGGAAGACCCAGGTCCGTGAACACTTCTCGCATTCGGAAAATTGTCAAGAAGAGAATCTTTCGAGAAAACAGGAGATCGATGATGAAGATGGCTTATGACCTCAATATTAATCTAGAATCAATGAGGAAAATCGTCAAACATGTACTAGAGTTCCACCCATATAAGATCCGTCCAATTCATATGGTGACGGAGAAAATGAAGGCCAATCGCTACGAAAAAGCGAAGAAACTTCCAAACGTCGTTCGGCAGGCCGCGCCTCGAACATGCTTTTAATTGATGAGAAGAAACTTCCACGGTCAATCGTGTATATAGTAGTCAAAATAATAAACCACCCCTTGAACGTGGAAATCAAGGACTTGAAAGATCATCCGTTGATAGCAGGAGTCATTTTCAGTCATCTGTCATGGTTTGGGCCGGAATAACCGCAACTGGGAAGACTCTGTTGGTATTCGTCGATAAAAATGTCAAAATCAAAGCGAAATACTACCAAAGCGGAATTCTTTTGAAGGTGGTTGTTTCCTAGGCCTCAAAACACTTCGGAACTGGACATTTCAACAGGACTGGGTACCGCTTATGGAGCCAAAACAACTTTGGAGGTGTACTGGCAGCAGTTTCCAGACTTTTGGGGCAAGGAGATTTGGCCATTATATTCACCTAATCTGAATCAGATGGACTTTGCAATTTGGTCACTATTGGAGAACAAGCTAAGTAGAAAATCCTATAAGAATTGGAGTCTCTTATAGTAGTTTTAGCCAAATATTGAGACGAAATTAGTCAAGACGAGCTGAGGCGAGTCGTGGGTAACTTTGAGAGACATGTACGAGTTTGTGTGGCCGCAAAAGGAGGAAACTTCGAACACCTACTGGATTGTTATTGTTAGCTACCTTATGCATGTCCAGATAACTTTTCATTTCGAATACTGTCTTTATTACACAATTATGCCACTTGATCTCTGTATCAGAACGTTGACTTTTCTGACGGGATCCTAGTAATTTACTGATTAAAATTAACTAAAAAATAAATGATACAATAAGCAAAATTGAACCTTTGTACACTGAGCGACTGCTTCATTTCCAGGTAGAATAGGTGCCTTATCAGGCAGTCCATATGTAGCACGGCAAGAACCACTGTAAATGTGCTTCCAAGTTTCTTATCATTATCTACCACGTCTATAATTAAAATATAACTAGACGTCTACGCTTCTCTACTCCAAATACACTCATCATCCTAAAATAACCCAAACCTACGAATAGTATTGCCATGGAACCCAATCATCCGTCAGCGATGTCTTCTTGTAAATGGCAAAAGATTCCGGACGAGGAGAAATGAATTTTAGACGTACATAAGTAATATCAAATGTTTTACCTAGAACAAAATATCAGCAGTAGATACTCACGAAAACACCTATCATCTTTGAATTTTGAAAACACTGATATAGCCAACTAAAACATGCTTTAGGTGAAGAATTAAATAGTACAAACACATCTGTTTCTATAATAGCAAGTAAATAATAATTTAACTTAGTATCCTAAGTTCAGCATAAACCTAACCTAGAGTAAGAGTGAGATTAACACTAGTGGGATACTGCATATGCTCGTTCATTGTTTCTGACTGCCACCAAGTTTCATTCTCTGCATTGTTGAAGTCAGTCAAATAGCGAGCAGGATGAGCATAATCCTTAAAATGTAAAGACAGCAGCCATACTTTAAAACAATACATATAAACTTTAAAAACTTAGTACTAACAGGGTGTCTGCTATCACATGTGTTGCAAACATTTCGCAAACCAGAGTGTCCAGATTGGACACAAAACCTAGAATAAAATAATAGATAAAATGTATTCATGTTTAATATATATTAATTGAAGAGTTGGTTACGAAATACATGATATTTCCTACTTGTTGGGATATTTTTCTCCGCATGTATTTGTTACTTCAACTTCCAAATTAAACGCTGCATTGATAAAATCAGGAACACATCGCTGTGGGGCTAATGTCTCACGATCGTAACAAGGGTTTCCATCTAAAACGTCTTGTGAACTTTCATTTAAATCCATGATTTCTCATTCTTTACAGCTACTTTAAGTTTCATCAACTTACCAGCGCCAAAATGATTAGGATCTATACTAGGATATAACTGAGCTGGTTGCGACCAACTAGATCGCACTACTAAAGTCGTTACTAACAGACGATACCACATTATTGCATCTAGTGCATTGACAATAATAGGTTAACTAAGATCTGAAAACAAAAACTAATTATAACTATGAAACCAACATAAGTAGCGGAAATACCAAACATATCCCAAATAGAATAGGAAATATTACTAGCCAACTTTGCTAAATCGGGAAAATATGCTAGAATGAGAATCAAATCAAAAGAATTATTTTCATGGAAAGCTATCAGTATAATGCCCACTGTAACAATGTTATCAAAAATGAGTGATACTTATTAATAACAACAGTATTGTTCACAACCAATTCGAGGTAATTGGATATTTGTTTAAATCTATAGAAATGGTCAAATAAATACAACTATAACGATTGTTTCCGTCAACTAGTAATGTGAACTCGGCACTATGTACGGCGCATGTCAAACAGTTGACAATTAAGCCTAATGCCAGATCTACGCCGCTAAAAAGACATCTACGATCAGCGCTATAATTTAAACAGCTACCAATGGAATATTTGCAACCACACCATTTACACGTTAATAAAACAACAATATATAAGATGGAAGAATATGAATTCCATTTATGATAAGATTAAGTAGACACAATACACAATCGATCAACAGATTGGCCTTGCCACAAGTTAATAGTGTGTTAGTGCCAACACAGGCACAAGACAAATATGAGAATGACCCACTTTACAAGATATGTGCAGAAAGTCTCGTACATATATTAGTAAGTGAGAGAAACTTCTAAACAAGAAAAATCTTACCATGATTTACAATGAAACATTTACTGCAGCATGAAAAAAAATCGATAAGATATTAGCTACGTTACAAATACTTATCATTTTTTTTGATAACAAATAAGATCTCGATTTTGCCAGTTAGCGATAATGAAGCAAAATTTTCTTTAACTTGGAGACAGTGCGTAGCCTCACTAAATAACGTATAACCAGCACACAAATGATGAATAGGATTGGCAAATCACCAAAAAACGATGCAGCTGTGGTTTTCAGTAGTTTCGCACATCTGCAATCGCACATGAACTAAAGAAGCCTATTCATATAGAAATAAATAAAATATTCCAATTCATTATTATAAATGCAATAGATTAAAACGAAAATCTTATAATACATATTGAGCATACATGTGATAAAGCCAAACTATATTAATCGACGACAAGTTAACATTAATTCATGGTGTGAATCATTACGACAACATTTATATACCGTAAAGGGCGGCACTGTCAAATAGCTCTCTAACGAGAAGTCTGTGACAAAGTTATGAGGGTACCAATACATATTAAACCACATTGGATTAGTACAGCCGGATTTGGCTGAATGACATAATCATTAAAATTCTAAATGAAAATTAATAGTAAGATGAACACATATTAATAGTATTAGAAAAATAACATGTACAAAAATGCTCCCTTGAAAGTATGAAATCAATAATACAAAGAGCTAAGCTGGAGGTTAAATTATGTAATGAGATGTGACCTCTCCCATCACGATATAAGGCAGAAGTAAGTTGACCGAAATAGATAAGAGGAATATAGTGGACGTGACGTAAGGACACCATATAATACAACAATCTATTGTAATTAATCCATTAACAGTGCAAAGAAACCATGTAAGCTAATGATCACTTCTTAAATTTCAACAAATTTAAACTATGCTGTAAGCATAAGAAATAAAAGAAAGACAATGGTTAATTAATAATTCATGATAGTTGACAAAACGTATTTAAATTGTGCAACATATTATGTAATGAACAAATTTAGTTTTGTGGCCACAATATCACTTTCGTTTAATACGAAAATATCTAGAAAGTTGCTGATAAGTGCTCCAAAGAGTGAAAACTTTAACAATATCGTTACTAACCTTACCCTAAACTGTGACATTTATCTATGACTCCATACCTATAAAATGGTAGAAATAGCCTGTAATCTGACCTTTGGGTCACAGAGCAGGCAAGCAGTGGGTCATAAAGAGTAACATATCGAGCCCCCAGACAACCATCGCTTGTTACACTGTGCAAAAATCAGCGCAAAGACTCAGAACGAGGTTTCTGGAAGAAGCTAAATGATTGCGCCGAACTACGCGATTGATGGCTTGCACTTCACCTCAATGTAATATGATTCAAATATCCGACTACGCGTTTGGGATAGACATAGATGATCTAGCACTATATTTAAACAATGTCAACTGGAACTATTTCAAACTATAGCTCAGTAAATTGAAACATTACAACTTACACTCATAAGTATCTCACATATTTTCAATATAAGAGAAAAATTATTTAAGCCCTATTTAGCAAACCAAACTAAAGCCCTTATATTAATGTTCATGTAAGTATTCCTCAATATCAGAAAAGTGCCTTAAATGGTCAATTTAATATATATTAGCAATGTGTGAAGTCCTATACAATAGCACATTACAATTGTCTGGGCATTTAATTAAAAAAAAATGTTCCGATACCTACTTAAAAATTCCTGGTTAAATGTTTATTATAATAAATGATCTTTCGACAATGGATTATGGCAGCTAGGAATCACTTTCGACGATGATTAATGCAACAATGTAATTAGTCAGCATCATGTGGGGCGTGGCCTATCTCGTTCGATTTCATGAGAACTAAAAGACTGGTGTTAGACGCAACATAAGGTATTAATAGGATTTGCTGCAGGTTGTGCAATAGAATGTTTATAAAGTTCATGAACACATTGTAGGTGTTATCTAGCAATTCAAATCATTCCTAATCTAAATCTTTAGATATCTGCAATCACTGCCTTAGATGTGAACTATAGTATTTATATGGATTTGATAATTCATTAAATAAATGAACTTTTAGGTTCATGCAGCAATCATTATTTACAGAACGAAGTATATTTAAAAGATAAATAATTGTCTTAAAGTAATTAATCAGGGATGTAAAAGCTTCTATAACATACAACTATGACAATGTAGAAGAAAGGTACATTGTAAAATTTAGTTTCTCAAACAGTATAAATTAAATACAAGGAGCTTCTCATAATAACAACCCAATAAATAACCCATATTTCAAACATATCTGAGATCAGAGTACAACAATGGAAATCCCTCCGACCATCGAGAAGAAAACTAAAACTGAATGCTATTAACGTCTTTTTAACATATGATCCACAATGTATAATGACTACAGCATGTTTATCGTATCAGACTCACAACAATGTACTATTGCTATATCTTATTTAAAAGAGACAACCGAAGAGTGAACTAAATTTTAACTCGAACCAAAAAACTTACACGTCTCAAACAATAGAATTCCTTCTCAAGTCGAATCCACGAATCCTGCGATCGATTTCCTATGATTATTGGTGGGTACATTGAGTGCTCAGTTATCATAATACTCAGTGCAAGTGATTCGCAACCATCAATTACCCACAACGGAAGGAAGTTGGATAAGTTATCCAAGTACCACCTTAACACAATACCTAATTTCATATTTTGGAACCACTCCTAGGTAAGAAGTATAACCAGAAATTGATAACAGTAAAGATCAATCGAAAACCATACCGATGAAATCCAACTATTGAGAAGAAGACACTATTGTAAACTAATCTGATTACAACTTGGTTGGAATTAATCTAGAAAAATGATTTTAACTGCAAGACAAAAAACTATAATTATACATCAGATTTACATTTTACATGATCGGAAATCATTTACATCAAAATCTAAGCCATGTACTCCAACCAATCTCGTAGGATTTCGCGTTATATACTGAAAAATACGATCCAATTCTCCTATTGTTGCACTTGACCTTTCGTCAATATAAATTACATACGATTCATTCAACAGTGATGACAGAGTACTTACATTCAAACCCTGAAACTAAGCTATGATGTATATAGGATGTATACGACATAAAGAGATATATACACTAAATAGGTTTACCAGCTAGTTATAGAAATATTAATAACTTACAGCAGATTTTAATTCAACAAAGAAAAGAGGTACATTCACTCCAAAATCTGCTCCTATAGGAGGTACACCACGGGCATTTGGCCACAGCACTACTATCTGCAAATGACTATAGTATTTCAGTAGTTAGCAAGTATACAAAGTAATCTTCGGATTTTAGCTAAAATAATACAATTTCAGAAAAAAAGCTCTTAATTTCTATTACTAGACATTAAATTACACTTTAGTATCTCACCT
Source organism: Heterorhabditis indica (assembly GCA_020740425.3). Classification (NCBI taxonomy): domain Eukaryota; kingdom Metazoa; phylum Nematoda; class Chromadorea; order Rhabditida; family Heterorhabditidae; genus Heterorhabditis; species Heterorhabditis indica. Next base: position 108,359 of record JAJAVP010000103.1, read on the forward strand.
TTTTCAAATAATTCATGGATGATACAATACTGACCACCTCTTGTAGTCTTGATGATAATTTATCGACAGCACGTAAAACTATGGCAATATTTTTTTCGGAGTTAGATTCAAATGGCTGGAGATTATTCCAACGAACAGAATGCTGATGTCTTGCTCGTTGGACCCGCTCCCATATAATCTAAGAATTACTATTGTTAGACGTTGACAAATAATTAATGATTTCAAACTAGACGTATGGAGTATGCTCACCTCAAAAGCGGTTAACGAAATCCTTTCTACATTTCTAAAATATTTATGATATAGCATACGACCGAACTGCTTCATTCTTAGAATTTTTTGTGGTGTAAATGAGTAGAGAATATCGGGGACCTAAAGAATATAATATTAGTTACTATTATAGTGGCTTTGAAAATACTTACCAACAACACGTTCCTTTCAGAAATAATGACCACAGCTCTCGACCAGTCAATAACTTCAGAATATGGTAGTACCCAATCATCAGAAAGAACTACAGGAATACATCCCATACGTAAAGATTCCAGAAATCTAATACATCCATGGATAACATCATTTTATTGTTTAATATTTACATAACATTCCCTTGTTTCAATCGAAGTATTATAGAAATTGATATGATTATCTTGCTTTTCCCTTATTCAAATGGGAAATAATGGAAAACACTGTTCCATAATCACTTTCAACTTCATTTGGCGTATTATGTCATTTTCTTTATTTTACAACATCAGCAGTATAACATAACATTCGACATATAAAAATAAATATAGTAAAGATACTAATTATAATTAACATACCTGAATGAACCTAATCGTCGACCCCGTGGAGTGAGGCAAAACGTTGAATTAGCCATGGTTGATTCGTAATCCCATCTATAACCCAACTATTAGAATAACAATTACAACTTATACATCTACTCCATACTTATTATTAAATGGTGAGAAGTAACTAATGTATTGATGCATTTTTATAAATTAGAAATTCTGGTTTTTAACATATTTAGATTTAATCAAAGTATAATAGCACCCTCTCTTAACTTGTAATTTTTTAAACTTATTATTCAACTAGTCTCTTATAAAAAACGATTCCACTTAAAATTACCTCATTTGTAATTGTAAGAAAACACATGTCTCGTATATGAAAAAACCTGCTAAGAATATTGGAAAATAGTGGCCTTCTATTACAGAAGAGCATAACGAATTATAACAGATATTTTCATTAATAAAATTTTTACTAAAGTACAAAAATGAAGAAACGTAACCTATCATACTCTGCGTTATCTTTTTCGCAACGCTCATCTTGATGAACCTATTAACAAAAATCAGATGATAAATAAAAGTTCAAACTTGATATAAAAATAATTGGATGGCAAATATTACTATGAATCTAACCTGCCAATCATTATTGTGTTTACACGTAGTAACCATTGCCACTGTTTTTCCATTGTGTAAATGGTGTAGTGAATCTCGAGTTTCTGATCCAATACCTACCATAGTAAATATTGTAATTTAGCTCACGAAAAGAATAGAGTATCATAAGCATAATTTAAACTAAACTTATCAGATGAATTTTCACTTAATGCATACCATATACATAGCGTTTTCCTTTAAAAGAGACAAGATATTGATCCCTGTCGGTTAGATCGGTTTCTCGCTGAAGGAAATCTATAGGCTAGTGACTATTTATAAAACTTTACTTTAAATAATTATTCATAACAAGACGAATATTAAAGTGTAACCTCTAATCGATTACGTAAAGGATGTTCTTTATGAAACAAGGGAAATGAAATATCAAATCCAAAACGAAAGTTCTGAAAAAAATATAATTAATAACCCTAGAATCTACGGAAAAAGAAAAGTCAATTTCAAAATTGGTACCTGTACACTAGATGATGCTCTTGCTATTATAGCTTTTCCAGTATTAAATCCCAAATTATGGTCATAATAATCAGGGTATGTTCCATGATATAGATTCAGTATGATGTGATTTATGCCATTATTCCATAAATTCTTTGGCAACTGTGAAATGAGCTTCTCAACATCACGGACATAATTATCACTAAATGCCAAAGAATAATGCAAAGAATAGGACCATCAGAATGTAATAACTGATTTGATTTAAATCTACCTGATTATATCACGATCTATCGTGTCAACGCTAAGTATAAATAGGCAAGCATCTAGTGGATTCGCTGTATAGTATGCACTGCAAATTGTAGCTGTAAAAATGTTTAGTTTTAAAACAACTGCATGGCATGATGTATCCAAGGAATACTAACTAAAAGAAAGAATTAACATCTTGTGCCAATCATCTATTTAAAGCAAAATGTAGATAAAATTACCCACCTTTCTTTAATCGTCTTTAATATCTTCAAGTACACCTCAGATTGTATCAATCCATTGATATCAGGATATACATAAATTTTTAGTTTCTTACCCATACATTTAGAGAAATCGAAACAAGTATGCATATTACAAGGCGGAGCACTGAACAATCCTCTTAGATATTTAAGCCAAAAGTACTACCGAACGAGTCACTCACCTAGTTTCTCCAATAGTTTGCTCATTAAATGCTCCCTCTAACATAGAGTTACTGGACAAAAAAGATGGGGAATCTTTTATTCCTTCAGGGTCAGGATTAAAATCATAATAAAGTAAATAAAAATATATAATGCATCCTAGAAATAAGATTATGTAGCGTGTCACAGCTTTCATATCGAACTAACTGACCTGAAAGTTAAATAATTGAAGAAAAATATCAAAAAGAAGCAGAGATATTAATAAATTTCACATTTCTTAAATATACGCAGAAAATCCTTAAAGCGTAGTTTAAACCTGCAAAAACTAAAGCTAGGCCTGATTTACTAAAGAAAAATTGCCATTTACCCATTTATCACTAGAGCATATATAAGCACAACCTAGTAAATCTTATTTGCATAGACATCATTCTTAAAAAAAACCCGGTAGTTCTAAAAATGTATGACATCGAACTACACTACTGTTAATATATATATCGAAATACTTAGAATAATAAATATTGTAATTGAACTGTGGTTGAGATATAGAAAATTTTACCTAATGTAATTTATTTCTATACAGCATAATTTTATGACTCAGTAGGTCTTTAAAGAAATTAACCAACTTAATTATATATGGAAAATGTTCCAAATTCCTAGTAACAAATCTACGTGAAGTATTCTTCTACGGAAAATGATAAAATTGGGGGAGCGATCAAATGAATTGCATCCTAATTGAAATTTTTGAAAATTGTAAAAGAGGGTAAAAAATATTTATTTATGTATTTGTTCAAAAACGTTTTATCAGGATAGAAAAGTTTAAAATTTTGATAATTAGTTTATAAAAGAACAAATTTAGAGAATAGTTCCACACTAATTTTAAAGGTGTTAATGTACGTTAATACGATTGTCGCTACTGATGCGGCCTTTGGCATAATGTATTGGTAGTGCGGTCTTTTAAGCTTGTACACTGCAATCTAAGTACTATATTTTAGTAGGAAATAAAAAAAAGTCACTAACTGCTTGGGACATTTACTGAATTCACTTTCTTTAATAATCCAAAACCATAACTTTTCTGATTGCACAGATTTATCGCTAAGTATATCATATAAACAAGTTTGATCGACCAAGATAAGCTCGTTTAGTCTCTTCATTGATTTGATTGCGTCACCGATGTTAGGTTTCAATAGGAAAATAATAAATTATTGGCTAGATATCCAGATATAAATTATGGTGTATAAGAAATTAAAACCTGACCTTAACCAGCATTCTTCTTTACAAGGAACTAAGTTCCATGAAATTTCACTGAATAAATCAATAAATTAATTCAGTTCATATGTTAACATTCTGAACTATTGAGTTATGGGAGGTCTAAATCTCATAATCGTTGGAAATGGAAAATAATCATTAACAATAACAAAGTGAATATTGTAAGATTATTTTTGGTTATTGCACATTCATTACTATATTATCTAACATTTCCTTTTTTAAAATGCCCTCTAAGTGGTAATTGTAATGTAGGGTACTATTTTCATTTATTATAATTCTTTGTTTATCATCATTACTTAATGAGATTGAAACAAGATTATAGTTCTCTGTCACTTCCCAATTTTGCGGGTTATGGACTTTTTATCGACGAGGAATAATAAAACTAGAAAGAAAACAACAACGATTAGATCAACCCTTCCGTCGTTATTTTGTCCGAAATTAAACATTGTGTAACAGAGTTACCCAAGTGCAATTCAGCTCAAATATATTCTTGAATACAATATTATGAGATGTGTTTTTATCCATAACTAATATTCCTTATCGTAAACTTATAAATTTAATGATAAGTGAAGGCATTCATGAAACAGGTATCGCTTGTTTATTCTATTTTAATATCATTCATTAATATTTTATATACTAAGAATGTGGAAACTATGTACATGTAAGACCTACTAGTGAAAATGATTAGATCTAAGTACGTGGAACAAATTTTAAATCTCATAAATTTAACAACACTGCACAAGCTTGCAAATGGCAACTGATAAACTTAACGGCATTTTCTCCAGCTTTTTTGTAATACTGCGTGATTAATTTGGATGTGTATACACATGGTGCTCAATAAGAAGAAAGATAAAACATGATTTTTTTGGAACCCTCTTTCTTAACTTAGTACATTCCATTTCTGCTGTAATATTTCGAGACGACGAGCCCTGATGAAAAACTCGTTTCTGTTCTCTGTTTAACCGCAATTCATTAGCCCACATATGAACTGCAGAAAAAATGTGACTATATGTCAGTTTTAAGCCGTACATATCCCGCCCATATTACCATATGGTTATATTATTTTCTTACCTTGTTGTAATAATATTGTAATGAATGTACAGATAATGCTTAATGTATACAAATGTGTTTCCTACACACAAGTATGTCTTAATTGTCTAAGTGTGTTGAAAGTAAGAAATTATTCTGAAAAACCCATGGAAATTATATTAGCTTACCACCAGTTAGAACTTGGTATCTTTAAATTACCATAGAGATTCAATCTTTAATACATTTTATTCTCAATTTGTAACTGTCCAAATAAAAAGCATTAAATTCAATCTATGATGCGATTTTCCACGTTTTAAAATTCAGGATAGAAACGGCAAATTGTTCTTAAGATATGAATACGAGCATGTCTGTTAAACAATAGTTTTGTTTCTCATTTGAAATCACCAATCATTCTTCTGTAACTGAGGTTAAATTGTGAATTGCCTGGTAAACTACAAGCCTTACTACATAAATAGCTTCATTGAGAAGATGACTCCAATTTTTCGTTTTTTCGAATATAGTAGTATTAATCTTAGGAATGGACATATAGTATTTTCGTATAAATGGTCCAACTAATGGCAGAAAAGAATAATTAGTTAATTATTTTCGCTACTTGAGGTTTCATACTTTATATTGTAGGCTTAGAACGCAAAGGGTAAAGATTTAATCTAGTAAACAGTTATAGCTCATTAAATGTGCATAAATACCTGTAAGCACTTCTGTGAATATTTTTTACAAATTTTTTATAATTTATTTCTATTATCACAGTTCTTTGCATCCGTTACGATGCTCTGAAGGCAAATTTTAAGTGTACTGTTGTTTCACACAGTACGAAATAAATTCATAGTCAAGTAGTATAGTGATAATGTGATAATTACTTTTAGCCTAAATATGCGACTAGTCTCAGAATAAGCCTCCAAAAGATTATAACATACTTTCCTAATACAAATTAACGAAAGTATTTCCATAATGAATAGAAAAGAATAATGGTTGAGATAGGCTTATAAAAATATAACAATTTTGGATGTATGAAGAGATACTAAAGAGGTAGATATTATCCATAAACTTAAACGACATTTGAAGATTAGAGTTGGAAATGAACACTCATCTAGCAAACAGCTGCAAACTGTTGCAAGTGCAAAAACAGAAACGCTGATAATAATTCCCATAACGTCACTCTACTGCTATGGTGTTGAATATCTACAGTAGTAAACAACGTTGAAATTAAGAAAGGTCAAAGATTATCATGCAATAATCTTGAAACAGTGATTAGAGAGGACACTATTTGAGCTAGACCCTGAAAAACACTTAATATATTCGTTGCTGCCTACTTTTTAGGCACTTTCTCCACTTCATTAGCATTTCTCTATGCATTATTTAGCTATATGTATCATTGGATTCCATTGTGCTTTATCAGTTGTAATTTGTGTACACATCGACATTTGCACTTTTTCTAAATGATGTTACAGAATGACAGAAGGTGCAGAACCATCTAGCGAATCAGAAAACGATAAGATGTCACAAAAAAGTATTGTATATCCAATTGAGGAATTATATATTGACGATCCCAAGAAAAATACGAAAGGTAAGAGGGAAGAAAGATATTGAGAATTGATTTGCCCATCAAGCTTCGAGGAAATTAATAAGGCTTAACACTTCAGTTTTATTTCAGCTTATGATGTTACTTCTGTAAAAGCTTTGTACATAGAATCAGCTGGCAAGGAGAAAGTCCAAAGCAATTGGTTCTCTTCTTATAGTGTACTGTATTCATTTTCGGATAAAGTAGATGTCCATGTGAGTAATAAATTATACAAAATTAATTTAAATTGTAATGTTATATTAGTCCAAAAAATGTATAATACTTCTGATACACCTATTAATTTGAGCATTTTTGTTCAAAACTTGGTTTTCATACATTTTCCATACATTACAGTAGAAGTTTTAATTAATCAAGCTCTTCAGTTGATGCTACTAGGTTTGACTTGCGCATTATTGCAAGCAGCTATTCCGCCTTTTGTATGGCTCGTGATGGGTAATTTCGTCTCATTGTCAATTACTAGAGAAGTAAGTAATCATTTTTGGTATTTTTATTTGTTGAACTGACTTAGTTTCTTTTATTTTAAATAGTTTTATTTACAATAAAAATGTAATTATATTGCGTTCTACTTAGTTTCAAAGATATATAGATTTCTAGATGTATCCCTTCTCATTATAATTATATATACATTACATTTGTAAAGTCTATTCCTCCTAAACTGTGAAGTCATGATGTAAGAAAATTCCTGAAGGAATGTTCACGTGCAAATCCTTAGAAAATTTACGATAGTCGCTGATTAACCTTGACTACTGAGAAGTGGGCACCGTATACAAACCGAATGTGACTTGCGTAGTGTAAAACAGGACACTTTGGCTCTTAGTAGGCTTAGCAGTGTACATAAGGGGTAGTTTGAAATACATTCGTTTAATTTGTATCCAAATTCAATTAGATCCGTACTGAATTACATTTATATATAAATAATATCTAAAATGAGTAGTATTGAAGTGCAGAAATTCATATATTGGGTTTTAGGACAAATTTGCATTTAGCCATATTATGTAAAATATTCATGGCAAAGTTTCTATGCTTTAATAGGCGAACAAAAGCTCAAAATGAGGAGATCGAATTTCATGTTTCAAAATTTGCGCTACATAATTATGAACCTATTTTCAACCATAGAATTTTTATGTTCTCTGTATTTTAGGAAGTCAAAATGACTAATCAGTCCACACACTTCGTTTCGAACAACGCAACTAGTGTGCTGGGACAAGTAGATTCCGAATTCGCAGAAAGCGCTACACCAGCGTTCTTCGCCATGCTTGGACTTAGCATATCTATGTTTTTTGCTGCTTTTATACAGGTGAACGCAATGTAGTACTACTTTATACAAATTTGTGAAACTTATTTTATGTTATTTCCATATTACCATTTGGAGTCTCACTGACCCTGTTTTGGGTGAAATTTCTAGGCTAAGCCCTTCATTGAATTACATTGTTAAGAATGGAAAACAATTAGATAATGCATTAGAACAATGAATTAACAAAAATGTAGACGAAAAAAGAGGAGTAATTATTTTAAATGAAGAATAAATATATTTAGCAAATATAAACTGCATTTTCTAATGCAGTCTTAAGCAGTGCTGTTCATTTTCAGACATTCTTGAGAGAAATAATAAGTCACTTCAATTTAATTTTTAGATAGAGTTGCAGTAGTTGTTTATGTACAAAGTATGATCACATGCAGATTTTTGGAAACAATGCCGCAATAATTTAATTGTAGATATCTGCAGCCAAGCGTGCAGATATATTACATGTAGTGCACATGATCTATGCTATCAACAAGATCTTACGGTATAAGTGGTGTTATTAATAATAGAAATTCTTTTGGCTTAGGCTTAGGTGTCTTAGGCTTAGGTGGCTTAGGCTTAGGTGGCTTAGGCTTAGGCTTAGGTGGCTTAGGCTTAGGCTTAGGTGTCTTAGGCTTAGGCTTAGGTGTCTTAGGCTTAGGCTTAGGTGTCTTAGGCTTAGGTGGCTTAGGCTTAGGATTACGAAAGAGCATAGGTTAACAACGATATCTTTGAGTTGTGATCTTATACATGCACGTTGCCAACGTTGTTTGGTGGAAACTGAATTACGCTGAATAGGAGAACATTTCCTGCAATGTTGGTTGATTGCATAAAATGCCAAATTATGGTTATTAGAATTAGTGAAACAACTATAATATCTATTTCTACACATATAAGTTGAGGCGAATTAAATATTCTTGTTTTTACATATCAGCTTTGACAACCATATTATTTCAGCGTCTTGCTTGGGAAGTTTCGGGAATTCGCCAGGTTTTTCGGGTTAAAAAAGCATATATTCGAAAACTTCTTCACATGGATGTTTCATGGCTTGAGTCCAGGCAATCTGGACAGGTCGCAGCGATGCTACATGAGTTAGTCACACTGAGAATGATTTCTTAGTTTATAGATCTTTACTAGTGTTTAAAACGAGCTAATACATAAACACATACTTTAGAGTTGTTTTACAGCGGAATTAACCGTATTCAAATTTTTATTGTGCTGGTATTATGGCAAAATTCAATTAATTTTCAATAAAATGCAGTTATTTCTATTTGTTTTTCGAGCTACTTCTGAAGAAAAAAAAAGACTTTTGAACCAATTGTCTTTGAGATTTTCCTATGCTTGAAAAATAGCGAAAGCAAACTGTCTTTCTCTTCTATTGTATTTATTTCATCTATTCTCCCGTAAGAGATTCCCATGTTTCTTCAGTAGAATTTGTAATGTTCAAGGGATGTTGTTCTCTATTTGCATATTTATGGATTTGGTGTGAGTTCTTCCAGATGATTTCCTGATTCTAAAATTAGTTAGGAACTTTCAATCTTCCATTTCAAGGACAACTTGAGGCAGTTAATCGTGTTATAATTTTTAGTGAGGTATTAACAAGAATATTTAGTACGTCGAAAACATAATGGAATCAAATAAGAATAAGCGATAATACAGTGCGCTCGGAAATTATTTGTTTTTTTTGTTGCTGTTTTTCTGTTCTCGGTCGTTAGATTAATATAATTTTTTCCGAGATGAGGTGTAATAGCTTTGGAAGTCTCCAGTTTTAATTTCATCCTTTTTCGCACAAAACGACATGTTTTATGTGCTTTTCCTTAAAATTATTGCTTTTCACCCGTCGGAAATAGTAGCCCACTTTATTAAAATATGTGTCAACGATAAAAGAAATAACATCTAACCTACAAAACAATTAATCAATATTCAGTACAATTACCACTTTTATTAATAACTTGAAAAGTCCTCCCAGGTATGCTTTTAACTAAATGTCTGATGACACTATTATCTACTTAGCTTTACGCTTTGCTAATGGAAGATTGGAGATCTTTAATGGTCTCAAATTGGCAGCTCTCGGCATTAATCTGATGGAGAATTTCCGGGCAATTCTCGTGCATCGGATTTAAGTCCAGAGAACATGAGGGTTAGTCCATAGTTTTAACATTATTGGTATTCAGTCAAGTATTAGTGCTTCGACTGGCGTGGACGGTGGCAGTATCTCGCTGGAAAGTGAAACTAGCGCCTGGAAATCGTTGAATATATGATGATGCCCTAAGACATCCAGGTAGTCTGCACTGTTAATCTTCGTTGACACAAACGCCAAATCAATGAGTCTCATAGAACTGAATTCGTCCCAACCCATCATAGTTTCTTCATCTAGATTCCGAGTTGAAGAGGTTCCTTACACAGATCTCTCCAGTTTGAGTTAAATCCATCAGGGCCGTCTAGGTTGAACTTGTTCTCATCACTGAAGAGCACCTAAATTTGAAATCATGAGTTTGTTGTCTTTTTCTCTAAGACGCGTAAAATCGCACCTTATCTCAACTCATGGAATATTGAGCGAAGCCTTCGCGATGCGGTTGACAATATCGGTAATCTGCTTCACCTTGTAACCGCTAGTTAACAGTCTTCTTTTGAGTCGTTCGTGCTGGCTCAGCTCTAGAACACGATCCACTAATATGATGGTTTAAGATTAATGGGTTTACGTATTTTTCCTTAAATAACACTAAAGCATATTAACTGGGCTACTATTTCCGACGGGTGAAAAGCAATAATTTTAAGGAAAAGCACATAAAACATGTCGTTTTGTGCGAAAAAGGATGAAATTNATCTCGGAAAAAATTATATTAATCTAACGACCGAGAACAGAAAAACAGCAACAAAAAAAACAAATAATTTCCGAGCGCACTGTATTAAACTTCGGCACATAGTAATTATGTGTTCATATGATTAAGTGGCATAAAATTAATAAATATTTTCACCACAATTTTCTAAAGATCTACCAAATTCTGGTCTTGTTGGTGCATTTTTTCGAAAAGATTCCTAATCAATATTGAGACATCACAGTTATTTAGATATGAGATCTCATTTTTTCAACGACTGATTTATGTAATATCATATTTTCTCACCCACTTGAATCTTGATGCTAACGAAATTTAAAACAGAATATTAAAATTTCGACTATAAAAGAGCAGAATGTTTTTTGCATGACGTTAATTTTACTATTCATATATAATAAACATTACAGATTACAATCTAGACACTTTGCAGGCATGCAGATAGTATATATAATGGAATAGCAGATCATCTACCAATGGTTATGTTCATATCGACCTATCTTATTGTAAACATAGGTATGATTAATTTATTTCATCTTATGGTGCAAATTTAGATGGAAATATTAAAAGGTAAAGATTGGCAAACTAATAGTTTATAATACTAATAATACATGTGATAATTTTAGTTGTCTGCATGTATATTCAATGGGATGTCACGTTACTCATGTGTACGGCAATACCACTTCTAATCATTAGCAGAATTGTCTTCAGTAAAGTAAGACTTCGTGGGTATTATAATAGGCACATAGGAGTTAGATTAAGATGGCCAACTGACTTTATACGGAATGCCGAGAGATCCTAGTCCTCTTATTTATTATTTTTAAAACAGCTTAGTATAAACGTGATATGCACTGTCATTTGAATGCATACAGTGGCGGCCATCTCAAGGCACCGCTCGTCCAGACTCAATGACGTATTTCGCGAACTGCGTCCCTAATTTGAATCGGTCGACATGAGNACTTCGTCCCGCTTTCGTATCACTCAGGTCGGCGACGTGGTTCGTGAAGCACGTCATCGAGTCTGAACGATGGTTGCATTAAGCCTTAGGCCAACGCTGTACCAGGTCTGCAATAAATTACCCATGAAAATGATGCTCTTTCTTATACCAAAAACCGTTTTTACAGTGGTTTGCAAAAACGATGGAGGATGAGATGAATTTGCAGAATAAAATAACTAACATTGTTAATGAAACATTCAGCTGTATAACAACTGTTATTAGTTTTGCGGCTCAGAAGCAAACTATAAATAAGTGAGTTAACTGCAACTGTATTATCTTATTATACATTTAATATTTATGATAATTACATATTTACTAATTGTATCTAGTACTAGAACATAGAAAATTATCAAAATTCATAATTTTAAACTCAAAAATCCACTTATTGGTAGGTATTCATAGTATGTGGTTTTACAATCAAGAACTAAAATTCTTTGATTTGTAGAAAAATTACTTTCAGATAAGAAATATTGTAAACTTTTAAGGTTTGAAAAATTGTCATCTGAAAGCAATAGGTTAACTGAAGCTCGATTAAGGTCATCAACAGTTTATGATAGTTTAACGCAGGTTTGTTTCTCCTTTTTTTAATCAGATTCTTGTTGAAGTAACTAAGTAAGTTTTTAATCAAACTATTCAAATAAATGGACTAAAAAGATATTCGTGTTTTCTTTTTTCAACGACCGTAAGAAGTTAACATCAGTGATCAATTTTAGATTCTGTTAACAGAGCTTATATTTACTGTAGCCCTTTGTTATGGCATATGGAGAGTAGCGGAGAGTTCACCTGGAAGATTATGTGCGGTTAGTAGTTTAGAAAGTTAGGAGAAGGAAAATCACGCATAAGAATAAGTGGAGTAGATAAAATTTGAAAATACAAATCACATAGAAAAACAAAGCTTATACTACTTTAGTTAGCAATCAACATGTTGTACATGTGCGTCACCTCAATATCAATTGGTTTCCACATCAACGGCGCATCGACTGCAAGACAGAACGCTAAAGAGATGGGAACTATTCTCCGTCAGTTTCCAGGAAGTTCTTTATTATTGTAAGATCATCAAAACTGTATTTCGAACTTTCCAGATGAATCTCCCCTCATTGAAGTCGATCGCTGTTCTTTCGCAAGGAAGAATCCAAATTCCCCTATGCCAGGGCCGAAATATAGACGACAAAGCATGAAATTTATGGGTAGGAGGAATTTGAATTAAGTTTATGGTTACTTTCCATAGCTGGAAAACATAAATGACATGGAGAACTGCCAGCAAAATTTTGTTTCTACTCATAACGAAGTTTTTTTGTTACATTTTTACTTAATGCTAAATATAAGTTATGCATAATTTCGAGACCCATTCTATATGTTACTATTTGAAACAACAGAGCAATAATAATATTAACAGTAATAATATCACTATTTGCCAATTAAAGAAACTAATAGACAGCTATTATAGTCCAAAATTTTACAAAGCAATAGGATCTTAGAAATAGTAGTTGTATAAACTAAAATTTTGCACGAAATTATTATTAAAACTAATTATTAATTCGAAAGTAACACTATTAATGCAATAAGAGATCAACTCAATATCAGTACTGATATTCGTATTATTACAAAGCTTAATACTTTAAAATACTTTATGTGCAAAGTTCATATGTGATGAAATTATATTTTATAATTGACACTAATCTAGGTCAATAATCTCTCAACTTTAAGAACCACATATTTCAAAGAAAACTAATGAATATCTATTTTTCATTTATTCAGGAAAAGGTGCAATCCATTTTCGTGACATACGATTCAGCTATCCCAGTCGACCTGATATAGAGGTTTATTCTATGTTATGTTACAGTATTATCTTAGACTAGCATTTATGACTAAAACAATAAAAATTTGTATCGAAAATGATTTCATATTAAGATATACGTTTACCTTTCAGGTACTGAAAGGTATCTCTTTTCATGTTACGGCGGGAGAAAAAGTAGCAATTGTCGGTTCTAGTGGTTCCGGTAAGAGTACTCTTACAGCTCTTCTTCTAAGGTTTTACGATCCAAACAGTGGCTCCGTGAGTGTAAAAAATGAATCTACTGTGCTTGTATTATTTATATCTAGGTTATCCATTTGTGTCAGCTATGGATTGCTACTGTACGTTACATCTTTTCTCTCCAGATTCTTCTAGATGGTGAGAATTTAAAAAAAATGTGTCCTGATGATCTTCGAGCACAATGCTCACTTGTCAGCCAAGAGCCAGTTCTGTTTGATGGAACAATCAGTGATAATATCAGATATGGAAGACTCGATGCCACACAGGTTTAATTTTACGGAGAAATTTATGATACAATAATAATATTGCTATTTATAAACAGATTATTTTATTATAAAATACGGAAAAATAATTGTTTTCCTTCTTATTATGGGTGTCATATTTTTAGCAAGAAATTAATGATGCATCTCGTAAAGTTGGTGCATGGCAATTTATCAGTGCTCTCCCTGAAGGAATGCAGACTAGAGTTGGAGATCGGTTCGTCATCTCATTACTGAAATTTCAAAAATTTTACCATTATAGATGGGAAAAATAATATGTGGGAAATACTAGTACGAATTTTTTCTTTATTAATCGGAAGTCTATATCTAAAAATGGAAGATGAATATCATTGACATTAAGAAAATTTCACCATGTATCAAAGCAATCTAGATATATCGATTTTAAAATATTTTTAAGAGGACATCAACTTTCTGGTGGACAAAAGCAAAGAGTTGCCATTGCAAGAGCAGTAATTAGGTAAGTGCTACTGACATTTTAAATGTGCTTTGAAAGTTTTTACAATTTCATAATGATTTCTCACTTACTTTTCAGTCTATTAAGCTCAAAATTTTTGACGGTACGACTATATAGATATGTTTTAATTTAAGGAAACCAACAGTAATGATATTTGACGAAGCAACTTCAGCTTTAGACAACATTCATGAAGAAGAAGTACAACATGCTTTAGACTTGGCATCAGAGGGTCTCACTACGATAACAATTGCACACAGGTTGCAATGTTTTTTTTATATTTGGAATATTTAATTTGCGATTACGAAGACATCAGTACTAACATAATACGATGGTACAAATGGCCTAATTATTTTCCAGGTTATCAACAGTAAAAAATTCTGACCGTATCATTGTACTCGATAACGGCAGCATAGTAGAGGAGGGTCCTCCAGATGAATTATTGGCCAAAGAAGGAGGACGATTTCAGAAGGTGTAGTTTAACGGTAGATATAAGCGTAGCTGGTCGATATGGGCTATTATTTTTTTCTGTAGATATATCCATTTTTTTTACGTCGATTATGACTATGGGACAGAATAGTGATAAATATTAGTTAGTTGCTCTAATTTAGCATATTTAAAAGACTGAATATAAATTCTCATTTTACAGCTCTATAATGACCAACGCCTCGATTTAATCTGCCAACCGTCTGTTAAGCCTTCCCTTGTCTCTACATTATCTTATGCACCAGCTGACTCTCAAAACATTCTGGTCAGTGGATGCATTTTACTATAAGTCAATACTTGTGCTGAGCTATGTCATCTTAAATAATTTAGGATCCTGAGGCACAAAGACGAGCATGGGCAAGAAGTTCCCTTGGACACCATAAGAAACTAGGAAAATCTTACTCAGTAATTAGCCAAGATAGGGCAAAATTAGCTTTACCAGGTATTCAAAAAATATCTATTAAAAGGTTTGATTTTTTTTAGTAAAATGCACGTTATTCTTCCTGTTATTTATTTTCTTAGTAATGAGCAAGAAGCGATCTCAGCGCTTGGACTATAAGTACTCCAATGTTGGTCGAATGGACCTCGACATGAATAAATCGTTTGATGATGAGGAGATGGAAGTATCGCTTACTATAAATCTCATGATTTAAACGTTTCACATAATATTTGACCTAATATTTTTTTCTTCTATTCCACTCATTAATACAAAATTTTTAATATTTATCAGAATTTCTTGGAAATCTATATTTTTTCAAGTTTCTTGCAGAATTTTTCCGGTTTTCAAGTATTATTCTTTCAACGGTGATAAAGGCAATGATATACTTTATTCTAGCTTCCGGGAAAGATAAAAAGCTACAATGCTGTATGGGACCTTATTAAAGGATATCATGAAGGATATTCTTTACTGGGAGGAGCTATTCCAACTACAATTCTACGAGCTTTTTTCTACTTACTTATATGTTTTGAAGTTGCCTCTGTTTTAGAGGTGCGCAAAGTATTTTTCGAAAGCAACATATTTTGTGGGCAAATCATAGAGAATAAGCTTTATTTTTAAGAAATTAAATTAACCAGAGAGAGCTCAAATTGTAACTTTTAGCTATCTTTGGTCGAGGAAGAGGAACGAGCTCAGCAAATTTTCATTGTGGCCGCAGTCTACACTGCTCTCATAATAATAAAAACGATGTTTGAGGCACTAGGGGTAATTTTCTCACTGTCAATAGATTTTTTTTCTCCACATAATTGATGGTATATAACGTTTCAGAGACTTTTCATTGCTCTATATGGTCACGGATTTTGCAGTTACATTAGGAGCGAAATGTTTAGAAAGGTAGGCTGCGCGAATTTTTATACTATATTATATATTAGAAAAGAAGCAGAATATTGAGGCAAGAAAAACAAAAATTAACTAACAGAAATCTACTAATCCTGCAAATTTGGGTTTAATTAAATGAATAAGTATTTGCCAATTTTATTTTTAGTATACCACTGTATTTTTTGCATATAATATACAAAAACTATGCCTATTATATAACCACTCAAATAGAAGCAAGTTTAAATTTAAGATTCTCTAGATAATGCGTCATGGAGCAGCCTACTTTGATGAGGAGCGTAATAGTCCAGGTAGAATTGTACACAAGATTATCAATGATTCTTCGACACTAAACAAAATAATGGAACAAAAATTGGACCTGCTTATTCCTGCTATCATATGTTCAGGTAGATCTCTAAACATTAGTCGTGGTGGTATTTTATGAGTGTTGTATGAACTTATAGTATCAAAGATTCGTGGTTTACCGTGGTTCTGAAGGCGTAGGTGCTGCACTAGTAACAATATGTGTATCAGTAAAATACCTTTCACTTACAATCTAATTATTGCAGAAATGTCCAATAATACAGTTAATACCAGAAAAAGTAGAATTGAATGAGACTTATCATCAAATATTATTAGGTAATGGTCCCCACACACTGTCTATTGGAACGCATAATTCTTTATTTGTTTCCTACGACCACTTTTTTAAAATCTACTAATGCGTGTTGGTTTCAAACAGTTTTGCAAAAATTCCCCATTCAGTGTCAAGTATACGGCACATATGCATGGAATATTACTGCATTTCTAATCCCTTTTTTCTCTGTAAAAAAATGTCGTACCACAATACACAAAATAGTTCATTATGATCTTTAGAAATTCTGCAAAGTACCAATAACTCGTTTATGCCATATGAACGAATTTTTTCCAGCCTTCTCTATACTAGTTGCTCTTTACATCAACTGGAAAATGGCTTTGCTCTGTGGTTTTCAATTTCCTGCATATTTCATCATTCGACTGGTCCAGTTAAAGCAGGGTTCTCGAATGTAAGTATACCTTTGGAAAACTGTATTTTGATTTATGTACTCTTATCGAAACGAGATGTAACACTTAAAAAATTGTCAAAATAAATCATTTTCGAAAGAATTGTTCAAAGAAAAGTAGGCTACTAAACTACTTTAGTTATGTTAATAAGCTACGGTTACAGGTCAACAAAGTTTTGACCTATTATATTAAATAAATGCTAACTGACTATGATATCCTGAAATTTGAGAAATGTGAATCGCAAAGCCTTTATATTAGCTGTTCTAAATTTGTCACATTGACGACGCTTTCAGTTAACCTTTTCTTATCTAAGCCTTACGATTCTTTCAAATCAAGTGTATGTGACTAGAATGTAGTGAAAACCTTGTTGATATCTGTAAATATTGCATCACTATAATTTCTCTAAAACATAAACGCAAGGTTTGCGAAGTACTTGTAGTTTAAGTGAATTAACTTTATAAAGGATATTAACATTAAGCGTTCGAATTCATGACTCAATATAAGCCTATAATTATAGATTTTACGCTCACAATAAATGTTTGTAATGTTTCAGGCAACGAGAAATGGTCGAAGAAGAAAAAAAAGCTGCTAATTTAGCAACAGTAGTGCTTTCAAATATGAGTACAATCAAAGCCTATAATTTACAGGAACATTTTTATTCTGTGTTTGCAGATGCTTTAAGGCCACTTGCAAAGTATGCGTAAAATTTGCCTTGAAAGATAAGAGAATGAGAGAGAGCGATATAGATGAATAAATAAAAGGCTAATACTTTCAGAGCAATGAAACGTCAGTCAGTGATTTCTGCCTTTATTTTTGCTAGTCAGTACTCGTTTACCTACATACTTATCGCCATTACTCTCCACTTCGGCAAAATAATGATGCTCGATAATGAAATATCCGTTTTTGATTATATGAGGTGCGTACGCATCACATCAAGTTTTAAAATATAATATTGGAATCATTTCTAGATATATTTTTGCTTTTACTTCACTTATTCATGCAGGAAAGTGCTATAATTTCACTCTCTATTTAGTGGTATAATCTAGATTTCAGAGTTGTTCTTCTCACACAGTTTGGTGCAAATTTCTTCTCCCAGTTGATCGCTTCGGTGACAGACTTGTCTAAAGCACGCATAGCAGCAGAGAATGTAATGGGGGTAATCAAAGAACCTGCATTAGACATGGATAACCTTAGTGAAGAAGGACTCAGACCGGTAATTTTTTGTATTTTTGTACGTATGTATAAAATAGTTTCTCACATTAAATATATTAGGAATAATTTTCAGAAATTAGAGGGATCAATTCGGCTCGAGAATGTCAGCTTCAGATATCCAACAAGACCCGTTGTTCCTATTCTCATAGAATTTAATCTAGAAGTAAATAATTTCTTACTAATAAAAGTTCCGTAATAGTTAGAACCCAATTGGGATACTAACTAGAAACAAAGTTTTCTTAGAAATTCTAAATTCATAGGTACCAGCAGGTCAGTCAATAGCCCTCGTTGGTCCATCTGGCTCAGGAAAAAGCTCCATTATGTCACTAATTCAACGGATGTATAGTCCCACAAATGGCAAAGTGGTTAGAAGATAATATCATAATTTTTTAAGACTATATTTAATAGGCTTACAAATAATATCATCACGAAATGTGTACTCAGGTAATCGATAAGCATAGTGTTAAATCCATTAATCCTGCTTATTTGCGAAGGATGGTAGTTTCTGTTGGACAAGAGCCAACTCTATTTTCGTTCACTATAAAGGTAAAAATTAAATTAATAATAAGTTGTAGAAAAAAGGAAAATTAGTATCAATTTTCAGGAAAACATAGCCTATGGGTTGATGGAATGTGAAGCAACACTAGAGAAAGTTATGGAAGCAGCAAAAATAGCAAATATTCATGATTTCATTATGTCATTGCCGCAGGTAAAGAGCTATGAAAGTTCAATGAATTAGGTGAACATTCTCTTTTGGAGAATGATGGTTAATAATAAATAAGAACAATTGGAAATATGAAAAGAAAAATGCGACATCAACTACAATTTTAAGGGTTACGACACAGAAGTTGGAGAATTTGGCGCGCAACTTTCTGGTGGTCAAAAACAACGAATAGCCATAGCAAGAGCAATTATTAGAAAACCTGTAATACTTCTACTTGATGAGGCAACAGCAGCTCTTGACAGTACGAGTGAGAAGGTTGGTCTATTTAAAAAATAATTGTCATCTTTATTTTATTATTTCTCAAATCCATTTACTATTTGAAGGCCGTGCAAAATGCATTCGAGAAAGCTGGGAAGACTTGTACTTGTGTTCAAAGTAGGTGATCTTGAATATGCTACTATTTTGTGTTAAGATTTTGATTATATTTTGAATTAACCACGATTATATTTTTTCAGTAGCTCATCGTCTTTCTTCAATTCGGAACGTTGATATGATTTATGTTTTGGTAGATGGTCAAATTGCAGAAGAGGGAAATCATGAACAATTAATGACCCTGAGAGGACTGTATTATGAAATGACTCAATCAGCATAAAAATGCAATATCTTATCCAACTCTTTCGCTCCAAACTCTTTAGAATTTTAATGTTATTTGTTTCGTCGATGAAATTTTTCTCAGTACCTTTATTTGAATATATCAGTTAATTTAGTACTATCGTGAAAGTACGGTTCATTGTGCATGCATTTGCATCCTAAGTTATAATATTTAAACAGTAATTTGACTTACCTTTGTACAGTTATTGTGAGATAGCCAACTAAAAGTGCCCTAATATTCATTGTTTCCCAGAAATTTTGCCTATATTTTCATCAGGATTCCATAATACGGTTAAATCATATGGTCCAAATTGCCAGAACAAATTGGTTGCTGCTATGTAACGACTTGTAAATATATCTCTTAATAAAACGGAAACAGAAAGAAACAGTTGCTTGCATGAACATATTGAATAATTTTTATGTGGTGCTATTCACTAGAGAATTGCAATAACTATATTTTAGTCCACTTGTCAACTATGAGTATGCTTACTATTCCATTAGATTTAATTTATAGATTCTACTTACAAGTGGCATTTTAAATCAATAAATGATGACAAAATTTGAGGTGTTCGATAACATCAGTTACACTAAAGAGCAAGGCCGCTGCAATGTAGCCGCGAGTCCTTTATTGGTCATCTCATTTTGTTCGTTTGGTTTTTCTCACTGATCCACTTTATCCGTATTAATATCTAATAGTAATAAAATTTTATTCAGTAGGACACATCATATCAATATTTCTTTTTGCCTAGTTCTGAACTTCATTAACTGTATATTTTCCTAGATTTTATTTTATTCACAGTTATTCACCTGAAGAATTACTTTATTTTCCTTCAAATTAACATACTATTTGTAGATAGTATTTGATTTTTTACTTGTTTCTATTACCATCTTTTAACAATAAATGCTAAAACTTTAGATGTTGAAGAATGTGATTAAGCGCCTTGTGGACTCCCCAAACAATGAACATCCTCCTTTGACGAATTTTATTAACGGGGAATTTATCTCTTCAACCAATTATATGGACTCCATAAATCCTGCCACAGGAAAAACTTGGATTAGAATACCGGATTCTAATGAAAATGACATTAACAAAGCCGTCGAGTCGGCTAAAATTGCATTCCAAAAGTATGCAATAGAAATTGAAACATAAGCAAAATTACAAAAAAGTATTTCAATAGTGAAAAGACATTAGAGTACGCAATATGAATAAATTAATATATAGATGTTTTTAAAAGAATTTAAACTTTGATTTTACAAAATAATAATACAAAATTCAGTTGGGCAACTACATCAGTTCAGCTCCGTTCGAATCTTCTCTTAAAGCTCGCTCACATTCTGGAAGAAAATTTAGATGGGCTAGCTGTACTTGAATCTAGAGATCAAGGAAAGCCTGTCAAAATAGCGAAGTTAATCTTCAATTATATTATATTGATATTTAAAAAATTCATTATGGTACACTAATAAGTAGATGAGGTGCTGAGTTATAATCATTATTGAAGTTCTGACCTGATGCGTATCAAACTGTCCATGTTTCTCTTTATCGCCAAATCTATTTGCTAGCAAAGAAATAGATCCCATGAGTCAATATTATAAATAAATTCATTTTTACCACTAGAGAAATGAGAAAAAGTTTCTAACGAGGAAATAATGTTTTAGACATAAAAATCGGAACTTCAATGCTGATCCCATTTCCGTATTTGCATTTGCAAAATTCCTACAGTCAAAGAAGTTGCGGATGAGAGGAAAAATAGCACTCAATTGCTCCTCTGTACAACATGTAGCCCTTGCTACGCAATCCCACTGCTTCACATGCAGTGGGATATAACGGCGCATTATATTTGGCTAATTATGTAATTATTCTATGTATAATAGATACCAAAGTTATAGTGTCAAAAATAGATTTTCACAATATAGGAAAATTTGGCCTACGAGTATTATTATAATTAAGTGCCTGGAAATTTTTCAGGCATATTGACATTCCTCGCTGTATTCAGAATTTCCGGTTCTTTTCAACCATCATGCTGCACCACACTTCTCCGTAAGCGATTATTAATCTCCATTTAGACCATTTCGCTTGCTTATTACTATTTTTTAGATCTACTCTAATTGATGAGCCTGTACGCGCCTTAAATTATGTGAAGAATGATCCGATAGGTGTGGCTGGGCTAATAAGTCCATGGAATTTGCCTCTTTACCTGGTAACTCTGTGTGAAATTTTCCAAGACATCGAAACGAATAGATAACACACAACGCTGTTGAAGTATATGTCAAGTGTGCAACATTCCATTTTACAGCTATCATTCAAACTAGCACCTGCTCTCGTGGCAGGAAATACGGTTGTCTGCAAACCAAGTGAACTTACCAGTGTTACTGCGTGGGCACTCATGCACGCCATCAAGGAAGCGGGCAAGTGATTAAGTCTCCACGTTCACTCTCTTACATTTTGTGGAAGTTTATATGCATATTTGCTAAAGTAATTCCCCTTTAAACTTGACTTTAAAATTAATTATATAGGAACATTTACTGCGTAAAAGTGACCTGTAAAACAAATTTCACTTATTGAAAGCAACATTTTTTTTTCAAGGTTTTCCGGCTGGCGTAGTAAATATGGTTATTGGTACAGGACCATCTGTTGGAGAACCTTTAGTTTCTCATCCGGATGTTCCATTAATAAGTTTTACAGGAAGTCAGCCTTCAATGTATATTTTCATAAATTTAAATATCTACTTAAATAAAGTGAATTTTCAATTATGTATATTAATAATGTTACAGGTACTATTGTTGGAAAGAAGATAGCAGAGAAAAGTGCCAGATTTAATAAAAAGGTATCACTTGAAATGGGAGGGAAAAATGCTTGCATTGTTTATCCCTCTAACAAAATAGAAGATATCATTGAAACAATCACACGGTGAGAATGTATATATAACATATATACTTCATGTTTTCTTATTTTATTTTCACTGATTTTTGACTCATTTTAATCACAGATCGTGCTTCCTCAATCAAGGTGAAATCTGTTTGTGCTCCAGTCGTATATTTGTCCATTCCTCTATCTATGATAGTTTCATCGTTAAACTTATCGATGAAGCTAAAAAGGTAACATCTGATGCAAATTTTGAAATGTATAGAAACTTTCAAAATCCAGTGGAATCTAACTGATATTACAGTTGACTGTTGGAGATCCAACAAAGGATAATAAACTCGGAGCAATGAATTCTGAAACCCACTTTAAAAAGGTTGTGAAGTCAAATCTTATAAAACCTCCCCATGTGAAAGTGGAATCAAGTAAAACTAGCACAATTTCTATTGCCTTATCTATTTGTTGTTGACTACACAAATTATCCACTTATATTAAGCTTACAACACATGGCTAAGGTTGTTTATAATTAATTTCAACCGTTTTCTAGGTTAGCAGATACATATCACTAGCTACTCAAGAAGGTGGGACAGTACACTGTGGTGGCGTCGTAAATGGTGACGGTGATTGCAAGGACGTAAGTTTAATTATTTATTTTACAATTTGTTTTATATGAATAACTAGATATAAAATTCTTTGTACATATGTTTTAGGGATTTTTCATCGCTCCTACTGTAATCACTGGTCTCTCAGATACGAATTCTTGCATGAAAGATGAGATATTCGGACCTGTTGTGTGCGTAACACCTTTTGAAACAATGGAGGTAAAGCTATTTTATTAAACCATCCTAAAAATACGTTATGGAATAATGTTTCTAGTATAAAATTTCTAGAAATTCTAAGGAACACTAGTTTTATTTCCATGAAATTTTTTGTATGTGAAAGTGACATAAGAAAAATAGCTGTATTACTCTTTTCAACCAAATGGCGAATATTCTAGACGTGTGTGAGAAAATGTTTATAAAAATGAACACAGTGGATTATCACAGCTCTATTGGAGAGGAGATTTGTGAATGTATATGTTGTGGTATGAGATGTGAGTAATAAAAATGAAAAAGGTATATGTAGTAGAAAACAGTTAAATATAAATGAATCGTTATTTTAAATGAAAATAGTTATCAAATTTTAGTAGCCTGTTTTGTGTGTACAATTTAATGAATATTTGATAGACTTGTACAAAACAGATGTTATAGGAAGTGATAGAACGAGCCAATTGTACCAAGTACGGTTTGTCAGCCACCGTATGGAGCGATAACAGTAGTGAGCTAATTCAGACGGCAAATGCCCTGAGAGTGGGAACTGTTTGGTGCAATACATGGCTGGTCAGTAACACTCAGCACTCTATCGGACAAACTCTTTATTCTAGTTAAAACTTTATTTCATATAGAACGTTTAGTTATATTGTACAGTTATTATAACTAATTAAGAACCCTACTCACAGAGGTTTTTTTATTCTTATATTTTTATAGACACTTTGTATTACAATGAATCAAAATAATATTATTTTTAGGCTCGTGATTTAAATATGCCATTTGGTGGTACAAAAGAATCTGGCATGGGTCGCGAAGGTGCGCAGGACTCCCTGCACTTCTTCACTGAAGCGAAAACCATTTGTATCAAATATTAGGGCCAATATATATGCTATTTATCCTACAGTATGTTTTCAAAACTTGTCATAACGTATAGTTAGAAATGAAGTGTATTATGAGTAATAGAAGCGCTTGAAATGTAACTACAGAACAAAATGAACACGATGTTAAGCATTTACTTCGTTTCGTTTTCCATGAGTGGCTAAAGATATAAACATCACACACCTTGTAGATCTACAATTAGGCATGATAGTTAATAGTTGTTACTAATAAACATCTACCGGATATCTATAGCCTTTTATTATTATAATAAAATAATGTAATTCCTAAATTATAGGTGTTTTAAAATAGAATTCAAAGCTATCAAGATAATATTACTAAAACACGCAAGTGGTAAATCAATTAAGATTCTAGGCTTAGATTCTCCTTATATAAGTGTAAATCAATATAGGTATTGAATATATCTCGTTTAGTGAATGGAAAGAGTGTTACTTGCAATTTTCGCTAATATAGAAATTTTATGAGGTTTCCTAAAAAGCTTAATGCATAATCTAGTTACTACTATTCCTCGTTGAATAAAATATCCCATGTGCCAACGATTGATGAAATAACGTAATACATGTCCCTCATGAACATATTAATTATGAGGCTTAGTAATTCTATAGACAATGTCAGATTCTAAGTGAATTTAGGTAGATTTTTAACATAAAGCATTTGCAGCTACAGAGTGGAGCAGATTTAGAGATTCTAGTTAGTTGATTCTAATACACTGACAGTGATTTTTTTTTCATCCACCCACCTAAAATATTATTCATTACTAGTGCAAAGGCTTAATACCCAAAATCCCACTAAAACTAAACATTCAACCATCAAACATAACTAGCAAAGCACTAATCACATATTTCTTGAGGAACGAATTGCTTCAAAAATATTTCAATTAATAGAATCTCCATTGTTTTCAGTAAATCTATAAACATGGTGCGTCCCAGTGTCATCGTCATTTGCATTTGGACAGCTGTATTAGGAAAGTTGAAAAAGCATGGCGTCATAGTCAGTAGAGAAGCTAGAGCAGACCCTCTAAGAGGCAGGGACGCAGGCGCGTGACGCCATATTCTAACCGAGTAAATCCGTTATACAACGGGGCATATAGAATGAACAGCTAGATATCGCACACTATTTCTTTATGGATTTGTGTTTCTAACTCTTCTTCCGGTTAATTATGCTTAACATGTTTTACTAATTCACTGCACCAGACCATGATTCACTCTTTGTTCAAAACGAACTGCGTTCGTTCTTGGCGCCATTTATATATACGTTACGCCCTCCACTAAACAGTCACATTCAAAATTAATCTAGATATTGATTTATGGTTTCCATATTTTAGGAACTGATGTTATATATTTTTAGTTTTTAGGCACATGCTGTATTTCAATCTAAAGTAGCACTTACATTTGCTTTAAATTTAGGTATGAAGACCTGTGAATTTCGAAACTTTACTACTTGTCTTGAATGGGCTCAAGAAGGTGAAAGATTGTGTAGGGAAAATAAACTGAATCAGGGTAAGTGTTTAGAATATAGATTTCTAGTCGTTTGTAAGTGCGTAATTTTTTCAGAACATTTTAAAAATATAGATTCCCTTGCTGGGAATATTGTACTCAGTACACTTTCTCATTTTTTGTCTTCGACATATTTATGTGTATTTCAAATATATTATTTAGGAATTGAGTGTTTGCAAAAAGCACTAAAAATAGGAAGCGAGGATATGCGAACACTCTCGGCAGTGTACTGTCAACTAGGAAATGCATATTTTTCACTGCGGAACTACGATAAGTCTGTCGAGTTCCACAGTTATGATATGATGTTAGCAAGGTGGGATTTTTCTTATGTATTTATAACTTCTTTCTTTCTTGAAGGACACTTATCTTTCTCTTCTACCGCAATATATTTTCAAATTTCGAGCACTTTTAATCCTGTTATAATAAAATATTTTCTTTTTGCTAACCATTAATGTTTAGACTTCTGAAGGATACAAGTGGGGAAGCGAAAGCTTGCGGGAATATAGGGAATGCGTTTAAGATTCAGGGAAGCTTCCATGATGCTCTAACATTTACTAAACGACAATTGGAGCTTGCCAGACAAATCGGAGACAAGGTACGTTCTATGCACTCCAGTGTACTTTACTTTGAGTTTTACTTATTATCTGTAGTAATTTGTTCTCATGAGTTAGTCTTCATTAGATGTGTGAAGCACGTGCTCTGTACAATCTTGGTTCAGTTTATCACATGAAAGGAAAGCAAACGGGTAGGATGCTAAAGGTTTGTGATTTTTTGCATAATTTTTTATTGAATGGTTATATCATTGCGTTTAGACTGTTTAATTACAGGCAGCAGCAGGAGAATGTTCTATTTTGAGCTTAAACTCTAGTGCATCGCAACCATTTTTAGAAGATCTTAAAAGTGCAATAGAATATTATGAGTAAGTTTTAGTGCATGTGAATTTTAAATATATTACTGTTATCCCTATGTTCATGTGCTAACTACTAGAGTATTTAGAGAGAATTTGGTCCTCGTTGAAGAAGCAGGTGATGCTTTAAATTGTGGTAGAACCTATGGGAATCTTGGTAATACGTACTATCTCTTACGTGATTTTGAGACTGCTATACAGTACCACTATAAGGTTTGTACATCAATCTATAATTTTCTACTATTGCAGCCATAATTTCGTTTTTTTTTGCGTATAATTAATATTTCCTTTCTTTATACGTCTAATGAATGTCGCTTTTAAAATACGTGAAATATGCTGGAATTTCAAGTCGAACTTATTTTCTACAATATTATGTAGAATGTATACTAATAACTGCATATACAAAAATCTAGATTATTCCTTTTGTGGTCTATTTAGCGAACTAGTTTTAGACTCTTATCATATATAACTGCCTAGCATTTGAAAGCTTATGAAATGTATTTGACTTTATCATACCGCTGTTTTTAATATTTCTGTTATACAATTCTAAATATCAGAGTAGCGTAAACAAATGAACTTCATTTTGTTCCCATATGTATTAGGTATTTGAGACAACATTATTCCTTTAAATAAATATTATGTTGTATAATTTTTCATTATAGCGTCTCGACGTAGCTCGACAATTTGGTGATAAATCGGCACAACGTCGTGCATATTCCAACCTAGGAAATGCCCATGTTTTCTTATCACAAATGGAGAAAGCAATCGAATTCTATCGGTTTGTCCTTATAATTTATACTTCACTTTGTCATGTTTTTTTCTAATTAATTTTTTTTACTAATTGCACAGTGAGTTTTATTTTTATTTTTACTTAACATGGAGATAATCCTCTTTGATGGTGAAAATATTATTAACCTTTCTTACCTACAATACGTGCTGCAAGACACCTAGTTAAGAGTTATGTACTATGATATTTAGGTATTTATTTATCTGTTAGTCTTTTAGACTGGCACTTATGCTCGCTTGTGAAATGAAAGATCGCCTTGCGGAAGCTCAGTCGTGTTTTAGTCTTGCCAATGCTGCATCTCTTATAGCAGACCATCATACAGGTATTTATTTATTTTGTGTTATATATAATTTCCTATCACGGTTACTGTGATTTTTAACTGTATTTATTTGGCAAATATATACGGTAGTATGTGTTTTAATTATTGCAGCTGCTGAGTACCATGGTCGACATCTATCTATGGCACGTGCTCTCAAGGATCGGGCTGGCGAGGCACGTGCTTATACGTCACTAGCAACAGATTATAGGAATATTGGTGACCTACCTAAGGCAATTTATTTTTTGATCAAAAATAGAAGGATAGCTAAAGAGGTTAGTTCTGTTTTTCTTATTTTCAATTACTTATAATTTATATTACACGACTTATATTTCTGATATTATAACATCTTATATATGTTCTAAATTGCTGTTAATTCCATCTATGGTTTTATTGAATTTTAATTTGTCTTAAAACATATCTTAGGTATGATTTTTAGAAATATTCACTCAAATAATGTTACATCTGATGTCACAAAAGGAAATTGAATGAAGTAATGGTTTTTGCTTCATTACCGGTTTAGTTAAGTTAAGATCCCAAAGTAATTAAATGAGCTTGCTATATTCCTGTTCTCTTATTAACTATACTTGCCGACTACTTATATTTCAAAGATGACATATTTTATATAATAAATAGTCTCTTATACTCAAATACAACAAATTGTATTTCATCTAAGTTATTAGTTACTAGACCAAGTGGAATGATTTTTGCATATGATTACTATGCAGTAATTATGTGTGGAACAACCATTTGGTGCAGGTGCATAATATAAACAGAATAGCTCTATCCTCTAGCATTTTTATCAGTTAAAATAATGATAGTCTTACTGTAACTATTTGTCTTTTATAGTATTTGTTCCAGACGTAAATCTGATGTTTATTATCTTTTAGTACGTAGATCGATCACCACGTCGCATTATTTCTTACTTTCTTTTTCTTGGAATGCGTTGCTTTGATGATATATGACAAATAGAACAATTTAATTAATAAGTTACCGCTGTCTTATATTCTATTATGCGCCTTATATTTGTTACGAAGTGGCTGACACTGAATTTTCTTTCGGCTTTACATTAAACCTACAACTAAGTGCTGCCTTATATGAATAGAGCACTTCTATTTTCACCTTTAAAATCTTGTGTTTACTGTTATGAACGTCTTTCAATATTTTGATGGGAAAATTTGGTTTGTCCTGGAACTAATGTAATGGCCACATTTTAAAACTCTGCATTTGAAACTATTGAGTTTGATTAAATATATTTCATACTTTTGTCATGACTTCTAAGTTTCTAATTTTGGCAAATTGTTTTTCTTCATTTAAGTATGCATAAGTAATTATGTCAGGACATGCATTAAACGTTCGTCAAAATTTTATCTTATAATAGCATGCTATTAGCGTTACAACAAACTCAAAAGGGAATTAAATCAATGGTAATCATTGGAAGATTAGTTAACTAGCTGCCGTTTTACTAAGTACCTAGGGAATTCATGAAGTCGTTTTTACTACTCCAATTAGATTTGAAAATCTTGATTTTAAATGCCAATCTATTTAAGATTAGTTATTATCATGCGCTCAAAATGGTTCTCATACTCAGTTAAATTTCTATTGATGTTTACGCTAATTTTCAGTCTCATTTAATATAGTTGCCTTTATATTTGGAACTACTTCTGACTCATTATCTTATTCCTCTTCTCCAATTAGATTACTTGACTTCTAATTACATGCGTGTACTAATTATTGTGATATATAACAAATTAATTATAAATCTTTGTTAAAGCTATCCTTTCCTTTAAAATTTCGACCTTATGGCTGTTAACAAAGTGTTTAACGTTTGTATATGTGGTTTAACTGAATTTAAACGAATTGAGTGTTTTAAAGTTAAAAATAAGGTTTCTTTCAGATGCATGATACTACCATGGTAGAAACAGCAGAAGATTCGTTGCGGGATATTCTTAAGGAAGGTGGTGATGGACTACTTGATGATTGCGGAGAGGTATCGTTACAGTAATCGAAATCACCCCATTAAATTCTATCATTTTATTGGGTTGGAAAAAAAGTCGATCATATTGAGCAAGGATGGGTTTTATTCTGTACGTAGTTTAGGCATTTACTAATATTCACAAAAATGTCACTGAAATATAACATGATTTCATCTAAGATTATAAGTCACTTCTAGAATTATATATTTGTGACCTAAATACTGGTATTTTTATTACTTTAATACCTCTAAATGTTTATCTTATTGAGTTATGGAATGATAAATTAGATCTACTTACAGTAAATAATGAGTTTTAAAATTAATTGTTGATTTCATATCAGATTCAACTTGACTCATCTGCTGATCCTGATGGGATAACCTGTAACGTCAGGTTATCTAGAAGTCTACGATCGCTTAGTGAAGAGTTCAAAGACTGCGGACTGAATAGGTTACCGGCCTATAAAAGTGAAGGTGATCTGAGCGGACGATTAGAAGCAGATGTAAAGGTTAATATTTGTGCTATTCAGTTAAAATTTAGAAAATGAGTCTTATTGAATGTGACTTAGGTAAGGTAATTTTTAGACTCAGTGCTGGTCTTCACAAGATGACTTTTTCGAGATGTTGTCGCGTATGCAGTCGAAAAGGCTTGATGAGCAGCGATGTGATCCGTCCATTTTGAGTGATGTTACTAACAGAAAAGGACCGCGACAAACTGATCTATTGGTGATATCTCCTAATGGTAAGATCCAAGGTTTAGTACATTAATTGTGAAAAGCGATATAGTTCTCAAATAATTCATCTGTAGGTGAAACTGCATCATCTGCGAAACGTTATTGATGTATTAACCTTATTATAAGAATTCACTAATTAAGAAAATGGGCTTGCTCTTGATTCCTACAGTCTGAAATACCCCTATTTTCATTTACCTTATTCGGCAGTCTGAGAATTAGGTCATTGTTTTCCCAACTTTATTAATTTTACTATTAATAGTAGTAGTAGTTTGACTAACTTCCTGAAAATAGTTTTTTTCTAGAAATATTAAACATTAATTAGGAAGACTTTTCATTAACACATCTCACATTCCTTTTGAAGCATGAGGTGTGATTTTCTGTTAATAATTTCAGTATCTAAACAAAATATTGCTATCACCATCATAAACTACTTTTCACTAACATGTTTCAAAAGATGTTTGCTGCATTTGTATCACGTAATTAGTCTCTTTTGTTGACTGATGAGTTAACTTGTTGTTCCGCTTTTGTCGTTGAATAAGTTTCTGATTTTCTTGTGTTTTCAAAATCCGTTCTGTTGTGATGGTGATGGTGATTGTTGTGGTCTTCAGTTGTTTGTGTTATCTTAGTTCTGCTCTTTTCTAGTTTCCACCCTGTCGCACGAACACGAGAAGAAAAATCGTCTATCTCTCATTAGCCGTATGACGTCATCAGTATTCCGTGATTTAAAGCCTGTAACAACTTCTACTCCCTTCAGTTCTACATCTACAAAAAAGAAGAAGAAAGTGTTGACTAATTCATTTTTACGTACTCCTTCGTTTTCCCGAATGAGCAGCATCCGCTCAATAGGGAAACGATCGCCGAGCATGCATAGTATACGATCTACACCTGAGCATGATATATCAGTGGACACTGTGACCAGTAATAAATTTACTGATCATCTATTTCGTGTTCCTCAAGTACCTTGTAAACGTATGCAAAAAGGAAAAGAAAACCGACGCCATTCTATGTATGTTGCATCTGTGGGAGATAAAAGTGGGTTTTCTCTTTTGTTAGTTTTTGATATTATTTTTCATTACTTTGCTTGCATTGTTTGGCCTTTCTGTTTATTACAGTATTTGTTAAAGTAATATTGCACCATCCAATTTTGTACTATTTTTTGTTTTTGCCCAGTAGTAATCTGTTTTGCGTCACATTTTCGTGCACTTGTTTTGCTTTCACATAGTATTACTAACTACATAATTAACTAACTAGAAAATTAGAAATTGCCAAAAAATCCTTTTAAAACTTCTACATCAATTGGTGGTTAGCTTCACTTATTTAACTCGAAAATTGCTTGGCATTTATCTAGTAATTATCGCCTTTTTGATGTTTTTTATGGAATACTTTATATTAGCTTAAGTGTCTTTGTTATTTTAGTATTTGCTTGGATGTTATTTACTTTTTAAAAAAACTCCTGTTCCTCGATGAATTCTCGTATTTCATTTTCTGAGTTTGTGGGACGTTTATTTCTTTTTGAATTGAGGTTCTCAGTAGCTGGATTGTGAGTGCAGTTGCTAGGCTTTAACCTGTTTATTGCGTTTTCAGTTGTGCGAGTTGTCATTATATCGCAGTTCTCCTGTAACAACTTTTCAGTTTTGATCGAGTTTACGTCATAGTATTATGGCAACGTAACAAAATGTCTTTAGTTTTCCCGTTATTATTGCTTAGGTATAATATGGCAATCAAAAAATATGTTGAAGGCGTACCACAAGTTCTTAAATATTATTTTATAATTTAATTGCTACTAAATTTAATTTGAGCATAAGTAGAGTCGGTTACAGTTATTTGTTTATCTTCGTTTTCATCCACTATTATGTATCACTTTATATCAGTGGATAAGTTTTTCTTAGTGGAAGCAGTAACATGAATAATCATTTAGTGAGATGGAATTTCTGAGAGAATTGTATTAATATCGAAATATACTTTGCGCTTGGTATTATGAAATCAGTATTCAAACTCCGAGTTATTGACCTAAGTTCTAATGGCATATGAGGGCAGCGAACCCTATATAAGAATTAAATGCGCTTATCAATTAATGGTATTAGAGTAATTATTGGTGCAGGAACAAAATAAGATAGACTTTGTAATAAAATATTAGAGTTAGGCAATCTAGTAATTATGCTAAATCCAGTAAAAGAAATTGATTTTCTTCCTAATTACGTTTTTATTTTGGATTTACTGATATTTGGTTTGTTTAGGGAGAACCATATGGAGTTAGTTATTTGGTTCTGGAATAGGTTATTTACAACAGATTTTCTGCTGGCAACGGAAATTTGAATGCTTCCAAGTTAAGGTGAATAGTATGAATCCTGTTTTTTCTGTGGGTTATTTTTAATTGGCTTTATCAACCTGGGTTCTAATATCTTCATTCCATGCGTGTATTCCAAATTTTTCTGAGGTAGTACTTACCATTGATATATACATATCTGTAAGTACTCAAAGTTAGTGTAGATGGGTATGTAGTATCACATGTCTTCATCAAATTTCTTAGTAGATTAAACAAATTTGCAAGATGCAGAAGTAGGTTATATGACGAAGTCGAATTATTTTAGATTGAATATAAAAGATTCACCATCGCCTGTTGCTCCTTGGCATTTTTAAAAAAATTTCAGAATACGTGGGTTTCGTAATGCTAGATTATCTATCCATCATAGAATCAAAATTTCTATTTTAACAAAATTCTAGGTTAAAATGTAATGTCATTACTGAGATATATTATAGCTATATATAGGCTTGTGACACTTGTGAAAGTATTAATTACAGATTCTTTCTATTAGTGTCTGTGTGTTTCCTTCAATTTATAATAATCTCAAGTAACATTTCCATAAAAATGGTTAATTGTTATATGCTTGGGAAAGTTTTAAAGACTAACGTATTTATTTGATGGTTTCCGTGTCTGGTCGCAATAGTCTTATAATTTTCTAGAGTATAGTTTCTTATTTGATTTTTTTTCTAGACGGTACCGACGCCTTGATTGATTTGTTGATGAATGCGCAAGGAAGAAGAATGGATGAGCAAAGAGCTACTCTACTACCGGGATTAAATAGTGGCGGACAAGCTCAAGAAATCCTAGAGAAACTTAGCGGGTAAGACTTTAGATGTTACTTGATTTTTATTTTTATAAATTTTTCTTTGTAATCTTATCTAATAACATTAGGGGATCCACTCGAAGTGAACTTGAGGGAGCGAATTCAATTGATGAACACCTCATAGATTTACTTATACGAGTACAGAGCCAACGTATGAATGAACAGCGATCAGAATTGGCTGGAAGGCAAACAGAAAGCAGTGATATAGGTTCATTTTTTTTAAAAATACGCTAGGAGGAATTATTCGTTATATCAAATTAGAGTTACTGTTTGTTGCATATGGTTTAAGACGTTTATTTCCTTTAATTCTTTTCACAAGTTCTCAAGTTATTTATTCTAGAACAAGCACAACCGGTTACAATTCCGGAAGATGATATATCTGCTTTGGTTATGCGTATGCAGGCCGGTCGACTAGAAGAACAGCGAGCCCATTTGCAACCACAAGAAAGCGGATGAAATCATTATTGGAGATAATAATCAGCAAATTACACCGTTTATTCTTTTGTGATGTTTCGTATAACATAAGATCTTCAAATTATGGTAATCTATCAAAATCTCCTCACTGACTATCATTTTACGGTACTGTCATGAATCTTATTATTGATTTAATATATGAGGATGAGATTAAGTTATTCCATTTATCTATTAAGATAGAGCATTAAAGGGTGAAGGTATATTTACTAGGTGGGTGGTACTGTTATCAAGTTTAATATTTTGACTTCTAGCTTACACACCTTTGTATGTGAGCAGTAAGCTTTTTTGAGAAAGCTGCATAAGAATAATTAAAAATGTAAATCTGGGTATCAGTGTAAACACGGTACCGATGTCAAGAATATATTCATAGTACCAATATTAGGTTAAAACTAGAAAGTGGAATGTTTTTATGATGTATTGATAATTTGTTGTTAGTTGTAATAATGTCTATACCGTGTGCAGCCAGTTAACTGATGCTCATGCTTCTTTACTTACTTTAACTTATAGTATATCCATGTATCCAATGCTTTAATTCTTTAATTTCTTATATAGAAGTTCACCTGGCATTAGTTATTCCTCACTTATGGTCGCTACTTACCTAGCTATAGATTCAATGTTTGTACTGTTGAATCAGTAAATGTATGTTTTGTCTAAACGAATATATAAGATACAAAATGCAATAAATGGATATATAGAAGTATTGAGTTAATATGGATGGTTATATGTTAACCAGATATATACTTATATCGAGATTCAAAATCCAGGTAAGAGTGTAATTTCAGATCGGAATTTTTATTATCACAGACCAATTAATATTGTTTCATTTGCTCAGGATATGTCGATCTCTATTGATAGTATTATTCAAACAGTGTTATCGATTAACAGTCCTTTAACAGCAAACGATGAGAGAGTCAGGTGCACCCAAGTACGTTTTGATTCTCTCATATGCATCTATCCCATTGATAATTTTATTCTATTATAATTGCGCTTAATGGTTATAGATGATTGAGACACTAAAGGAGAACTCCCCTGATGCAATTGCTACTGTAGGTTTTGAGCTTGTGAACAAAAATGATCCTCTTTTATCACATGTGGGATGGACATTCGTAGAAGATGTTATAAGGTGTAGCATTTTAATAGTTTCTTTGTGATTCTAGCATGTTCTTTTTCTAACAATTATAGGGAAACACTATACCATAACATGAAGCTATTGCATTCATTTACAGGTATAAATGGAATCAACTTACTAGCGATTATCGGTTTGAGTTAAGAAGCAGAATTTTTCAGTTGATTGAAATCCAGCTGAATAAGGTTTATTTATGGTATTTTTCAAAGCATAATAATTTCTTTTTGAATTTTAAAAATGTATTAAGGTTCTTTATAAGAAAATTGTCAGTATGAATTACTATTACAAATAGATTGGTTACTGGTATTTTTAGAATACTATAGAATCAAATGCAAGATGTGTGGTAGCGATGATGGAACATGAGTGGCCACAAAATTGGGGAGAGCTGGTTACACAGCTTGAACAGCTTAGCACAAAAAGTAAGCAGTCATTATTCTCAGTTATTTAGCGGAAGTATACCTATTAGTATATTTTTTCCTTATTTTACAAGTTACTAATTTTGATAATTTGGTTATTTTTTTTCTTTCTGTTACTAGATTTTAGCAATTTTGAAACAGGCCCACTACACTGTACTGTTGTTTTCGCCATATATCGTCGTGTGGTAGAGAATGTGGTAACATTGGCTTCAATCCAAGTAACTCAGCGGCGAAAAGATATGTACAATGCACTGGTCTGTAAGAATAAATGTTAATTAATATTTGATACTCATATTTTTTCAAGTAGTACTTTTGCCATATTAAGAATTTGGTTTTTAGAATGCATTTATGCCAGAATTGTTAGTGCTAGCTCTTAATAGCTTGGATAACTGTGCATCAGGCATGTTCTTACTTGTACTTATGAAATGTGCTTTATTTTATTTCAACCAAATTCTAATTCTAAGATGTTATAATGAATAATTCTACTATTGTAGATGATACAGGGCTTCTGGCAACAAAGTATATCATTTGCTGGTTGTCAGATGTATGTGAATGGGTTACGCTAACTACCTTAGAACCATTAATGAATCGAATTATCGATACTGTTGTACAATATTTGAATACTGCTGAAAGAAATATTTATGAACAAGCTGCTCTGTGTTTGGCTGCTCTAGCTGGAAGGAAGAAGTTTGTGATTTATTATATAAGTTGTTATCTTTACTTTTACATAAGGAATCTAAACTTAGTAAAATTAAAGTTTTTTATCGAAAGATAAGAACTTATTTTATGAAAGGCTTTATAGTGTTTAACCCTTTTCCATTCAGAGAGCGGCGTGATGAAGGACTTATTGTATCTGCCTTTTTTCGTGACCAAGTGATATCATCCATTCTTACTACAACAAGGTGGCAATTTTGTTAAATAATATGAATTCCTTGGTCTTCTTATACGAGAGTAAAATAAGATTGGGCTATAAAAACCTTTGATATTCTAACGAGTAGTGTATTTTATAAATGATTACTAAGTAGATGCAATAACTGTACACACTGTCTCCTTGTTGATGTGTCGCTTAGCGTATACATTAGTAAATAATTAGACCTAAAGTTTTATTGTCGAATTTTAGCTTAGCAGCAGATGTGGCACACTCAAGCGAGGAACACTATAAATACCTAAAGGCTCTGTGCAATCTTTTAACAATATTGGGAAGTAAGAATATTTTGTATCTTTCCAACCTATCAATTAATATTTTTATTCCTATTATTAATCTCAGACCATCTGGCAAGAGTTTGGATAGACAAGACCCCACCACAAAACTTCAGTATCTATTTATCTGCTATTGTTGCTTTTTTCACCCACCCATCATTGGTAATTAACATTTATTTATAGCTAATTTATTAATTAGTTTTTACAAGTAATAATAATCTAGATATTCAGACATAAATAGTAGTACTTAAGTATTTTTAGTGTCGAAATGTATTAAATCAATCTTTAATTATAAATACTAGGAGTGAAATCGCGGAATTCATACATCTAAGAGCTGTACTTTTTATTATCTTTGAAACAAGGTTTATTGAATACACTTTCTCACTTTAATATGAAATTGTTTAGAAGAACGTTTTATAAATAATTAATGAGTTAATAAACTAACTCATTAAACTTAATAATAGGAACTTAATTTGATTGAATTGTTTAAATGTTTGTCATTTTCAGTTACTAGTCTTTAATGTTTTATCTTTACAGCATCTGAAAAGTGAAGCTTGTGATGTTTTAATTGCTCTATCTACTCACACAGTATTCAAGGATGATCCAATATTTAAAGCTGTTATTAGTGATGTACTGGGGAAAGTACCGCTTTCCATGCTTAAGGTTTGTCTTCTTACATATTATTTTTAAAATAACTTCAGTTTACCTTTTATCTTTTTTAAAGATATGTCTTTCCTAATGGAATTCTGTTCGACTAGGTTGGATGCCCATCAAAGCTACCACGTACAACAGCCACTCATTACTCTCTAATGGACTATGATGATGATATAGAATGGCACAATACATTTCTTCGTGGGTTTTGTTATTTATACACATGTAAAACTTGGAACTATCTTTGATCTGAATAAATAAACTCTAATCATTGTGAGTTCTGTTTCTTGTCTCCCCATGTCTAAAATGGTGATCATCTTTACATTATGTTTATATATTAATGTTTTATGGGTATGCTCAGTAGTAAACTTCATTCTATTGACAAATAGGCTTTTAAAGTAATTTCAGACTATGTGGGTATAATTTGTAATTCCAAACTACATTATGGTGGCACCTTATATCTAAACACTAGTGTTACTAAGTTTGAGTATTTTGGATGCCAATACAAAAAGGGTAGAGTTCCAGGATTTCGTTCTCGGATTCAAATTTTGGTCAGTGAGAATATCACAAACCACTTTCTTAGACTATTGAGTCTATTCGAGGAATGTGTTTTTCGACCTATATGTGCAGATGTCAAATGTGGTAGGCATAATTGTACTCATCATAAAAAAATTTGTGCATCCTTCATATATTGAAACACCTTAGATTTTCTTTGTATTATAGTATAACTACATATTTATTGACTTCAATATTCCCTTAATTTTCGACAAGAATGTTAGTCTGTAGTTTTCTTGGTGGACATGGATTCATGATGTGGCGTAAGTCTTTTGCTAGCGTCGAATATACTTCGCACTTCTCAATTCATATTAGCTTCAGGTGGGTGTAAAACCATTACCACCATTTTCGGGAACCTTATTTACATTACCTCAAATTATCTCAATAGGTATATAAGTAATTACTCGTATTTTATACAAGCAGGAACTAATTTTTTGCTGAAACCTTGAAGTTGAAATGGCGCTAATGAAAAAACAATTTTTCTAGAAAACTTGAACTCTTACTCAAATAAAATGTATGAAATAGTCTTAAGACGTTTTATCTGACAGAAGTACTTACGCCACATTCTTATTATCAAGACTTATACAAATTTGTAAAATTCTGATCATAAATAATTTTGGTTCGTTCTTCTGATTGGGAACCTCTACAGAAATTTGCAAGATTTGTTATATTGGGTGGATATGAAAAGAAAATGGTGGATAAGGTATGCTTTTTTAGAAACAGTGGAAACTACTATTTTTATTGCAATCTAGTTTATTCTTGGTATTCTTAAGGTTACTGCTAGAGGATTATGCACCATGAGCGATACACTTATCCAACTGATGAATGAGATTAATGACTGGGATTTAATGAACGAAGTAAGAAAAAGGAAAGATTTTTTTTAGATGTTTAAAAATTTAATAGGAGTCGATATATGTGAATTTTGGGAATTTATATTTTTTTATTATTAACAAAAGTTTAAGGTAATGAGCGTACATTCATCATTTATTTCTGTTTATCAAGACAACCTCAATGGTCTCGTAGTTTATCTAGGATTGTTGAAAAGGTGAAATTAATTAGTTATATCTCTTAGTCATAGGCTGTCCTCTCTTGTTAGGATATTTTGCTTATTTTCAATCCAAAAATCTATCGATTCCCATTTTGATGCTGATATATCAGATGTCTAATGAATTCGGGTGGTCATCAGGTTCTAAATCGACACTGCATTAGCCAGATTCTACGCCTTGTTATTTTGTATCCAGATTATTTCAGAGTGAGATATATATAATTTACTACAAGTTTAAAACTAATAGAAATGTATATAAG
The DNA here is from genome assembly GCA_020740425.3 of Heterorhabditis indica. NCBI lineage: Eukaryota > Metazoa > Nematoda > Chromadorea > Rhabditida > Heterorhabditidae > Heterorhabditis > Heterorhabditis indica. The sequence continues at coordinate 147,666 of JAJAVP010000103.1, forward strand.
TTCTTTCATGTTTAAAAAAATCGGTTTGTTGTAGGAAACATAATCTTTAATTTTTTCCAATGCTACCTCATCTATATTTCTCTTTAAGAGATCTGTATATTCTAGTAAAGGCAAAAGTATCTATTCCCTTGAAATATTATTTGTTTTAAGATTAATGTCAGTCTAATCGTGGATATATGCCAGTCGGTGCATAAATTAATTTCGAACATGCAAATGGCTCAGCTTCTACAGGTTGTGCATTTCAACAGTTGTAAATCATATTTTGTTCAACACATTTAAAAAAATTTATTTAGGTATTAGCGGCTCTTTCAAGTATTGTTGATGGTGAGACAGAGAAGATGGAACTGCTTAAAATGGCAGTTGCCCCGTCACTTGAGTTCTTTATTACTATTGATAGGTAAATAATGCACTTTTGTCAATTATATAACACTGTTCACAATTTTTTATTAAAGTTTTGCTGATAATAGCGCAAATAATATTAACAGCACGAAAATGTGAAATAATCTCGTATGATGCATTTAATTTATAATTTTAATCAGTATATTAGTTGTTTCAGTGCTTTTGATTCAGTACGTTCATTTATCTCTTATAATGGCTTTGACAATCAAGCACCAGCATCGTTCGAAGAGGGTGAAACTAGAGAGGATATACTAAGAAGGAAAGCTGTAAGAATATTTTCGGTTGTTTAATATAAACTGTTATTTGTAATGATAACAGAATCATATGCAGTTTCGACGTAATCTTACTGCTGTCGAGGGTGTACTACAACAGGTTGACACTAATAGTCCACTGGGCAAGGTTCTTGTACCACTATATCCAACTTTTTTTAGAATGACTAGGTTAGTAATATTTCAGAATAAAATATAGTAGTGAATCAGATGAGTAATAAACCGAAAGGAGAGAAATCTCTCAAGGTTGCTAAAATATTACTTTTTTTTTAGGTAGCTAATTATTATAAAACATAATTACGGAAATATTATTCGTCTCGTTTTTCTAATGGAAAAATTGTAACATTATAATCCTGGATAGAATTGGATTTATGGTTACTTAAAAATATAATTCCGTAATTATGACACTAAATAATTTGAGCGTTTCTATTTCTTATATTTTCCTTATAATTAATGCGTAAATTTCATAATTTATCAGCAAAAATTTTAAATCTTATATCCCTTATTAATTATTAATGGCTGGAATCAACTGTTGTATTTAGAGTTCTACAGCAAATGTATACCTCTGAAGCTTGCTCACTTTTGCATCCTTCTTTCGGTAAAGCGATTATGGGAATTACTTTAGCTGAAAAGCAGCAAATTTATTGTAGGTTTTCAACACTATTTTTTTGAATAAGAAGTCACTTATAATTGAGTGAATATTCCTTAATTTTAGGTTCTGTCGGCGAAAGCATGGAGGCAATAACTGGTAAATCTCAACTAGAGGAAAGACGAGATCCTATTGTGTTTGCTAGGCAGTATATCAACGAACTTAATGATCATGTGTGAGTTGATACGATACTAAACTATATTAAACAGCTAAAAGTTGAATTTGAAGCAAATATGGATCTTTACCAAAATATGGTCTCATTTCCAGTGTAAATATTATTTCACTGTTAGCTAGCAAATTCTGGGCCTCATTTTCATCGCTACCGTCAATTGTTCAACTACTCGACTGTACAACCACAAATATGGAGTTTATTCCATGTTTCCGGTTGAAATATTGGGTGAAGAAAGGATGGTAAGATTTTCTTGTACAACTCAGTGGCCTCATAATTGTCTAACAGTGGATGGGGAACGTATAAGATAACACGTGATTTGAAATATTTTAGTGATAAATTGAATATGTTGAATGTTCATTACTTCTAGGAAATCATTGATATGTGGATGTCCGGATGATAAAAAAGACTTAATCCATCAGTTATTTACGAAAATAACAACATATATGAATAGTCATTTAGAGCAAATGTGGATTGAAGTTTCTAACATTGATTATGGTAAGATATTTTGTTTCTATAGCTATTGTATTAGAAACTATTGATATCTGGCAAAAAAAAAGAAGCAAATCTTACTTTATAAACTTGTAGTAATTTTTTTGAGTTGTACGAAGGTTTCTACATGCATATGCGCTATTAAAATGATATCACTCTTTTGGTTATAAACTAATTAGTTGACAATGGATTATTCATTTTGACTACTTATTAGTTACTAATAAAAAAACCTTTAAAAAGGCATTAGAATATTTAACCGTTTTCATAAAACATAGCTGAACATCAGATTCCGAACCAACAGAAGCCGAATTATTCAATGAACATATGACATGCGTTCTTTCTCGAGAGTACCTTCTCTTCCTCCGCACATGTTATCTAACCAACGAAGTTACTGGTAATTACGAAATCTCGTTTGCTTTATTCTATCCCCATTTAGTAAAATGCACATATTTTTATTCGACATTCGCTTCAATTGTAATATTCATTAAATATAAATCGAAATTAAACATCAAACATTAATTTTCAGGTGACGATAAAAGAGCAAGTAGCATGTCTCACCTTGGAGAATGGCTTTTTCATGAAAAGGTGTCATTACCATCAGTCATCATGACAACATTCGCAGCTCTTACTTGGAGGGATACGCAGTCAACAATTCGTGCCATTCCGCTATGTAAAATACTTGCTGAAAAAGTAAATAAACGCTTTTATAAATCATACTTTATGAAAGAAATTAGGTATAAAACTGTTAGAATTTTTTAGTTGACTTCCTGTTATGATGATCAAGTTGGAATATATATGCTCGTTAGTGCTGTTCGCTCACTGCACATCCATGGCTCAGACGAGGTCGCTGGTGCTCCATTGCTTGGACTAGTTTTCCACGTCTATTTTCATCTGGTTAATCTTTATATATTATTTGATCATTTCTGTAGTTAGGGAATATGCTAAATTGTTTCAGCAAGTTTGTTTATCTCACAAACATTACTTTTATAAATTTATGTTGAAGGAAAATATTATTGATTCTAGAGGCGTTTCTCAGAATCCTTACTTCGTGTACTTATGCAAGTTCCAGACACACCTACTGAGGCTGTTCAAAATTTTGATAAACGAGTATGCATTATAATTGATAATATTAATAGAAGTTTTAACTTTACCGTTTGTGTTAGCAATTTTGTTTTATTTCGTTTAGATCCACTCGTTGATCTCAGGTGAAGAAACAATGATAGAAAAACAAAAGCGTGAATTAGTGAGAAAGCTCCTACGCAATGTTATTTCGGTGAGAATTTCTTTGATGTATACTGTGTATATTTAGTAGATCATAAAACATAATTTAAAGCATTATACATGGTCCGCATTTTAGCTAACAGTTGGTGAACAACACCGTCGTCCAGCATATTTACGCCCACTTCCTCCAATTCAAAGACATATAAAGGTAGACAATGAATCCGAGTATGACTATTTAGAACTATCTGCACTTTTTGGAGAGGGATAGGTATATCATTGTCTACAGTTATGCTTGAGTTTTTTATTCATTCCAAAATGCTACTGGCCATAAACTTCAGGGATATTATTCACTTTCACCGAAATGCTGATTTCACTAGTTTATGGTTATGTTCTAGGTTTATTGTTTTAAACATCTCCGAAATTATCACTGATTTTCACGGGTCTCCCTTTTGTTGTTGATGTCCTTAGTAAAAATTTCCTAGATAATTTTAATAACAATATCAACATATTAACTAGTTATGGGAATGAATATTTATACTTAGCACAAGAACGAATTTTATTGATCTTTTATATGATGCAACTTTTTAAAAAGTACTCAAAGTCCATGGTAACTAACGTTACCGTGTGACTAATTTATTACAAGTTGAGAAATGTTGAAGTTGAATCTGTCTTCAAATTCCATTATATTCTTTTTAAAGATTTCCTTCTGATCTTCCCAGCTCCATCTAAGACGATGAGAGCAGATTAGCATCTGTATGTAGAGGAAAATTTTCAGGAAAGAAACTACTCTTTCTATATAAGTTCTTTCTGATTGCATACCCTTTTTTCTGGATGATATCTTAACAAGAAACATGTCTCAAAATGTTTTTTGTAAATATTCAGCAAGTTTTCTTCATGAGTAAGACTATCCCTGGTGCTGAGAATATTCATAGTGAATACACCTGAAGATAAGAGTGTAAGGAAGTAGAACATTTTTTCCTTTGATGTGAAAATCAACATTCTATAAAATATAGGAGGACAAACAATGTATATTCTATGCTGCTTTAAAATCTAAAGTGTAATACCGTTTCCATCGAGTATATTCGCCAGAGTATTTGCTGTAGTTTTAGTGAAAAACTCTTCCACAGGACAAACAATTGGTCGGTAGTCACTGTAGCATGCATCTACCATTATCGATCTATACTTCTTCCCTCAAATATTCTTCAAATTAGACGCTAATTACTTCGGTGTCAATAAATGAATACACCCATCTTATAATAAAATATGGCTACCTTCGGCTTTGGATGCTTTGAGTTCTACACTCGTGTATAACTCAATCTAGACAAGAATAAAATAAATTGCTATAGTAAATAAGATCCATACAAAAGAATAAAAGTTTTCATTTAAATTATCAGTATCTCAGTAGAGAAATTGTGAATCTTCGTTTAAGAACTATTAAATTATTCGTCATATAATTCTGTAGGAAGCTTAGATTATCATTAATTGTAAAGTACTGTGATCTTTGGAAAACGAAGCAGGAATGTAAATGTATTTGCTTTATGAATAGTAAAAAATACTACATTGCTTACTTTTTTCGTTTACCTTCTCTATGAAAGTTACACCGTCTTCTACAATAACATTAGTGGTGTTGCTGGTTTCGTGTCCGAACCAATCATGAGCGAGTGTAACCATTTCAGGATCAATTTCAACAATTGTTGATCTAATCTTTAAAAAAAACTTAACGAGCTGGGTAGTTTTCACTCATGCATATTCTTAAAATTTGTTGAAAAAGTTGGAGAATCGTATCTGGTAATTTATATCCTTCTGTGAATTCAGCAATAAAAGTTATTCACGTTAGTGATCCAAAAAAATTGTAACTCATTTGATTTACCAGCTATAAATAGTATCTAAATCACTATAGTTCTGCTAAACTATGTATATTCTATATGTAATTCCTCAAAACATTTAATCTTAATTCCAAATCCAAGCCTAAAAATACTATGCTCTAGAAATTACTGGAAATGATGTTTTACCTGTGGAAAGCGTACAAGTTATTGTAATATGTGGATTACTTTTAACACAACTTACCTTCAAATATTCTATTGCACTAAAAAAGTTTGTCATGACTCCACCTCCCAATCCAATCAACAAAACTTCTTGAGGGACTGTAGGATTAAAAATAAGTGCCTTAAAGAACTATTCCTTGTACGGGATTTATGCTTACCTCAAGAAATTAGCTTAAGCTCTTGTTAAACCGTATGAGATATTCAACAAAATATGCAGTAATTTCCTAGTATTATTATGTAATCTAAAAATTCATTGAGAAGATACTTAGGTAAGCATCCGGTAAATCTCTTTCTTAAGCATGTTTCTTTTTCAAACCTCCATGAAGAATCCTGCGGCAACCATCAATTTGCAATATTGGCTAACAATAATATATTTGTTTATTTGCCAGTGACGAGGATTGAAATTTTGCCAATTAAGTTCTGGAACATGAAAATATCCATACGAGTAATAATTTGTTCCAAAATAAAACTGTCATGGTGCTGTAATTATTTTAAAAAATTATGAAAGGCATAAAAACTGCATTAATTACCTGATGGTTTTGTAAGTTCTACTATTGTATGCGCATATCTTTGGATACTTTTTAAAATCATAGATCTTCTCACAATTACACTAAAATAAATTATTATAACTTAGGAAATTCTCTATTTAATAAATCTACGGTTTTAGAATAATGCCTAAACAATTAAATTTCTGATGAAATTTCTTTTTTTTTAAACATTTCAATTTTATTAGTCTACATAAACAGAAAATCGAATTTATGAAGTTAGCATTTCTTAGTTTTCACTTGAATAAAATGAAGCAGCAAAGTTATTATTCTCACTTCTATAAGTGAGGTAGACTTATACACAAGAAAGAACAAGTGCTACAAACCATCGAATGATTGAAACAAATCCAACAATTTTTAAGAAATTATTTCATCGTTAACTTTACTTATCCTTACGAAAAATTTCAATAAGACATTTTTTTCTCAAGGCAATAGTGAAGGATAAAAATGGGAAAAAATATGTGTCACAGTTTATTAGAAAATGTATGAGTGCGAGATCTCATTAGTATTTCTAATTTAGACAATACTAACCGGCAACTGTCTCTTCAGGATATACATTTTATAGGGCAAAATCAACGGAGATGATAATGCTGTTATCACAGTTACTTGAGGCTTAGAATCAGTGATTATGTAAAAGAGATTCTTCTAAACGTACTTGTTTTCTTCGGTTAACGGAGTGTCCGTGATCAAAAAGCAGATGTTTGTACTTTTACTGCAGTGTTCAGCGACTATTTTTGGGCCCTAAAGTGCATATTATGAACTGCTAACGATCCAAACCCATTTCGCGATGCAAACCTTTGAAGTCATAAAAGTGATCAAATTCTAGTCTAACCCGTTTCAGAATAGCAGCCTCAATTTCTTTTTTTTTCCTTTGACCATGTCCTTGGCTGTTTCGGTGCTCATTCGTTTTAGTTTCACTGGGTGTAAACGAAGGTATCTGACTCTGTTTGGCTATATACTGAAATTTTTTTCGTTAAAAATAAGTTAGTGGTGCAGATATATAACTTTCACTGCAAATATACAGTAGCTAATAAATTCGTATATCGAAGACATTAGTAGTTTGAAATCCGAAAATTAGCAGTAAAAAATATGGAGGCATTTTAAACAATTGCACTTCAGTAGCTATTTTAAGTACTTACGCTAATTAATCCAATTAAAAGAAGTAGCCGAATAATTCGTCGCAGAAGAACTATTTGATCCATCCTAGCCATCTGAAATCTAGATGAGTGCAAAAAACTAAAAATTAGCGATTTAGTTGCCAAAATACACGGCTAACCGTTGTAGCTGAAAGCTTGCAGTATTTGGGGGTTTACGCGTATTATTGTATTTCAGAGGTAACACGAAGTCCAGTTCGATGACCTATTAATATACCATATTAAGTTTGGATTAAGGCGAGCCTATCAAAAATTAATCATCTACTAGTGCGGATTTTGTTCCAGTTAAATAGCAAGAATTGCCTTATCTTTTCTAGAAATAAGCATTGAGTGTGTCGAAATCTGAAGACTTATTTGTCTACTGTCCTATAACATACCTTTCATATTATTATACTACCTAGATGAATAGAGATTATAACCAGGAAATTATTCAATTAGTCATTAAAAATGTAAAACTTATGAGAGTATTTATTGCGCAGGAATAAAGCACACAACAAAGAAGTAATTGAGTAACCTTATGGACACGAAATTGTCCGTACGCGTCAGGTACTTCAGTTGTTGTCAATACACTTCCAAAGCGAGCACCTAAGCCTATTTAACTAGCTGTTGCTGCGTTTGCTAGAACATCCACGCCGCCGATATCCATGTTTTCAGTAAACTAATGCTGTTCGCACCGCTTGAGCGTTCAAAGTCTAGATAAGTCCTGCATTATATTTGTGAGGATTGATTAAAGAATGGCCTATTCTCTTCTCACCGGCATATTTTACGAACAAAAATCAAAATTAGAACCTTACTTCATAAACTACAAGTACTAGATTACTCTTTTAAATCTACTCAAATAGAAGCGTTGAGAAATACAGCAAATACTACGGAAATCTAGCTTTGGATGCTACGTTTTCAAAATACCACTATCTTATTTTGCTACAAAAACTGGCTTACTAGTAATATAAGAGATTGGGGGTGATTTATTTTATTAGCGTATGCATTTCTTGTACCTTTAATTAACAATACTGCAAACAAAAAAAGTCACATTGTTATGACCAGTATTCAACTAAAAGATTCTGAGAGCTGACTACTAGTACTAATGTATACAATCTATCTTAAATTCCTGGAATGATGTCTTTTTTTTAAACTTTTATCGTCTTCTTTTGATTTCGATAATTATGCTATAAATCTTTATATAGACATACTTGATTAACCCAAAACGCCCAACATGCAGAATCCCTTTCTAGTCTGCTACTTTATCGGTATTGCATTTTCCACATAGAACAAACAAATCGCAGATTTATTCACATTAGATACGGTAGCACTCACAGTATGTGCAAGATAGGGTTTATTTCCAAATTTGCTCAGTATAATAGAAATTTGTGTCACCGGTCGTGTCTAAGGAGACTGGAAGTGGACCACAACCACAAAATGTACATCACAATGCACCAGGGGCGGGAGGAGAGGGGGAGGGGAGGGAACTGTCACCACAACGTTATAAGTGTCTTGTTAGTTCCTTTCAACCTAACTGGTTAAAAAAGTAATACACGAATGTGGAAGATCAGATCGATATCGTAATACTGGTACGTTTAAGAAAATAAAATTATGTTGATCTATAGGTTATAGGTTTATTTGATTAGGTTAATTACGGGTGGGCGTGGCTGTTAGTGAGAGGAGCCGGGCGGACTGTGAATAGTTTCACGGCTGAGCCGCAAAATTTGGATTGCAAACTTCAATGTCGCCAGTGGGTGCCAGTCCAGGACATTCATAGACGCTGAAGTTATTCTCATCATCTACCCCATCATCTTCACCTTCGGACTCGAGACCAGCTGAAATTATAATAATTAAAAATTATATCGAGAATTATTATTAATACTTTTGACATAAGTAAAAAATTTTCATGAGTGTTTATTTTGCCCTTATATTTCACTTGTTCAAAGTCTGGATGTCAACCAAACTCTAATTGTAATTTTGTCACATCTAAGCTTCAATAATAATACACTCAGTTTGTTTTATTAAATTGGAGAACAAATTAAATTCATCTTTAAGCATAATATTTATATAATAAACAAAAGCACCATTATTTCATACAGCATTTTGACTAAAACTAATACTTTAGGACTGTTGCTATAAGCCTAAACTATAGGAGCACATTATATTATCCTATATTAGTGAGTAGTATTCTTCAGCCTTTGAACTTTAAATTTCTCGTTCTCAGAAAAGTGATCTAGCCGTAATCTCAGCTTAATCATTTTTGATTTTCTTCAGATTTATATATAGCGCAGTCAACATGCACTGAATTCATTGAACATTGTATCTCATTATACCTATATTTGAAGGCTTATGAACTAAGCTAATTATTTTTGTAAGAAATTGTGTCCTTGGAACTTGTCCAGCTTTCCAATCGTAAAAGAATAATTTATAAGAATTTAATTTTAATACCATCACTAACTATAGCTAACAAAATGTGTATACTATTCTATAAAGACGTAAGTTTGTATTTACCAGGAGCATCATCACCGCAGATGATCTTTTGTTTAGCCTGTTGGTAATGGTGCAACTGAGCTTTGTAAGCTAGCGATTCATCCCCTTTATCTCCCTGAAATTAGAATTAATCATCCAGTATTTTGAATACTATTTTACTTTAGAAAAAATCCCTACTTAAAATTCCTTTAACACATAATTAGTTTTTGTCGTTAACTTTTCAGAGTGAGTTTTACTTTCACATAGAAGAAAACCAACGATCTGGTTTTCTTGCATCTAACCAACACCAGTAAAGCCATTTTGCATTGCCATTGGAGTAAATCACTTGTACTGAGTAGCTTGGTATCCGTAATTATTCAGAAGTACAAAGGTGACTCAGGAAACTCATGATAAAACATAATTTTACCTTTAGGTCAGAAAACAATTCGTTAAAATAAAAGTGTGATGAGAGTTCAGAAGTTTTTGTGTAAATAATCTTAAACTAGTGAACTAACTGAAGTTCAATATGTTAGCTTTGTATGCCATATGTAATGAGTAGTCTCATAGCAATATTTATTCTCATAAAAATATGTTACCTTGCCCTTTTTAAACCCTGGTCCAGTTCCTGCGTATGGAGCATATTCAGCATCATCGGGTGTATCACGACGTCGCCTTCAAATAATTTCAAGTAGTAATGATGAGAAAGTTTCTACTTGAAATTGCGTAAGAAACGATATATGTATACACTATTTTATAATAATAGTGCAGAATGAATTCTGCATATAAGTAAACAGAAGAAAATTACTTGAGATAGATTCCTCCACCAACTACTGTGCCGATCATTCCAACAATAAGTACACTGCCGACAGCTGAATTTTACGATTTAATATAATTATTAGCCTTATAATAAATAAAATTTATAATCGTCTTTTTTCGTTTACCCATTATCTTTTATTTCTTGCGGTTACCATGGTTTCAGATATTTGTATTTTATTAAATAGTCTCTCACTATTAAGAATTCAAGATGAATTGCCCTTTCTATTTCGTATGCTTTGAAAAATAAATTTAGCTGAACTCCACTATAATTTTGATGAAATAATCTTAATGTAGTCCCACAGAACTTGGTTCAAATGAATTTTTTAGAAACTATCTTATTAATAATCCATTGAAATAAAAGCACTTTGAAATGAGTGGGTAACAAAGCTTCGTATAAACGCACTGCTGGCCAGTGCTGGAAATTGTCAGTAGTTGGCCGCAAACAGCGAGAATTTACGCGTAGAAAAGTGATGACAAAAACCGACAGCCACGCAATGCAATATTTAGGCTTACACTATTTCTAGAAGGAAGCATACGCAACTATGGTTTAGCCTAAATCCCTAAGATTAAACTCTTAAATTACTGATATCTCAGCTAATTCTGACAAATAATAACATAAGAAATTCCCGAAAATCAAAAAAGTAGTGACATTATTAAAATTGCCTTTATTAAGGATTCTGTATAGAACTGTTTTCTAAACCTTTCTAACCTTAATTTATATTTGAGCGATTATAAATTATAAAAGAAAATGGGCTAAATAGCATCGATAGTTATTATTAAAAGTGATAAATAACTATTTAATCATGCGTGAATTGGAGAAAAAAACAATGTTCTACGTCATTGAGGAAACAATTACTTTGTCCTAGAACTCTAAACGCAGATAATTATATATTTATTTCATTAAGTAGACTATGTAGCCGTGAGAGATAATTTATATGACTGATCAGAAAGTTCAAGGATCTAAAATGTTTGAAGTGATACTAAAATAAGTTTGTAATGCTTAAAGTTTCAGGTTCACCTAGCATAAGCAGATTGGTGCTGTATGTAGGGACAAAGTTCAAATTGTCGGAAGATGTAGCAAGCCGACGCTTCTCTAGAGATGGGACAGATCTAAGACAGTAAATTTTTTAATAGACGAATTATTTTTGTTCTCTAGTATCAAAAATAACAACATCCAACTAATGTTGCTCTAAACTCAAACCTATTGAAGTGTTGTTTATTTTAACTTAGCAGTAGGTACTTAATTTAATGAACTCAGTAGTTACAAAATAAAATTCATATGCTAAAAAATTCTCACTTGGTTTGTTTTGCATCCACTGGTTCGACGAATGAAACAAACTCATTTTGCCCCTTTTTTTGTGCCACAAGAGGTTGTGTTTCTATAATGTCATTGGCAGCCTCTTCTTTCTCTAGCTCAGCCTCTTTGGCAGTAGTAGGTGACTGTATCTCATCCTTCGGTAATGCTTTAGTTTTCTGGAGGTCAATTTCAACTTCATCAGGAAACTCTAAAATGAAAAGAAAATTAATAAAGAATAACCCTATAAAATGATGCACACAACTTAAGTATATTCACTTAGTATGATGAGCTTCTTGTTGTCTGTATAACCACATATTTACTCTCCCCGTGACATGCCCCAAGGGTTGTCCGTCAACGGCTTACTATGTTAGTGCATATTCATAGAAAACCCATCCTATCCATCAGAGGATGTCCGCACTGCTCGCTTTTGCCCGATCAATCCAATGTGGAAAATCAAATAATAGCATTCCGTAGGGCGATAACAATGATTCGTTAGGAAAATTATTCGGAAATTAAGTGAAAAGTTGAAATATCACTACCTTGTTTTTCGAACTCAACCAGCTGAGAATACTATTCACTTGATAATGTGGAGCGTTATTTCCATCAAAGCAAACAGAAAAGGAGATGTACTACTTTTTTGACCGTTGATTTCTCCTTCATTGCGCGAAAATTTCTGGCCGTTATTATTCCAATACTCATTTATTACACTGTGTTACTTTTGTCCTCTCTACTCATTTATCGCATGCAGACTAGATTGGCTTGAGGCGTCACTTACTCTAAGACACTTAGTTGAACGGAGGATGTTAATGGAAAAGGTCCGATTACAAATGGATAGAGATAGAAAGAGCATTATTGTTTTTAAAAATAAAGAATTTACATATTTAGATATATAAGATAGAAATCCATTTCTACAACTAGTTTTTAGTACTTTCTTAAATTCTCCTTAATTAACTATAATTTCGCGATTGTAAAGAGGAATGTAACAGCTTTTATTCGATGCTTGATATTTATCCTTCTATTATATGTAAGTATAAATACATGATGCTTGAATTAAATAGAAATATCACTTCCGCACAGAATGTGCATGATATTTATTATTAAGCCGAGCTTGGAATGCTACAATAAATTAATTATATGATGTTTTAAGAACCCCTCTTCCTCAGTTCTCTTATGTACCTGTTTCATCAGTCCGTTGTTTCTCGAGCACCTTTAGGATATCTATCATTTGTTTGTTAGATTCCCTTTCCCTCTCCTCTTCTTGCCTTTCTTCCGCATACCATTGCTGAAATATGCCAGAACATAGTGCATTCATTGACCAAGCATGATATTTTAATATTTTGTCAGTGTCTACTGAAATTGTGAACTTATTATAAGTCCTTGATTATTTCGGGTTTGTATTATGGGAAAAACTATTTACAAGTTTAAGCGGTACACCTACCAAAAATGACAGATTTTTAAATGTTATGTCTCAATGTAACAATTATTTCTTTATTTAAAACTGTTTAATCATCTATATTTTCACCAAATAGAATTGAAGCATAAAGGCAAAAAGTTGTTCTATACAAAACTAGCTGAGGTGTGAAAAGTGGACGGAATACATAGATTGCCAAAAAAAGTGGATGATTGTATAACTATGGCAAATTCATCTGTTTTTATTTCATAAAATAATTGAATAGAAAAATCGCGCGAAATCTTAAAAGCATATATATGTAACTAACTTTAATTTTGTCTTCAACTTCAGCAATCTCCTCCTCACTATATATGTCCTTTTGTTTCGGATAGTCATACTCACTTTGAAATATTGTCTCGCCATCCACCGATCCGCCCTCTGTGAAAAGGGTAATTGATAATGTTGTATGTTATTATATATTAGTTTTGAAATTCTCGTTAAACTGTAACACAGTCTCCAAAAGATCTACTAAGACCTGTTAAGTATTTTACAAATGAACACATTTTACACATCAATGATTCCCACAATACGTGGAAGGTACTTTATGCTACTAATTGATGAAATCGTGAAGTACACCACGAGCCTGGCAATGATATAAATGCAGCAGCTGAACTTTAAGGACCCTGTTATTGTGGGAGAAAAGCAATTTCCAGTGTTTTTAGAACGAAGGTTTCGTTATTTACGCGAGACCTTCGTTGTTCACGTATGGAAAAAATTTCTGTGAATTTCCACACGTGAAAATGCAAAATTAGTGTTTGCGCTCTAGAGAAATGTGCACATGTGGTGACAGTGTTGCTGAAAACAAGGTCTTTTAAGATTAGGAGATTCCGGATGTCTGGACTATTGATTCACTAGATTACTATTAGCAATGAGCACCTGATGCATATATTACTTCACAGTCTAATGGAATAAAGAAGCCTAACTTTATACGTGGGAATGAAGATGCTTTATTTCATTGTAGATGCACTGAAATATCAGAACACCGTCATCCTCTTGTTTGTTGCATTAGCATTGTTTATGGAGATTGTTTTCAAAAAAACAAGGGAAAAATTCCATAAGATGCATCCGACTTCTAATTATTGCTAGCCGTGAGAAACTTCATCAATTCAAGAAAAGAATCAATCTCATTCTGAAGAATGCGAACCACTTTATATTGTACTGTTTAATTTTAGATGTCTAATAAGCATTGATTAATAAATGACATGAATAATATCATTTCCCATTTGTCAAGTATTTTTGTTGAAGTACAGTCACTTGGTCACGTCCAAGAAATACGAGCAACTTCGTTAGCGTTACACGACATGACACTAATCACGGCAGATGTGTTATTTCCCTTTTGTGTATTCCCACTTAAAGTTATACTTCTTTTAAGTTCTGTTTTTGGAAGAGCTATGCACTCGTTCAAATGTCTGAAAAACATATAGGCTTTCATTAAATTTACCAGTAACTCGATTATACTCAAAATTTAAAAGAGGCGAATCTTGTGGTACTAGGAAATTAAGTGCAGTACATCCTACTGGTGCTAATAATGCTCATTTTTTATCTTTATTTGAGATGAAGCTACTTATTATTACTTTTAAATATCCACGATGGATGCGAAAATGTACAATATAACCTTATTTATCATCATCGGATGAGGGTAATTAAAGAAGCCTCGGAGCTGGTGAAAAAAAAACGCAATTAAATGTAAAAGTAAGAATAAGTGGTCAGCAGAAATGAAGACGAGTATACTTAGATCATGCTTCCTAATATAGATATATAATATGTATACCCTCAAAAACTAAGCATGGAGAAATAAGGTCACCTTAAATTAAATTTAACTGAAAAGTAGATTTAGTAGATTTTTTACGATATATCGATCGGAATCGAACTTACCGGTGAAAACAGCGGGTTGTGTGGCTACGCATAACAGCGTGGCGGCGAGCACGGCGCGCCACATCCCGTATGGAGTCGAGGGGGCGGAGCAATCGATACGAAGCTGTCGCAGGAACGAAGCAAGCCTGAACCGATAGGGGACTTGACTAAGATGTTGATATAAAATGACGTTATTTGGCTTAAATTATTCACTGCTTCATATTACTGTTTAGTTCCTCTCATCCTATCCTTTCCTTTTCTAAATGTCAGGTGAGTACCTAAGAACAGAAAAATATAGACAAACCTAAAATCGACATAGCTATTCACAAAATAAAATTCAGCAACAACCGATTCGTGATACGGTATTCGTTTGGCAATAAAAAGAATAGCAGCAGTATTAATTTACGAATTGATTCTATGATATGGATGAAGTGTTGAATTCAGTATTTGGTTCTCTCTATTCTGATTATATATTCTAAATAATTGTTTGTACGTGGGTAGCCAGTTGGAACTCAGAATATTTGAGCAATGATAATCATGGGACACTACTGATAAGCAGGTGTTATTAGGTTGTAATTTATTTATTTATTTCGAATTCTCTATTTTCAACGTTTTACTTGTGTTCAAAATAAACCACATTCGTAATGAATTTCTAGCAGCTTATTCGGTTATTATCTGAATGGATCCAATGTAAGATGTATTCCCCAGTATACATTTGACGAAGTGCTTACTAGTTAAGTGAGGGAAATAATATATTTGTCATTGGGTGGAACTCAACATTTCAAAGGCAGGTGTGATTAGTTTGCCTTGAATAATGCATGATGAACAATTTCGAAATTATCACGTTTTTAACAAATCAAGTAGGCTTAGTATATGTTGGGATCAAATACAAATTTTTCGACAAAATTTCGAAATATGAGTGGCTTTTAAACAAATTATAGTATTGTTTAAAAATAAATTTGCCATGGTTCTCAGATAACATAAATATCTTGCCGCATTCATTCGCGGAAATGTTTTTATTTGTTATCCAAAGTTTGAGGTAATTTTAGCAAAAAAATTTAAATAATGAATGAGTTTCTTCGCCTAATCATGAGGGAGTATATATAGATTTATATCTTAGATAGTTTTCTTAGCTTTGCATGAGTTGTAACTAAACAAGTTTCGAAAACTTATCAAATACTCTAGATGAAAATGGGCTAAAAGTGGAAGTAATTATCGATTTAATTGATTACTGAAGTGAAAAGTTACAAATGATTGGAGAATTCTTTTATGAACATTCATTTTAAATAATTGAAAAAATAAAGAATTATGTGCACACACCGGTCAAAGTGAGCAATCAGGTTTATTAATTTGTTATCTTGTTAATTTAGTTAATAAGGAACTGTAAACACAACAAATTAAAAAGCCAAGTAATATTATTCTGAAATTTACTTAATAGACTTACATGATACTAGAAAAGGAATAAATGTAGAAGTAGCAATATTGTATTCATTGTTAGCACTGAAAGAGATCTATCAGCTGATAGCTAACTAATAAAACGATAACTCTTTTCCTTGACAAGCCAAATGACCAAGTGTTCACAAAAAATCTAGCATCTTTCTATATTGATTTTATAAGAGTGAAAATTGACTAGAAGTTTAGAACATTCTAAAACGCACTTGTTGTTAGTTAATCATTTTCTCACCTAATAGTCTAGAATACTTTTTTTGGCCGCTTATGTCTAGGTGATGTTAAGCATCCTAATTGATGAAAAACGTAAGCTGCGGGTTACTCTAGTTTAAGCATGTATTCTCAGAAAGCTCAATTTACATTATTGAAATCTCGGAGCTCATTGAGCATTCCCGAATAGCTCCCTTTTCTCCGGCTGACGAAAACAAACATGCGAGAACACATCCAGAATGCTACGGCTGTCTAGGATCTAATAAGAAGAATGTCTGGTGAATTAAATAATAATAGTCATACTGGCTGTAAAAATTGAAAAATCGGTTCATAAACTATCTGATAAAATGGAGTTTTCACAGAAGAGCATACACCTAACCACCTATTAAATAATTATACCACTATCACTTTAATAAGTTTGGTTAAAAATAAAAATCATTTGTGATGAAAACTATAAAATAACACAAAATATTTAAGAAATGCGAGGCTTAGAATAAAAATTTTAAAAACAATTAAAATTAGGAAAACAGAAAAATACAGCTACTTATATAATTGATGTTTATATACAGCGGTTCTAGATTATCAGTTTGTCTTAGTTTAATGCTGAATATACGTTGTTATCTATATTTAGATTAAAAAATGAAGGAAAACAATAATAAAGTAAAACTGCAACTTTACAAATCGATTTTCATGGTAAACTAGTTCTTATGTGCACTGCAGAGCATTTTGACCACATTGGTTTCCAATAATCGGAATTCATCAATCGTCCTCCGGGAATTAATCAAGGAACCGAAGGTGTTTTCACCACCTGTTTTTGATAAAACTCATGTTTGGAAAATAATAGAGAATACATAATGTGAACATCAGATAAAAACGTCATGAATTTACTTGATTTCTTGTATAAAGTGAATAGTTCTGAATGGGTTTTAATAACATTCTTTCACCATGTTCTAAGATAATAAGTAAGTCTTGTTATAATTTTAATGTTAGTTTACATCACAAAGCAAGTACAAATGTAATCCTATGTAGCCTTTTGTATTTGGAAATTAGATTGAAATAACTTTAAGCATTGCAATTTGTGATATTAAGAGTAATTTAAAATTAGAAAGTTTATTTAATTTTTAGTGAATAGAGAAACAAAGAGAAACTAGGGCTCATTTTAGAACAAGTAAAGGCAGAAAAATCTAGAATTCCAGAAGTGTTTTGGCACAGTCTTTCCTTTTTCCAGAATAAAACAGTTAATTCTTAGCATTTCTTAACATTAATGAATAACTGTTTCTAACCAAATGAGAAATTAAATAATAGAAGCAGTAAGTAAAATTGTCTTTGAAAAGAATGCAAAATGGGAAAAAAATGTTTAATATATGACGCAACAAACTTTTCATAGAGTTCTAGAAGGCAAACAAGATCATGATAGGAAAATCTCTCTACTGTCACTATATGTTATAAGAGCTTGATTGGTAAACAAAAGTTCTTGTTTTCTTTTATTCATTACTTCTATGCTGGCTGAACATTATAATATACAGGATAAATTAAACCTATTCCATCGCCATGAGAAACGAATGCCCAAACATACAACACAATTGACTTATTCCTTTTGAAGTTAATGTGGCACTTAGCTCACGTGCACTCGGTAGGCTTGAGGTAGGTACTAATCAGATATTGATAAGATATTATTCGATGGCAAGTCACAGAATGATCACTTCATGACGGTGGTATCCAATCACCTTTTGTTTTAACTCTTACCATTATTTCGCTTTCCAAGTAGGTTTTTAATTAACGCAATGTATTTTGCCAGTAAACGTGTAATTAACTATTTGCTATTACACTTAACAAATAAAATGCTGCTAGCGTATGTCTTTTAACAATTATTCAGAGTCCATTTACAATAACAAGATCGTTTAAACAGTACCGTTATTTGAGGATAGTCCGATTACAATTATCTCCATAATATACCTCAGTAATTATTTTTTGGCTTTTATTTATGACCATTTATTTCAAGTAAAATGAGATATGAAAACTGTAGATATAAATTTATATATTTTTATTATACAGTTTCATAACTTAATGGTTTCTATACAGGACTATTTTCGTCTTTTAGTCGTGGCATAGGTATAAGAATTGATTATGGTCGACACAATTTGTGCGTGGCAATGTTACTAGAAACAATGTATATATTAGTTTTTCATTCTTTTAATAATTTTTTTTTTGGCATTAACTTAGCGTGATCCAGAAGTATTTAATTATATTAATAGGTCAGTTAATGGATCTATTCATTTCTGTTTGCTATTTATGATTTTCAAATCTTTTAAATTAGATTCCTACTTTTGTTTTGGTTTATACTTTTGCTTTTTCAATATGTTCGTAATTTGTAGTTGCTTAATTAGTTGACATAATGAATGGTTGATATACAGCACAATGTTAAGCAACTGCATTTTATCTATAGCTAAAAGTATATTCATGCACTACTATTAGTATTTTTCTGGTTTATAGGTATGCAGTTGAGTATATATTGTGTATACATTTTTTTGGGGTTGGTTGATTTAATTACTTCATTTTATCTCCCTGGATTGGCACCTGTAAATTTTTGCGAGCGAGACAAGGAGATAGGAACATGTTTAGTTAGTTTTCTTCAATTCGATTCTATATTTATAAAAGTGAATATTATGTTATCTAACTCATTATATGTTAATTAAAAGGCAAATTAGTCTTAACACTTGTTATTTAATTTCAAACTGTATTACAGAGTAATGTGACTCTATTTGTAAATCACTTGGATAGTGATCAATCTGTGATTCCTTTCGAGTACCACAGGTTAGTAAACAAGAAATATTTCAAATATGATCCATAGAATATTCTCGTTTGGCTTCATTTTTAGTTTTGATTTTTGCGTTGGTTCTGAAGAAGAATCTCCAGTTGAAAATCTTGGTCAAGTTTTGTTTGGAGAACGGATTAGACCTAGCCCTTATAAGGTAAAGTTTGATGCTGCTTTGCTGTTGTTTTTATGGATATTTTTCTTCCTATAGCTTGGACATAGTAAGTTAATATTATTTTTAGATATCTTTTCGAGAAGACCAGAACTGTACAGCACTATGTACTAAGTACTATAAGGAGAGAAATGTTGAAGATGAACAAAAACTTCGTCTCTTACGTACAGGAATGCGTCTTAATTACCAACATCATTGGTAATTGTTATTACTATTTATCAGATTAATAGTAGGAAGATTAAAATGGATAGGCAGATATGGAACATCATATACCCAATTGATTGAATTTTGTTTTAGGATCGTCGACAATATGCCAGTAACCTTTTGTTTCATAAATCAACAGAATTTGAACGTATGTACTACTGGATTCCCAATGGGGTGCTATGTAGATTCTAATAATCAACCTAAAGATGCTTGTGTTCTCGATGTAAGTTTATCAGATCTCCATAGTGCTTGACATCCTACTAATTAGATCATGAGAAAAGGTAGAATAGACGTAAGTATTTATATAAAGCCTAAATTACAATTCGTTCGTTTTTGTTTAGACTCGTTTTACTGGGGCTAACAACTACTACATCTTCAACCATGTCGATATCGTAATCGAGTACAGAGATATGAGTCGAGATCAAAATTTTCTAGAGGATAAGGTATTTTATAGCCTTATTGTCATATAGTTATTTGTTTAACTACCGCTTAGTTCATAAACCTGTTTTGAAAATTGCAATTTATAAAATACGACTTCGACGAATTGTAGTTATAAAATCTAGTAGTATTGCACACTTTCTATTTAGATTTTTGCATATTTATGGTACAAAAATATTCTTCTAATTAGTCACTTATAGGTTGGGGGACGTATCATTCACATAAATGTCACACCACGTTCCATCGATCATCTCAGTGAGACAAAGCTTAACTGTGATCAGTGGGCAAATCCACTACCGCTGAAAGGTTCACAGAAAAGTGGAAGAATTACCTACTCTTACAGTGTAAAATGGATGGTAATTGTATAATTTATTCAGGATCCGCTTAATACGAATAATATTAACATGAAATTCGAAGCATATAATTTATCTTTTCTTATTAGGAAACTCCTGTAAAGTGGTCTTCACGTTGGGATTACATCCTTGATTCTATTCCACATACGAGCATTCAGTGGTTTTCTATTATGAATTCCCTCGTAATAGTATTATTCCTTTCTGGAATGGTAAGTTATATTTCGAAGCTAGAATTCCTATACAAAATAAATTAGCCATATCTTAAGTATAAACTTGTCATATTATCTGTAGTATTATTTATTTTTTAAAAGCAACAGTGTATTAAATGATGTTTTAAATATTTAATTTTCTAGGTTGGGATGATCTTGCTACGGACCCTTCATCGAGATATTGCTAGATACAATCAGTTAGATACAGAAGTTAGCTATTTTCACTCAGCACAGCCCTTATAAAAGGAAATTAACTGAGGACATTTGTGTTTCAATTGGTTAATGTTTGATATTAATGTGGTCAAAAATTGTACTGTCAGGAAGACGCTCAAGAAGAATTTGGGTGGAAGCTTGTACATGGTGATGTATTCCGTACTCCTAAGAATGGGATGACACTTTCTGTATTCATTGGAGCTGGTTGTCAAACCTTGATGATGGTGTCTATTACTCTGGGTAATAATGAATTCTTCAGTTATATGAAATGGAACATCGCATTTATTGCTTGCTTATTAATGTTAACGGCAGAATTATTTCATAAATAATAAGAGATTGAATGTAACTATTTTTCAGTGTTTGCCTGTCTTGGATTTCTGTCACCAGCTAACCGTGGTTCACTGATAACTTTTGCGCTTGTATTCTATGTATTTTTTGGGATCATTGCTGGATATGTATCGGCTCGTCTTTATAAAAGTAAATTGATTTTCTAGTTAGAATTGCTGTATATTGTCAATATTAACGTTTTTCAGCCTTCCAAGGCACCCACTGGAAGACCAATGTTGTATTGACTAGCTTCTTAGTCCCCGGGTTTGTTAATATATTTATAATTTTAAAAATCCATTATACACTTGTCTATATTTGATACTTGACTAATAATTAAGTAAAAAATATATTCATCCATTTAGCTTTTTTTTTTCGTTGCACATTTTTGATCCGTTTCAATAATTTGTATTTACTTCAGTATCTTGTTCACGGTGTTCTTCTTTACGAATTTGATTTTGTGGAGTAAAGGATCATCTGCAGCCGTTCCCTTCGGTACACTTATTGCATTACTGTCACTGTGGGTGTTTATTGCTACACCCATGACATTCATTGGAGCATTCTTCGGTTTTAAAAAGAGGGTGCGCTGTTATTACCTTATGTTTTCTAGTATACTACATAATATAGGAAAAATAGGTATGATAGGGTAGATTATCTATTTTAAACTAACTTTTATTTTCAGCCAATTGAAGCTCCAGTTCGTACCAATCAGATCCCTCGCCAAGTTCCAGAACAAACAATATATACAAAATCACTTCCTGGCATGCTTATGGGTGGTATTTTGCCATTTGGATGTATCTTCATACAGCTCTTCTTTATTCTCAATAGCGTTTGGTTTGTCTTAATATTTAATATAGTTTGAATACTAATTATGCTTTGCGCTGTACTATAGTTAGTTTTTCTTGTGTAGCTTTTTATTTTATTTTATTTTTTTTTAGGGCACATCAGACGTATTATATGTTTGGTTTTCTATTCATCGTGTTTCTTATTCTTATTATCACCTGTTCGGAGGCAACCATACTGCTAGCTTACTTTCATCTTTGTGCTGAGGTATGAGACTTTCTATGCTACAATTTTAAAATAAAGTTTTTGGTGTAATTATAAAATTAATTTAATAATAGGATTACCACTGGTGGTGGCGCTCTTTCTTTACAAGTGGTTTCACAGCTGTGTATTTATTTGGATACTGTGTACATTACTTTACAAGTAAATTAGCTATTAACGATGCTGTAAGTCCTACCAGAGTATTTTATTATAGTATTAACATGTTTTAAATTGTTATTTCTATTGGTAATATTTGAAGGATATGTATTTGTTTCAGGTTTCAACCATCTTATATTTCTCATATACGGCCATATTTGTGTTTATGTTTTTCCTTATGACAGGTAATTACGCAAAACCACTTGATTTATTACCCTTGTTTGTACTAATTTTAATATAATATATCATGGTCATTTAGGAACTATTGGCTTCCTTTCGACATATTATTTTGTTCGAAAAATTTATTCGTCAGTCAAAGTTGACTAAAATATCTTAAATAGTGCGGATGGTTTTTTTGCGAGGAATTTAATCGGCAGTGGGTTTTCATGATGCCTATATTCGTCTCTATTCCACATCTATCGAGCGCCTTTGTTGTATATGCTTCCTATATAGATATTTCAGCAAAATTTTGGAAATATTATCTTCCCACATGTAGAGAATATTTAATTTTATTACGATACCCGAAATTTACAAATGCGCAACGATATACAACAAGTTGGATTACTGTATTTTACGGCTTTATAGTCTATTTCAAACGGTTACTAACCCTGATTTGGTAATTATATATTCTGGTGTTGAAATTTCTCTTTGAATGTGTTCTAGTTCTTTTTTTGCTATTATATCTAAACTACGAGTTTATTTTGCAATAAGAAAAGGAAGAGCTGATACCCTTGCAAGAAAATGACAGAAAGAATGGTTTATATCACCTAGACCACAGCTAAGGTTGTTTGTTTTCTTAATCTTTTGTATTCATACCTCGGTATCACTGATTCTTTCTAATAAAATTTCATAATTATATTGTTTTATTTAACTGTGATAATTAGCGGTTACTTTTGTCAGATGGAAATGTACTTTTCCGTAATAAGTAATCTATTGTTTGCATTTCCTCAACATTTATTTATTACCAATATTCATTAAATATTCGAGTTATTAAGATCACAATGTAGGGAGGGTAGTTATGCAGTTATCATCTACAGTAGGGATTGGCTAGAGGTAATTTATATCACTTGTAGCTGTTATGCAGACTGGTTTCCGTTGAACGTGTTATTCACGAAAGTGGCTGTGAAACCTATTAGTACTCATGCATAGAAGTTATGCTCGGCATAATTTAAATTAAGTGTTCATTCTCGTTCCACGAAGAATCCACTATGTATCTGAATTATGAATTCCATTGATAGAGGTAGAATATGTATCACTAGAGGGCTATAACTGATTTTTATGTTTTGAAAGGAATTTCAGAAAAAGTATAATTGAAGTTATCAGTGCAAATAGAAGTATCAATGTATATTTAAAATAAAGCTTGGTTATTAGAAATAAGTCTTCTGTACCTGGGTCTTATTCCTATTTGCTGGAGTAGTAATCGAGGATTATCTGAACGTTTTCCAAATGCAGAGGATAAGAGCCTATAAATATTCAGAGTTCAGATATCTAGCTAGAGGTTTTATGCTCACATTAGGATATGAACCTCATTAAATTGTATGTATTTGATTTAACCTTGGGTCCTCTATCCTTTTCATCCCGATAGTTGTCCCAAGTATTTGCTGATCGCGGTAAGATTTTCTATGTGAGGCTAGTGATCTGAGGACAGTCAATTTGTATGTACTAGACGATAGAGGAGTTTTTTTTAAATGTGGTGTTGGTTGATAACTAATATTTATCGGAATAAATTCAGTCGTTCGTGTCTCTCAGTTAAAAATGGGGGTTATTTGCCTTTGATTCATGGATTATAATTGTGAAATAAATTACGTTTTTTAAACTCACGCGTCAAATTTATCGAGTATGTTTGGATATCCACGTTTACCAAATGCGGCAGAAAGCAATCTAAAATTGCTAACTACTTAAATACTGTATTTCACATTACAGTTGTACTAAATTTCCAGTCTTTCAACCCTTGCGAGTCTTCAGAATAGTGCCTCTAAGACACATTTTAATTGAGGAAAATTCGTGCAAGATATTGAAAATGAAGTAATTCCTAGCAAGATATTACTCAAACTAGGTGATCATCATCTCTTCATATTTAAATTTATAAAAGAACTGAAGCTCTGGAATAAAAAATTTCTAATCATCTATATTTTCATCCATCAAAATTTTGAGAATATTTACTTATAGTGTATTGTTCACTATCTCATCTCTTTATGGTGAATTTTTCGTTATTTTATCTTTTTCTGTCGGTTTTCCCATAATTTAGTCTCTTCTTTTGTTTACAAAGCTTATTAATATTTAACTTTATATTTTAATGTTTTGGCAAGTTTGTGCAAAAATGGTACGTAGCTACTCATATATAACTGTGTATTTTATATATTTGTAGCTACTGGCTTATTTTCT
The DNA here is from genome assembly GCA_020740425.3 of Heterorhabditis indica. Taxonomy (NCBI): domain Eukaryota; kingdom Metazoa; phylum Nematoda; class Chromadorea; order Rhabditida; family Heterorhabditidae; genus Heterorhabditis; species Heterorhabditis indica. The sequence goes on from JAJAVP010000103.1 coordinate 172,446, forward strand.
ACCGTCTTCCTATATTTGACGTGAATGTTATATATTTTTATTATTATTAAAGTTCGATTATTGCACTTTGAGAGTTTGCGATATCTTTAGACAAAAAAGACTCGTGTAGGAGAGTATTACTTGAACATTGCTGGTACCGAAAACATTTTGCGCACTCTTATATTACCAGAATAATGCGATGTAGTGAAGACTGGATACTTTGATATTTTCTGTTCAAGCAATTAAATTAATAGCTGGATGGGTTGAGAGCCATTTGTGTTATATTCATTATTTTAGTCTTTTGTTGCACATAGGCTAACTCGCTTAAATTTACTTTGAGCACCTCTACTATTGGCAAAGCTTTGAATAAGCGAAAAAATACTGTGATTGGCATATGCAGAACCTGAAAACAATGCCGTATCATATCATTCCCACAACGAAAGCCTGACAAAACTGCCTGCGTTAATGTGAGAGCTGTGAAATAATTTTTGATACACATCCATGCATAAAATGGGATAAATTGCAGAAGAAAAGAAAATTCGAAGAAAGTCTTGTATTTTGTCATTAATAGATAAAATCTTAAAAATAAATTGCAAGTTTGTAGCAATAAACAAGTAAGACTTACTTTAAATTCAATAACCATTTATGCTATGCTAAATTAGACTGTTCAGCGATACCACCCACCAAATACTGGAAAAATGACATTCTCACTGACTCTCCCACGAAAACATCAGGCAAGATACCTAATAAAGTAACTGCAAGCACAAGCTCTCATTAATCGCGATTTTGGTTGACAAATTAAAATACTATGTGCGAAATAAATTCTTAATCTCTAATTAGCTTTCTTGTTGCTCTAAGAATATTTACTATTGAATAACAGGTATTTAGTATTATCAGTTCATAAAAAAATTATTTTGGAATCTTTGAAGATTAACGTACCACATTATAAGTCTGCAAAACCATTTTAGCACTTAGGTGAGAAATGGTTTCATAGACACTTTATTTTCATGTTATTATTGAAATATATTCTAGTTATATCTCCATAATTTTGAATTCTACGATAATTAAGTGAATTTCCTATCCTAAGCAATAATTACACTCAGAGGAATAAAATTGGAATCGTAAAAGCAATTAAGATTTCAAGTATTTGTTGGGTCTCATATTTCACTAACAAAAAGTTTATGGGTTGGAGAAGTATTTAAAATGCATGTATTTCACTTAACATAAGATGTGAAATTTTTAAGGATTGATTTCTAACTAACCTCGGGTCATCAAAATCTAAAGTCCTTTTGTCATAGTGGGATGTAATGTATCTAAAAGAACTTGTTATTTTTACTTATATTTGTTGCATCGAATATCTTAGACATAATTAAACAGAATTTTCAGATTAATTTTGTCAGGATTCTTCTTGAATAAATATATTGTATTTAATATTAGACCATACTTACAGAGGAAGACTTAGCCGTTTTATAGCCACTTGGTTCACTGAATGTGTAAGCCTGAAGAATAACAGTTGAAAATTTGGCGTCCACACAACATAATTATTCAATTTAAATAATCTAGAGTAAAAATTGCAAGGAAATGGTCAACAAGCGAAGATGAAGTCCACAGATCTCACTTTTATTTACGCAAAAATACAATAATCCATGATAAAAATTACAAAATGTTACCGATTCGGTCCTTTTGCTAATGATCCAGCTACGATACCCACAAAAAAGGCGCACAAAATCATTTTCAGATTCTGAAAAGTAATATGACAAGGAAAGAAAAGATATTTATTAAAAATGCACATAAAAGCATTCACTGGAGACACTTTTAAATTCCTACCTAAATATAATGTACGTTGAGATCTAACCGCCTTTCAAAAAATAGGGAAAGTCAGGCAACATGTTTTATATATTAAATGAGTTACAGATTAATAAACAAGTGTTTAATCAAGTCCCAGGATATAATCTTGTCTTAGTTATTAAAAATAGCATAAGATTAACAGTGGAACAGAAAACAACCGAATTCACACAATAAGCCTCTTAAGAGGCCTATGGTTTTTAATCATATAATCAAACACTTATAAAATGAATTTCTTAGAATCATTATATATATTAACATAAATATAACTCAGTAATTATTAATCTAGTTTTGGAGTAAGGTTCGATATAAAGATCACAGGCAAAACCTTTAAAGAATAAGATTCTGTTCATGATGAAAGCTGGGGGCTAGCTGAAAATTGGTAGAGCTCCACATGAACAAAATATAATATGTCCCCTAAATTGTGCCGTATAAACAGAACAATTAACTGCATATAAATTTTGATGTGAGAAGCACAAATCGACTCACAAAGGAAATAATAATAACTTCTATCCATTCTTGAATTTTCAAGTATTTGGCTTCATTTATTTCATTCTTCATTGTTTTAGTTACTGAGCACCATCTAAACATTTCTCTTGAATTCGCAAAACCGTTTTCTGAGCATTCTGGTGTTTGTTCATCCCACACTTCAAAAGTCTTTTTGAGATGTGAACTCACTTCCAGAATAAAATCCCTCAATTCCAGCCATGTTCATAATCGGAAATCACAGACTCGGATCTGGTGAATTCTAAAGCCAGTGACTTGGGACTCCAAAGAGTTTTCCTGAGATTTTCTCGGTGATTTAAGCTGTGAGCTGGGGCAGAACCTATTGAACGCAAATACCAGTCGGACGGGGGACTGTCCAAAGGAGGACATCTACAGCTGCGATACAGCACCATTTTAAAACAGTAAGATAGGCAGGCTTATACCAAATTTTAGCAAAAACCATGTCCAGTTATTAGAACAACAAAAAACAGGTGTCTCCACGAAATCGATAAATGCACTTTTATCGTTTTTATTTGCTAATGAAATTAAAACAAAAAAATCCTCTTCAAAATGTTTTTTTGACATTATTTAATTATTTAAGGTTTAATGAAAGCCAATATTTTTAAAATAGATCTTACTCTTGACAACATATGTACATAAGAAGCTCTGAACAGTAAAACTTTATCATTTATGGACACAACCACTTTGTGGAGATATTTCATCGATTAAAGCAGATCTAAAGTGTTTTTCAGTGAGAAAAATTAAACAAATAGGTAGTCATGCTGTCGCTATCTAGACGCTTCTTCATTTGTATTCCCTGAAGTATCTACCCTTCATTGATGAAATATCATCTAGAAATCATAATTTTGTTTAACTAGTCCCTTGTTAAAACTTGGTTTGCCAGGAGATAAACATTTAATATGTAAACCTACCAACGATACTGATTTCTCATTAGTGGGATTTATGAATACTGGAAAATAGTTGAAAAGTTAAAAATCCGATATTATACTGAATCATTTTCAGTACGTAGCTATTTATAGCTAAAAACTAGTAAAGAAAAGCTAGACAGCATTTAAAAAGAATGATAATAGCTTAGGAGTGGAAGATCATCAATATTTACCTGAATAAAGATAAGAACTAACTAAATAAAACAAAAAATTCGAACAAACGAAAACTTCTATAAACTAAAATAATTTAATTAGAATTAGAAGAATTAGTGAAGTCCTTCCTAGAATCCATACAATTTTACCAACTTCATTAGTTGACTGCAACAAAGTGGAATTATTTAATGGATATAAAAAGAAGTTCTTAGTGGGAAGGAATACCTTTAAAAAGATGTTGACTAAAATTAAAAGTTTATTTTTAGAGTACGTTTATATAAACATTTTTACCACGCTTAATTATGGGTAACTTGATCCACATTAAAAATGGTAATTCAACACCATTGTTCTTTATTTATTAAAAAATAAATGATGCTGGAAAATATCCGAAAGATGTCTAAAAGGGCAAAGCCTTCTCTTCGGTAATATAAAAGCTATTAAAAACATAAAAGCGTCGCCCTTAAATATACATTTATTGTAAATGGACGTTTATCAAAGCATTTATTGGGTTCGACTTGTTGCATTTGTTGGAGTAAACATTAAGTACATGTGGGCTATATCTAATCTTTCTACTCGCGAATAACTCCTTCGAAAATCCAACATAAATCGGCTTGGACTGATAGGATATGGAAACGTTTTGTACTAGAAACCCAACAATCAATTTAGTGCTACTTTAGCAGGCTTATATTATGTTGCCAAACAATATTTTACATTAGGAGCAGTCAAAATTACATCATTGAGATTTAATTTAGTCCTCAGAGAAAACACTTTACCTTAGGTTTGACGAGCTTACGAACTGAATTCGACGTTCTGACATCATATTATTATAGAGGTTAGGCCATGAATATAAAGAGCGAGCTGCACCGGTGTTTATGTTGATATGAGCAGTGAAATGTTGCACATCTAAATTATTTGTTTACGATGGCATTATTTTGAGCGGCTGAATACGTAATGTGGTTAAATACATGTCTAAGAAATGTGTGGAATGTATTCTACAGAAAATAGTGCTATGGATTTCAAAAAACAAGTAATTCTCGTTGAATAATTAGTTGATCATGTCTTGTAGACAGTCTGAGACAACCAAGACAATTATTGAAATATCAGCGTATTAAAGGAATTTATGGAATAGAATTAATAGACACTTACTAGTGCCAATGAATATATGAACTTAAAGACTAAAGCAAATATGGAGGAAAGAAATACTTCAATATGCGTTTTGTGATTCAAAATTCTTTCAACTGATATTGTTTTAAATTTAAGCCTCAATAGCTCTCACTAAGTCTAGAAATTATTAGACGAATAGTTTAGTCATAGATATACGTCTATACTTTGAAATATTGGGATTCGTTTCAGCATATTTGAACGTAGGTAAGATTTGGGATATTGGGAATCCCAGGATGCCAACTTTAATAAGCATTTATGCATAAGAAGTCTATGTAATTAAATTAACAGCTGACTTTAAATAACAGTTAAACATTATTTAATACGATTTCATTATATCTCTCTCAATCAAGGACAACTCTACTGTTACAGTGTTCGCTGTAGGGCGGAACCAGTCCAGTCGCCATTAATTTTCTTTCTATTTCAACTGTCTGTCTGTTTACTCTTCCTTTTAGTTTGAAACGCCTTTCAATGAATTGATGAATTGACTCTAGGAAAACACGCACTGGACCCAATATAGGAGGATGCTATTTTAATGTTGGGATTTAATCAATATCATTCATCATTAATTATTATTAGCAGAGATTCAGTGACAAAAAACAGACTGAGTTATGAATACTTGAATCATTCTGGCACAGCAAGGTAGTTTCTTTCACAAGCCATGCGAATGCTATACTCTTCCACCTACGGACTTTCTCAACTCCCTCACCAACTTTCCCTCCACTTGTCGTGGAGGTCTCTATTCTGTTGCCAATTTTTTAACTTTATATTAAAACCACAGCCACACCACTACTCGCCTAATGTTAATGCGTTCTCAATGTTTTATGAAATCCTGTTTGCGCCAATCGAGAATTCTTCAGCACATTTTGTCAAAGCACTTTGCGCACTTAAATCTATATTGTTGAAATGGCAATGAAAACATTAATTTTTCTGAAAATTGGATCCAAGTAGTCACATAGCACTTCGCACAAGTGCTCTGAGTTTACACTGTTAGGCCATTTTCTATCGCGTCACGTTTGTGATTAAAAACTCCTAATAATGAACTGTTCTTACACCACTGTTTCTGTTCCATCTCATTATTAATATGTAAAAACATACTTTTATCAAACCTCTTTGTTGTTCCAGTTTTTCCCAGTTCGTTTTAGTGATAAAATCAATAGCTCAGAATTAGTGAGATAAAGATACATCTAATGTGACAACTTGCTTATGGTTTAATTAATTAATTAATTAATGCATTCACTTCTCTCCTCACCTTTCCCAGAGAAGTCCTCTTTCCTATACTATTGCTGGTAGTAAATATAAATTATCTACAATTATGTATATGAATACAAAAAAAGGAATTATTTAGCTTGTAACCATTATCTTTGTTTTAATCTCTAGATTTCTTTTCAAAATAGTCTATCTTGATTTTTTTAAATGTATATCTAGATTTATAGTGGAAAATTCTATCTTAAATCACCTAAGTATTTATTTCAAAAAATGATGGATAATCGAGCAATGTTTTCTAGTTACAGACGAATACGATGTAATTGTTCACTTCAAAATTTATAACATTTTATAGTGCGCCTAGGCCTTCCACTTCATAGACGATGACGTTCACTTTTAAACTTTTTCACGACTTCTTAAATCTACTTTTGTTGTCTTCAACTAGTTTAGACGATTGTTCCCCTCAAAATTTTCAGCTCGTAGTGAATAATGTCTTTAGAAAGTTTTCAACTGTTTCAAATGAAAATTTATTTTATTGCAAAAATACCACTGTAGAGATGTCTTATTTATTATGTATTTATTAACATATCAAATTATCCGTAAGTATTAATTTAAGACATTGGAATGTTATACTCAGAAATCAAATGTGGTACTTTTAAGAGTGAAAAAAACATGAAAATTTAATATTATTTTTGGGAATTTTTTGTCACATTTTGAATGGTGACTATGACTAGAAAGTACAAGAACCTGTAATTTTTCAATTTTTATAATTTTTACATGTAAGTAAATTAATCAATGTTTACTACTTAGTCGGTTTCAGATGAACATCACATCTTATTTACGCTTTATCTCATTACTGATATTTATTTCTGAAGTGGAATTTAGTAGTGGAGAGAAATCGATTCATCATCAGCATTATTACCACCATATTAAAGACACTACGTACCGGAGAAGACAGCCCGTGTAAGATCTATTTCTTTCTAGTTTCGTTCGCTTCAAATCGTCACTAAGTCTAAGACTTGTAGGACTTGCAATTGCATATTTTGTCAGTCCCATATAGAAAGGCATTCATTTATACCGAAAAACTAGAAACTGTCAAATTTGTCTTATATATAGTAGAATTTAGATGTGTTAATGGCAAAGCTATCGACGGAAAGTGTGAGTGTGCACAGGATTATGTTGGAAGACACTGTGAGAAGAAGAAAAATTGTGCAACCTTCAGAAGGTTCAGAAATGGATCGTTAGTATCTCGAATTTTATTCACTAGATTTCAAATTGTAACCGTACTATTTTCCGTGCGTATATGCTCTTTTTTAATATAAATCATCTCTCTCTCAATGGATACATCCTTACAGGTGTCCGATATGTTTGCATGGCTGGAGTGGAGAATTTTGTGAGGAAATAAATTGTGTGAATGGAGAACCCAACCAAATAGGTCTTTTTTGAATTAATTGAAGACATATTTTGTATGATATATTAAGAAGAATTTGGATAGAAATAACCATCGATTCTGATTATTTCTTATATCTTATAGGCACAGAATGCGATTGTGAAGAGCCATATTCTGGAGTATTCTGCGATGAACTAGACACTAGTCGTGTCTATGGGTTTTATAATAAAAGGGTCAGTAGACTTAATTCTATATTTCTCTTTCTTTCAATTTCAGTTTACCAATTTTTCTTTATCTCTTATAACCATCGTCAGTTCTCCATTAAATATTCTACATCTCCGTATCAATAATTGAATCAGAAGCTTTATCAATAGAATAACTCTACGTAAAAGTTCTCTTTTTTCTATTATGCATATTTTAAGCAACCACTTTGATGTAAGAAGTGCGTTTCTTTTATTAAAGTACCATAAAATAGAACGATTGTAACATCTAAGAGCAGATATTCCCCACTGTCAATCAGCTTCCAAATTGCCAGTTTCTCTTTTAATACGTATTGTTGTCCTCGAAAACCAGCTCCACTAAGCAATCATTAAAGAGCCAAGTGGTAGTTTCATGGTTTCTAAAAACAATTTTTTTTAAAGATTGGGTAAACTAAAAAGGTGAAAATAACGCTATGTGAGGTCTTACAATATGTTAAATCATTACTAGAATTTTGTACCTCATACTTTTGTTTCAAACTTCGTTATAGTGCATTTGAAGAAAATATTTTTAAACTGGATGATTAGTTTATGTTAAGTAGAACATGCTGCATGGTGAAGTCAGTTACCAAAAAAGGGTTTAACTGTTATATGCTATTTCCACATTTCATGTTTTCTTGTTTTGTCAAATTTCGAATTATGAGGTATTTCCGGACTACAAAATGCAAATCAAGATGACCACCCAATAATAAATGCTGTTGTAGGAGAATTCACAATGAAAACCATCAAACAAAGGCAAGGTAGGTGCCAATAATTAGCAGATGAGGCGTTTTTTAAGCGATCCTCGAACACGTTTTCGTAAACACAGATGTTAAACGTGTGATCACAGTGGTTTTTTTTACGATCGAAGTTACTACTGGACTTAAACACGTAGAAACGAAAAATTCTAATATACTGATTTAAAAAGAAAGCTACTTTATAATGATCTTTTTTACTATTAACACGACATTAGAGCAACTGTAATTATCATCATCGTTATGATTTTAAAAACTAACACGACCTACAGAGAATAAATATTTATTTTCCTGTAATTTACCTAGTTACTTAGCAAAGAAAAAAACAATATAAAATAACATTTCATAATTTTTCTCCGTGGATCTTAAGAAGTCCTTTTGATTAAGGTTCGGCGAATTCAGTGGCCATGAATCCTTTCTTGAGAAGTTCTATGGTCCACCACAAGAGGACTTCGAACCCTGAGCCTGTACTCCTTCTGCAACATCGAAATACTATGGCTTAAATACTGTCATGAAAATTTCATTTTGATAATAATCAGAGTTGGATTTTAGGTAATATATCTTTCTCAACCGTTGAGAAAAGCAACAAATTATTTCTAAACAGTAAAACTATTTTCAACAACAATAATAATAGGTATTTAATAAATCCAAATACAATTGTAAGCTCTCCAAACAAATTCTTTAAATCCTTCATTCATAGAGTATTCCTTATCTTAGAATAACTAATAAATGTGAGCAAAACTTAAGGAGTATTAAGTAGAAGCGAGTTTTAAATAACCGCGAATACATTGATTTTTGTCTGTATTATCAGTCTTCATAACACTAAAAAGAGATACCATATAAAGATATGGGGCTACAAGTATAACATGGTTAATGGAAACGGCGATACTAATCTTTAACCGCTACCATCTATTCGTTTTCCTCTTTCCCTCTTCATTTCTTCACTTCTTACCCTATTGTAATATCAGCATCCTCCACTATTATAGGTTTATTGGCTTGGTCCTCTTGGTGCTTTATCTCTAATTCCGATGTGTGCACTTTATGTGGGTTGTGAATACATGGCTAAAAAACGACAGGTATTTTTAGTTTCCCTTAAAATATCATTTCGATATTTCTTTTTTATTCTTATTGTAATAATGCCAGTTTTTCATAATCTCATTTAATCCTAGGTAAAACGTGTTGGCGAAATGCTTGATGGACAAAACATTAACATCAACCATGAAATTCTACATCATCTTTTATTGAACAAAGTTTCAAATGACGTCTGAATATTATCCAGTTTTATTTATGATACTTTTATCATAGAAGTACAGGCTTCGTTTCAAATAACATGGATGGCGTTTAGGTGCAGTATATTTTATAGGCAGTTAATTTCCAAAATTGAGTTAATATCTATTGGCTTTTGTTGCATTACGTGGTTACAATTATTGCTATATGACATATCATTAGCTTTTAACCATAACGCTATTTTTAGTCTACGAATATAATTTAGTTATACTACGTACTGTTAGCGTCATTATAAGAACAAGACTTACGATAGCTTATTTTATGCATTATAAAATTATGAAAAAAATCACCTTTACACACAGATTTTGATTTAAAGTTTAGCTAATAAATCCTTCTTTACAGTATGCATTACAATTTTTACACACACATCACTACCAAGAGATAGTATCTCAATAAAATCTCGACGACAAAATATCGATTAAGTTCAAACTAACACATAAACTTGCTATAATTCGACCTCTAAAAATAGTAGACGTAGATTATTTTTGAGAAATAATTCTTGGTAATTTATTTCAGACGAAGAAAATAACTAGTACCAAAATTAATTTAAAAAGGCAAATAAATTTATACTTGAAAATTCATAAACGCCATACTTTAATGATTCTAAAAGAAGCCATATGAAAAATTATTATCATATAATTTTGACATAATCTCCGAACTATTATATAGTTTCGTCAAATTACAATAATTCACACTAATTTCCCAATATATGAATAAAAATTCAAGGAATTTGATTGGTAGATGGGTTACTGTAGCCAGTAATCCATTCATTAACTTAAATTTTTTAAGTGGCCTAGTGGCGCGCAAATTTAAATAGAAATCTTCTAGTTCTGAGTAATAATTGTTGTCCAGTATTTAATTGGCGTATGTATGATTTGTTTTTGAATATCTTTTATTGTTTATTTAATTTTATCCAAGTTAGTTTAGTGGAAGATTGAAAGTTCTATAATTTGTTAGTTAGCTTACTCGCTAACTTTCCTATTTATACTGTATGAGAATATTTTTTTCTATAAACGATGCAAAGTAACTGATTTTTTTTACACCCAGGGTCGTATAGTTATGGAGAATAATGGTGAGCTCGAGTATCTTAAGCAAATTAGAAAAATTTTGGAGTATGGAAAGGATAGGACCGATCGAACTGGAGTTGGTACTATTTCTATATTCGGAATGCAGAACCGATACTGCTTGAGGAACGGTTTGTTTTGTTATTAATAAGTTTTTTTTTCTACTTTTAACCACATACGATTTATCTATTTAGGCACGATACCACTTCTTACAACTAAAAAGGTTTTCTGGAGAGGAGTTGTTGAAGAACTGTTGTGGTTTATTCGTGGAGATACCAGCAGCAAGCGACTATCAGAAAAAAATGTCAAGGTTGCTCTAGTTGACCATATATCTTTTTGTAAATATTTGAATATAATTGGTTGCTTCTTTTGATCTGGGACTCCAATGGCTCAAGACGCTTCTTAGATGATATCGGATTCACCGATCGTGAAGAGGGAGATCTTGGTCCCATATATGGATTCCAGGTCACTTCCTCGTATACATTGTAGAGTATATTTTTTAAATAGGTTTTCTATGCCTATTTGTGTACATAAAAGGGATTTGTTAACATATGAATATAGTTTTAGTGGCGACATTTTGGAGCTAAATACCGGGGACCAGACGCGGATTATAAGAATGAAGGTGTTGACCAGTTGGCTGAAGTTATTCATCAGATTCGCACGAATCCTGATAGTAGACGTATTATCATGACTGCCTGGAATCCAACCGGTACATATTTTAGCTTAGTTTCCCATCTTTCACTTTTTAGTATTATAAGACCTATTACTTATAAATTACGGACACTTAGATTCTTTTTCCGAATAAAATGTTTAGTGTATTGTAAGGACTACGCCATTCAGATCTAACGCAGATGGCGTTACCACCGTGCCATACTCTATGCCAATTTTTTGTCCAGGATGGGGAGCTTAGCTGTCAATTGTACCAAAGGAGCGGCGATATGGTCTCTGGAAGCATTTGTATATTTAGTTTATTTGTAACTTTTTTGGCTACTACTTTTAAAATATATTTTATTATTCAGTATAAAGGTAGGGTAATATACATTGCGAAATAACAAGTGTCAATTCTTTTTATTGCTGGTTTTTTAGGGTCTTGGTGTACCATTCAATATTGCTAGTTACGGACTTTTAACTCATATGGTGGCTCATGTCTGTGGACTTAAGGTAAATTATTTCATTTAATACTACCAAATACCACGGGTTATTGAAAATATTACCAAGTAGGTTTTTTTGTTTGAGGATTTTTTGTGTTGAGATTACGTAATTTTACTTATAATAATTTTTTAATTAAAATTTTTTTATCATAGACTGGTGATCTCGTACATACCCTCGGAGATGCACATGTCTATAAGAATCATATCGATGCGTTAAATGCTCAAGTTAGTTAATGGCCAGAGAGAATTTAGTTTGTGAGGTGGTTTTGTAGATATCAGAATAAGTTGATCTAGAGGAATATGCAAAGGCCTCTATTTCTAGCTCGAGCGCACACCAGGTACTTTTCCAACAGTTCATTTTGCAGAAGGAATTTATAGCATTGATGATTTCACATACGAGAAAATAATATTAAAGGGATATAATCCTCAAGCTCCAATAAAAATGGAGATGGCTGTATAAAGTTTTAGTTTATTCTATGTTTTAATCTTGACAAATTTTATTCTTTCTACATAATACGTAAATTATGCGTGACTACTTTCCATCTAAAGATTACGATTCTATAGTAATTCTCTTTTTTTTATGTATTTATCTTCTTTCTCAGAAGTAGAGATTTTATAGGTGGTATTCAAAGTTTGGTTATGTATTGAAACTCGCCATATTTCTGAGTAATACGTCGTACTTTGTGAGCAGAATGAATGGAAGTTTACTTTATGATATTAAATTACTGAATTTTAGTGCTTATTTAACTTTGGAATTCGGTGTGAATGTTTGGATGAACGCGCTACGTCCTTTTTTTGTCTGAAATTGCGATTGAGAATTTTTTCTTCAAATAGTCGTTCCCAGGGATTTGGCGCAACTATATTATTTTTGTGATTCAGTTGCTGAATTACTTCTATTTTTTTGGTTTCAGTATTAGCGTACACATAACCAACTGCAGGTCGTGGTAATAGGTGGGTTTGTTCGTCATGCTTAATAAATATGAGATAGTATTGGGTCTATCAAAATGCGTGTGAATAGTATTGTGCTAGAAGGTTTTAGGATTAGTTGGCGACTAGGTTTTGTAAATAATGGTCAAGTACTTAATCAAATATAGGGTATCACTCATCCACGGACATACTCATTAAGAGATTTAATAAATAATGTTCTATCTTTTGTGTCTTGTTTATTTTCAATTTTATCATGTAAAACAACAAATTCAAATAATCAGCAAATATAATTAGTCTAATCGAAAATATAACATTCATAGTAATAGCTAATTGTCATGAGCGTCGCAGACGGAGGAAAAATGAATAGAGGTAAGGCTGTGGTTTTTTTCTTCAATTTTCAGTTGGCAACGTCAAAAGTGGAGCAATGCGTTTTTCCGATCCGTTGAAACAAAGATCCTGACAGTTCTGCTCGAAATGTATTGGTTGCTCTTCCATTTCCTCACTTTGAGAGCAACGTGGGTAATGATACGCTAAGCATATTGAAGAACCTCTCTAGAGTAAAGTGTTGAAGTTATTAGCTACCATCTTTGTAGATTTACCAATCTTATTCATTTGTTATCTCGTTTATATCATAAATTTTTCTGGCTAATACTTAGCTGAATTACTAACCGGCCTGTAGTATCTTTTCATATATTTTGGTTCAGTTCCGTCTGCGCATTCAGTGCGAACTATTTTGCAGCAACGGCGGTTCTCGAGACCTAAAGTACTTTATTTATGACTTGTATTTCATCTAAAATTGTAATCATAAATTCTATAAAAGTTATTATATTCAAAACTTTCCAATAATTTGCTCTGCATCTAATGCAGTGTTTTAGTTAATTAATATTACATTTCAAGACGGTTTTTTAGATTTGAAGAATAAATGCTTATTAGTTATTTCCTCAATCTGATCGTTTTACGCTCATAATTAGTAGGCATTGCGACTTGTTATAGATCGAACACTAGATAACCAAAATCATGTGAAATATCTTGGCGGCAGAAAATCAGGGACAACAAACGACTATCGGATTTCCGATTGAACTGTAAGAAATTACCAAGCCAAAAAATAATATTCAGTATGAATTTTGTTTCAAATTAGCAACAGAACAGCTATTCTGTTTTGTTTTTAAAATATTAAAACATGTAACAATAGTAAATAAACTATTAGATGTTAAACTTGTGGCAAATAATAGGTATTTCCATAAGAATAACCTATGACTTCGATTGGTGTGTTGGGTTTATATCTACCTAATAATTTCACTTTCTAATAAATTTTTTTAATAATAAGATGAACTCATATTTATGAATCAGTAATTCCAAATTGTAGATACTTACAATCTAGTCGTAGAACAGGAGATCGTCGAACTGGTTCTTCAGAGAGTGCCTAAATTTAATGGAGTCTTTAAATAATTTGCTTAAATTATAAATTCTTGTCTTCATTTCTGCTAATCATAATTATACTTCGCTATCCTATTTTATAATAGTTTAGGTTCATTAAAACCATAAACAAAAGCCTAGTACTTGCGTTTGTCTCACGTATTATGGATAGTTGAATTTATTAGTAATGTTTCGTCCAGTATAACAGTTTTGCATCAAATGGCAGAGCACGTAAACGTTAGATACTAATCGAAAATTTAGTTTGATATTTACCTGGACGATCTCATGCGTCATATACAATTTTGAAGTGATCTCTGACGCATGTTTCCTCGTATTTGGAACGTAGCCTTTTCTTGGCCAGTACTGTGCTGTGACTGTTGTCGGTGCAATCTCAGTATTATTGCTATCACTGAATGCTATTGGAAAGTTTGTAGGTGCTTTTGCTGTAGAGTCATTTTTTGATCCAATGCTTTGAGAAGATTTTGTAGATTTAGTTCTATTTAACCGTATATCGGGGACTAGTGTAACTGTGTCAGTACTTTGTACAGTTGAATTTTGAATTGGTGCTTTAGCTAATACTGTGCCATCTACAGTTTTAAAAACAACTACTTCATCATTTTTCATTTTCGTTGCTTCTCTTGATTTCATTGTTTTATTTTGAATTTGTATACCTGTGGGTGCGGCTATTGTTATCACCGAAGGCACAACATCCTTTTCATTAGAAGTAGTCGTCGCTTCTACTCTAGATAATTCTAATTTTGTGCTTGATTCCACAATTTCCACCTGACTAGCGGTCGTTATTTCATCATTCCATAGTTCTTTCTGAGGATCAGTGCTAAGTGTTGTGGCCAAGTTTCTACGCTTATATGCCTCAACTAAAGCTCTCATCAACTTTTTGTTTTTTTTTAAAGCTTGCTTGATATGTTTATCATCAAGATGAATATTTTGGTTAGCAGTAGATTCTAATTCCTTCAAAACTTCGTTGATTGGAGATTCCGTGGTCATAATTGGGTCATTTTCTTCGCTAGGATGTTGCAAAATGCTGACATTGTCCCGAATTTTTGATTGCCGCTCCCTGGCAGGCTTAAGGTGCTGTGGAATGTTGACAGTTAAAGAATTTACGAAATATTCAGGATTCGTTGGAAGATTTTCTTTAACGGCCGATTTTATATAAAAATTAACAATAGTACTGGTGTCACCATGGATGGAGTCTGCCTGTGCTGATGAAATTGTCGTGGGGATAAAAGTTAATCTGAAGCAGCAAAAACGTAAATTATAGATGTTAGCACGTATTTTTGTCACTCTTTCATTAATAAAAAGGGATATACTATACGTTTCTTTCCAGATTATTCATGCAATGTACATTCCAAATATTTTAACATTGATTTATATTTGGTAAATAAGGAGTACTCACGTTTTTATTGCTTTTAGTGGACTGCTATCAAATTCAGGTAGATTATTTTTAATGAAGGTAGTGATGTTATTCTCATTATCAGGAAAAGAATTGGCCGATGTTTCGTTGTAGACACCATTAGCCTTTTCTAACTTCTCAGCGTGAATTATATCTTCTAGTTTAAATTTATCTGATTTATTGAGTGCTCTCTGCTCGGTGTCCATCATCTAGAAGAAAGCATATATTAATAAATGTTTTGATTATATCATATGTATACTATGAAATTGTACTTTTTTATATACCTCTACCTCAGTTAATATTGTTTCATTCACGTGACTAATTTCACTAGTGATAATAGGAAAATCATCCCGATCTTGTTCTTCCAAATTTTTTAATAAAGTAGATCGAAAAATGTGGGACTTAGATAAATGTTCTTGACCGGGAATACTGTTTACTAATTGTTGAATCTGAAATGTCCTAAATTTAAAAAATCATATATACCAAATTTCATTTAGTTTTCATAGTTCAGAACTTATCTACACTCCACTATTAATTCGTAAAATTGGATGCTCATGAATTTCAAAAACTTCTTAATAGTCAAGAAATATACCACAAATAATATATAGAACATTATTTAAACATAAAACACACTGAATATCGTATTGTATATAGAATAGAAATTTGGATTTTAAATTAGTCATTTTGATATTATCTCGTTTATTCCTAGTGCCCTTCTCCGGGTCAGATTTCAAGAGCGACAAAATCAACGCGCGTATTCCAAATTAGTCAGCCATCTCAATGATCAAAACATCGAACATAGATAATAAACCATCAGACTGCTGAATAAGAGTACAATAAAATAGTTTCATTCATTTTCTACTTTTTGAGTAGAAAGATTTTAATGAGAGAAGATTTGTATGAAGTACAAGTAGTCCACACATGATATTTCAATTATTCAATCTGGCGAAATCTTTAAAGGGTATACATTTAATAAAAGCTACATCTATTAATATTTATTAATACTTATAAGTAAAATAAAATAAGGTCAATATATCCTTCCTTGGAAAAAAATTATTTTTGTTTGTCTCCATAATTATTTTATAATTAAGCATCCTTCTACCTATCGCCTATGGTCATTATTCTGTATTAAATGAAATGTGTATCCCAAATATCATACCATAAGTAGAATAAACTACCTTCGTATGTCGATTGAATTCTACCTTCTCCGTCGTTCATTTTTTTCATTATCGCGCACGGAACATAAATGTGAGGCTTTCGAGTGATAGAAAACCATAAAAACAGTTCTAGGACATGTCGAAATTCCAAGGCATTAATTAGTTTCGTTCAAAACGTTCACCTATAGATTTTGACAATGGCCATATTTGAATCAGTCCCCTTAATTATTTACTCCTTGTTATCAATACATAGAAGCAATAAAATCCATCTGTTTATTAAAGTTGATAACTACCACATTACGTAAGGAATGCAGCATATGAAATATGTTCCTCTTGCGCTAGTGTAATCCAGTATGTGAATTGTAGAGCAGGATATTCGGACAAATAAGTCCTCAAGATCTAGAACCTCGAGAATTAACTACATCATATACGCAATCTTCCCTCCCATTCCTCTTTCCTTCTTCATCGAAGAATGCGGATACTGTACTGTGGCGCGTGCTCGTTGATTCAATAGGGCAACAGATGTTTTTTCGCGACAAAAAAAGGAAATTAATCAAAACATTTTTCATTAGATTTTGATTCGAGCGGTAGATAGTAGGACAATGTTCTGAAGCTCGTACGAAAAATAAGGTCGAAAAAACATGTCCAGAGTAGCTAGAGTAACAAAGAACATGTATGAGAGCAGCTGAAGATAAGTAGGAAAACTATACCGACGAACTTCATTACATCCATTCTGTTTACAGTGTTTAGACTCGTATAGATGTGGACACATCCCACTAAAAAAGCCCTTATCATCCGCTTGTTCTGGCAGAGCAGGCTTTAACACGTCTCTATTCCTTACGGCCTGAGCATAAGAGCAATCACCAAAGCATATACTCCATGATGACCATGGGGATACTTGACACTCTGTAACAGCAAGATATTGAATAAGTAAGCAAGCTTCTACGTATGAATTCCAAAGATAAAAATAACTTAGTGAAAAAATTCAAGACTCTATGGCTTAACAAAACCGAAAAATAACTGTCTAGAACCAAACACCAACTAGTTTTAGTGATATTAATAAGAATAAAAATCTATCGTAGAAAGCCCATTATAAACGAAGATGTCCGAATCTATTTTAAAGATATGTGAAATACGATATGCTTAAACTTGAAGAAGCTAAAGGTTTACTATTTAAAAGTACAGTTTAATAAACTGGTTACTCATAGTATTGGCATTTTTTTCTACTTGATCAGTACAATGTCTAAGAAGAATACAAAGTACAATTCAACAAACCTGATGCCCTGGAAGATCGCATTGTAAAACAGAAGAATGCAATGAAACAGACCCTCATGACGCTTAGTTCAGACTATGAGGATTGCTTATCCATGAAAATGCCCCGCCCCCACATACCATTCATGCTACTCTGCGTCTCCTATGCAGACTACTGTGATGTGCCGACCGATCCCGAAATTTAAAAGTTGCAGTCAAATTGCTCCACCCACCTAAATGATCTTTTGTGGTTTTTGCAATATTATAGTATAAAATATAGTTTAAAGTTATCATGTAAAAAATGACATGGTTAGAATTCGATATGCCACATAAGTACACTGGAAACTGAATTAG
Source organism: Heterorhabditis indica (assembly GCA_020740425.3). NCBI lineage: Eukaryota > Metazoa > Nematoda > Chromadorea > Rhabditida > Heterorhabditidae > Heterorhabditis > Heterorhabditis indica. The sequence goes on from JAJAVP010000103.1 coordinate 190,622, forward strand.
TAGAAATTTCTATAAAATTATAAAATTTTAAGTGATGTAAATAAACCAACATATATAGGATGATTTTCTCCTAAAAAACTATTATATTCTAATAAACATCAATCAGGGGGTTACTGTTTAAATAGTACGCATTTTAGGAAAATTATGAAATAATAACTAGAATACTCAAGAAACTGACTATTAAAGACTACACGCATCTATATTTCGGCACTTTTAATCATTATAAAAGAAATCATATTTCCTACGTTTTAAAATATTGACTGATAACTAATTTCATTGCTCGGTATTCATTTTTGTTTTGCGATGTTTCATTTGAAATTCTAAATAGCACTCACCTGTTAACCTCAGTAATGACTACACTTTTAAAACCTTAAAACGTAATTGCATAATACAATACGCTTTAGATAGAAAAAATATATAAATATTCTCGAAATTTCATTTTATGGAAAGTTCGAAAATAAGGTTGGAACATTCTCTGAAACAATACTTCTTTTATTGGAATGCAAACTAATTTAACTTCGCTTAGAAGATCAATGCTTCGTGATGTTAGTAATAATCGTTTAAGTAGAGAGTAGATCATTTAAAGATAATTTCATCTGACCTAATGAGAATGACTGTGAAAACTGTCTTGGGTAAAACTTTCTCTCATAGTTGGTTCATATGACTTCAACAGAAGCTGTCATAATAACGAGGGAAATCAATATAAAAGCATTATCTATAAGGTACTATAGATGGCACATTAATACTGTTTCTTCGTTGTGATTTCTAGCCTGCATTTATTACCTTAACTTTTTTTAGAAATTCAATTTCATATATATTGACTTAATCGTCCTGGCCGAATTGTAGTCATTACGGGATGTTTAAATAAATACTATGAAATAAATTATCTTAATTATATCTACTGTAAATCTACGTCTGTACATCGGAACCACGTTGTCTACACTATGACCGCGCCATTAATTCTCAAGGGGCGTGGTTTATAAGTTTAAGCGTAGTTTGCTCAGAAGGCTGTGAATGTTTCAAGGCTTTATTTTATAGTTTTTTAATGCATAAATTAGCTATAGAATATTATGTCGAGTACATGTTGGATCTTTAGAACCTTACTACTAAAAAGAATATTTTCAACATATCCCATTCCTCTAAAGTCTACCTACATTCGCAATTTCATTTTATAAATACGTTATTTAGAATAAGATGGATGACGCGTTAAAGCCAAAATCTGGAAAGCATTTAAAGAAGTTAAAACAAATAGAGAAAGGTGAGCAGAGTACAACATTTGATATTAAACATTTGATATAGGATATTTTCAGTTTAAGGTTTCACAAAGCAAAATCATTTTCTCTAATAAATATTAGGTTAGATACAAGTTGAATTTACAGACATTTCAGATTCTTTAGGACCTTATGGGGAAAATTGCAACAATAGTAAACAAAGTTTTAAGAGTGGAGTCAATGGCAACAGTGTTGATGATGTGGTAAGGAATGTTTGAGATTTCTGTGATATTTATAGTTGATCCTTTGTCATTGGTGAATGCAGCAATTACCACTTCTCTTTTTTATGAATGTGTAACAAAAAGTGTTTAATTTGTAGATATTTGTGTCTTAGATATGCCATCCACTCAATTCTTAATCATTACCCATAATGTTATTTGTGTTAATTATAGCTACCACCTCTTTCGAATGAAACAGATGCTGGCCGCATAGTTAAGGCTACGGAAACCTTTAACGATCGTGAAAAATTAATGGAAAACCTATTAGACAAAAGTTTTATCAAAAAGCATAAAAGGGGAACCTTAAAACAGATTCAGGTGCGTTTTCTAGATCATAATACATTATTTATAGCTAAACATTATAATTGTTAAAGTTTTCTAGAAAGAAAAAAGAGCGAGTTTACAAGAGGGAAATGTTATTCGAAAACAAGCGGATCGTGAGCGTCTACATGGTACTGAATGCTCATGTTGTATGGGCTATTATAATGCACTTGATTTAAGCCCTAATTCGAAACTAAAGAGGATAAACCAAGTGAGTTTTAAAGTACTTCTTTAGCTATGCACATGTTGTCGTTATTACTAATGAAAGGAAGTATTGTTACTCTTAGATTTTTCGCTATTGTTATTTAATTTATATAAAATATGTTATTAATTTAGGTCAGTCGACACCGGTATGTTGAAAATCCGATGCCAAAAACACCTGAACACTACTGGGAGGTCAGATGAAGCACAAGCACTTCGCAATTCACACTTAACCTTGTGTTTTAAAGGTTGGCTTTCCTACTGAATCAGAGCAACGAAGTAGAGGCCTGATCAAAATAGCAACTCCTCGAAAAATAAAGGATTCAATTTCAAAGAAACTTTTTTAGAGAATTAGTATTTTGACGGTAACTTTTATTTAAAGATTATCTTTATACCAAATTTTAGATAGGGAACAAAAAAACGTATCGAATCTTAATTACATAATTATTTGATGACGGGAATTTTTTCTGTTGTTTTGTTTAACGCTAAACTTTGAAGCGCTGTAATGGTAGTTATATATCAATAATTAAGTAGCGTATTTTTGAAAAGGAATGCTACACTTATTTCGTTCTGAAATTCATTTGGTATGTATTATTCAACCAATAAAGATAGGGTTATGTTAGGTACTTAACCGTCTGTCAACTTCGGTTTATATTTTTCGCTTTTAATTTATAATTGCTTTGTGTCAACATTAATTTAGAATAAAATGAGCGATGCTTTAAAGGCTAAGTTTGAAGAGGAACTGAATAAATTTAAGCAAGTAGAGAAAGGTGAGTAGTTGTTACATGTGTACGAGTGGTTTTGAACATAAAGTTAGGTCGATATGTAGACTCATGAGTTAAGCTTTTGAACCAGTTGTTAATTTCAGATAGAGAGAAGTATATCAATAATAGACAGCAACTTGAAAGTCAATTAACTGAAAACAATCTTGTGAAAACGGTGGGTGATGTGTTTAAAATTTCGATGTTATATCATTTCTCAGTATTTTCACTGGGATTTTTTAATATAGGAATTTGATCTTCTCGATGAAGATGCTAGAGTATACAAGCTGATTGGTGCTGTTCTCGTTAGACAAGATCTCGCTGAAGCAAAAGCTAACGTTGATAAACGTCTTGAATATATTAGTGCTGAAATGTAGGTTTTTTTTCATATTTTTAACAAATATTAATGTCGTACTTCATATTGCATACCAATTTGTAAGGAATTTTTGGACGTAGAAGCTATATAATATGCCACATATGGCAGGACTTTCTCTGACTGCAGTTAGCATTTATTTTTTTAGTTTTCTGAGTTTTTCTAATTTAGAAAACGAGTCGATGATAACCTCTCAGATTTTGCTGAAAAGACGAAGGCCCAGAAGGAGAAATTAGTTGCTCTTCAGGAAAGTTTCAAACGGTCCCAATAGACCAGAAGATAGTAATTTTATATATCGTTCAACCA
>JAJAVP010000103.1:198479-228951 GCA_020740425.3 Heterorhabditis indica
CGTTACTGTTTTGTGAGGTTTTGTTTACCAAAAAATCATGGCGTGACTTTCCAGAAACTATGATACCAACGCTATAAATAAGTAAAAGTTAGAAATTTATTTGAGTTTTGAATAGTTATACCAGAATGCTGAAAAAAACACCTAAAACTTTTGCATACATTTGATACAACGGTATTTCGTATTGACTTAAAATAATCAGTCACTTTTGAGATTAATAAATTACCTTATTTAGATACACTTTGGTAACTACTCCAAACTTTCAGCTGGGGGTCCGTAATCTATTCCTGATAGTTTGCTGTTTCTCGTCTTTGTTCGCTTTATTCTTTGTTCCCTTGCTTAGGTCCTTCTCAATTTATATGACTTGTTTTTTTACTCGAGAATTATATGAATTTGTTATTAATCTTCTATTAAGCCATTTGTTTCCTCTGTTTCCTTTACATGCTGTTCTATTTTTTCTTAATAATTTATGATGTTATTTCTGCGAATTACTCAAGAGATAGTTATCTAATTAGATTTTCTCCTGCTACCATATGCTTCTGTAAAATGTAAAGTTTTTGTATTCAACAAGACTTCGTTTAAGGAGCTATATGTAAAGTCTAAATTATTGTGGCAATTTTATATTAAATACTCAATGCATAATACTTTTTCAAATTGACCATTATTTGAAAAGTTGAATAAATACTTAATAAACCATAGGTTGGAAATGATTATAAAATGAAATTCTCAAATACTTCTCGAAGACCTATACTCCGGTCATACCTTACAGTCAAGAAAACAAGAACTTATTCTGGAAATGAAAGAGAAGAGTGCTCAAACTTCATTGAACAACAAAATGAGGTTATACACTTATGTTATTTGTTCGTCTTTTTTGAACTACTTTATATTAAAAAATCGACTAAAGATGTCATAACCTCAAGTATACTTAATCAATATTCAATGCGAACATCTATGTATTTATGTATTAAATGAATTTCTTTCCTCATCTGTATAACTTTATATATAATTCCTTTATTCTCATTTGCTAAGTATTGTTAAGAGCACAAAAGGAGAGAAAAAACAACGAAAATAATTTATGGTTTTTTACTATACTTTTTCTAAGGCAATTATTTGGTAATTTTATAGGCTTAGAGCGTTTTTTGAACCAAAATCTATATACCCCCGTTAGGGAAGATTCATTTAGGCGAATACAAAATGGTCCAAATATTCAGCATAAGGGTTATGAAATTAAAAAAAAAAATTTCTACTCGTTGTTAATATGAAACTAACAAAAAGCAAGCATCTTTCTGTATCATTAGATGTGATTATTTAGTTGTTAGAAGCTCATTGCGCACAGTTAATACAGAATGACAACCAGTAGCTTTTGGTGAATCATATTTGCTAGTTTATGACATGACAAGAAGTTGTTTTATTTTGCGAAGGTATAATTATACTGGAATTCACCAGTTAAAATCTAGTAATCCTAGTGATAAGTAGCCTCTAGGGGAAATAGAAGCAGTTTCGACAGAGCAGTAGAAGGGTGATGACATGTGCCCCGCCTTTTTTAGCTAAACTTGCAACACGACAGATGTTCAGCTTTATTATATTCTTTAAAGAAACCCTGTCTATTATAACCTATTTTCTGTTATAATATTTAAGATATAATATATCTATTTCCATATATACTTTCGCATACAAATTATAGTTTATGAGTTAAACTTTGTTCTTGGAATATATTTCGCAAAGAAATCGTGTATCTCTCAGCGTTGATCATGCATTTGATTCTGGCTGTTTCTCTCCTCAACAAGTGATTAACTTCGAATAAAGCCAGCTGATATATACATGGACTATCCTATAAAATCAGTTTCTGCTTCAAACATCGCCACCAATCCAAAATGTTCTATTTCCGAAAAACCTATTCATGTGATTACAAAAAAGTTTTTGGATCACACTCAGAGTGAAATCCCAGAATATAGCAGTTATCCATACTTGTTGAAACCTACTAATCAGAGTCATGTCAAAAGAAATTCATATTTATATGATGTGGAAAATATTTTACTCCGACGCTCAAAGGTAATAAATTAAATAAATTAAAATTCATCTTCTGCGTTGATTTATAATGTTTTAAGCAGTGATGATCATCTCTTTCTTTTTCCTATGCAACGATGAAATAAGAAGAATTATTATTAGTTAATAATAGACAATAGAAAATGAATGTATAAATCCACATTATTACCTGATTTTTAGGATCTTGAGCGAGAGGTGTGTTTCTCAAATGATAGAATAAATAAGGAATTGAAGAATGCTCTCATTGATTTTTGTGATTCAACAACACTTCATGGGGTTCCTATGGTGGGTTACTACCATAAAATATGCCAAATTTAATAAAGTAAACTTGATTTTTTCTGTTTTGTCTATGGATTGTAGATGAAAAAAAATACTAGTTCATGCCATAAATTTAATTTATGTAAATAATATATATAATACCAAATAATTATTTACTTCCTTCCTCTCAAATTTATTTAAGAAAGAATTTGCATTTGCATCATGGGATTTAAATTTTCACAATGAGATTCAGAATTAGTTATTTCATGTGAATATGGGATGTAGAATATTAGTGAATGTACAAATATTTCTAAAAAACAGCAGTTTTATGGCCAAGTCTCACAGATGTAGTGTTATTCGGAAACAAAATGGTATCAGATTCTTCTATAGTAAAAATTAGATTCTGTATATAATTAAGTGTTATTATGGAAGTTTCCAATCATTATAGTTCTTATAGATCAGTTGAACTTGCTTTCACTTTTTTGAAATAACAAGTGCAGAGACAAATACCGTTGAAAGTAGTTTTAAGCCTATAGCATGATTTTCAATAGCACTCTTTTGCAAAGTAAATAAACTTGATTTTTAGTACTATCGCCGTTCTTCATATTTACGCTTAGAAAATCAGATATTTCTCAAATGCCATAACACTGACGAGTGATCTAACACCAAATTTAGCAATGTTTCTTTTCTTGAATGAAAAAGCTGAGAATGAGATTCTTGTGCTCCAACAATATAAATGTTGGAATTGCCGACAACGCCTTGATGAATTGCGTCCTAATTCCCTAATACGTATAGCTAGCAAGCAAAATTACCAATGTTTTACCAGATTAAATGTAGCAAACAAATCTAAATTTAAAGATAGATATTAGATTTCAAGGCTTCCGATTTGCTTTGTAAGTGATGGGTAGCCAAACTCATATAGTAGGCATGCCTTATATTGTAAATCAGTTAGAAAATAACGTTTTACAGGTTCTCACCACTAAGAGGCTCTCTATTAAACTGTCTTGGATTACATTCTTTGTAATTTCACTTGCTTGTTTCTGTTTTCAAGTATCTATGGTATTCGATAAATATCAAAAGAATGATAAGATCGTCAATGTTGAAGTATGTTTCATAAAACTAGTTGGTTCAAAGATTGGCAATGAGGTCCAACATGATTTTATAGCTTGAATTCGAATCAGCCCCATTTCCTGCGATTACTGTCTGTAATTTAAATCCGTTCAAGAAGCACCTAGCACGAAGTGTACCTGAAATTAGTGAAACGGTATTATACACAAAAGAATGCCATTTTTGTATTAATAGAGGATTGCTTAGTGACTTACAATTTTATCACAGATAAGGGATAAATAGATTCTGAAACATCATGTTATCTTCTTTTATCTAATAAATATTTTTTAAAAGATGAACAACTTAAATTTAAAATTTAGCTATAACTTGCATATTTAACATGAAAAATAGAAAAATAAAATGCGAGTTCTGTTTTAAACGAAACATAAAATTCATATACACCTTCTTAGTAGGTTACGATTATCTTTAATTTGTTTCTCATTTTATTTATTATAGCTAGATGCTTTCCACCAAGCCGTCACTTACAGCAATGATGCCCAATATGAAGAAAGAAAAGAAAGGAAAAGAAGAGATGTCAAGGTTAATGGTCAGTTCGAAACAGAAGAATAATTACCATTTTCAGAATGATCAGAAACCATTTCATAAAATTAGACAATTTTGTTGACAGGTGGTTTTCGGTATGTACAGTATGAGCCGGTGTTCTCCGACTGCGATTGTGTACGAGGATTAGATAATGAATGTTTTGGGAAGGAATCTGTCCCCATCACATTGGAAAAAGCTTGTATATGTAACTATGATAGACAGGATGGCAGTGCATGGCCGTGCTACAGCACAAGGTTTGCTCCAGTTCAGTCCTCTATAATAAATTTATTACCTTCATCACTTTTTATGGGACAACGTTCCCTTTAAATTGTAATAGAAACAAAGCTACGTTGATTGGCATATCACATGGAATCCCTCGTGTTCCTAACAGAATTAGAAAAGCTTGGTTTTTGTGAGACTTGGACGCTGGATGATGTTATATAATTGAAAGGAAGAATAGCGAGAAAAAGGGATGATATAGAATGTCGGAATTAGGGGAGTAAAGGATTATATATAGTATACTGGATATCGTTTTAAAAAGAGTCTATGCTATTTTGAACCATACAAAAAGTAAAAGAGTTCTAATATTTAGTTGATATTTTCATTTATAGCAAGATTTATAATTGTACATTGTACATAATTTTTACTTTAACGGTAGTTATACTAAAAATGAGTAAAGATTAATTGCTAGAATAATAGATAATTACACGAAAAACTATATTTTATTAGCAAAGTTAATCTAATTAAAATCAATAATTATTAATTTTAGTACGTGGGAAGAGTCAATCTGTCCAGAGTGTAATGATATTGGTTTCTGTAATGTACCGAATACTACTGGAACAGATTCCATACCATGTTACTGTCAACTAGTAAGTAATAGTTATTTATTTTAACCAGGCTTAAGCAACTTTAGCAATGGTTAATCTTTCCACTTTTTGATAGGGTTAAACCATGCTTTGTATGAATAAAATGAAACAAAAAATTTGTTATTATATTAGAAATTCAAAGTTGGTATAATTGGGAATATAATGAATTTTAGACTATGGGATACTGTGTGCTAAAAGGAGGAAATAGAATCAAGAGAGTTTGGGAATTTCGTGGGAAGAAAATCCCTGACATAAATAGCCCTTTTCGTAAAGACTTTTTGGATCATCTAACAAAACTGGGCTTTGGAAATATGACGGACCAAGTAGCAATCACCACACAGGCTAAAGAAAAGTAAGCACACAGTAGGAAATATATGAAATTACAATTAATTTTTGTATTTTTCCTAATTCAAACATACAGATTGATCCTAAGAATGTCATCTCTACATCCACAAAGACGCGTAGCACTAGGCTACGGTAAATCAGAGCTCATTAGGCAATGTTCTTTTAATGGTCAACAATGTAGCATTGAAAGCGAATTCAAGTGAGTTATGTTTAAATTCTGTATTTTTCATTCCAGAAATTTTGTAAAAATATTTGAGTATGTATAACAATTAATAATATTTCGTAGAAATAAAATGGCAATTATATTTAATAAGGAGCATATTTCATAACTAGTGATTTGCGAGAGGAAGTGAAGTTTTCATTTAACAAAAGTATTCTAGAAAGCGTATTTTAGCTAACTTTTAAGTAAAAAATTTTAATTAATTTAAGAATTATTCAGACTACACATTGATGCATCATTTGGTAACTGTTATACTTTCAATGCTGATCCACTTCGAGTTCGAGCCAGCAGTAGAGCTGGTCCAAGCTATGGTCAGCTATCATACTTCTGAATTTTATATACCAATTATTTAACACTTATTATAGCACGTTTTTATTATGAATATCTGCTGGCGATACCACTTAAAAATTTTATCCAGGTGTTAGATTTATATTTTCAGCATGATCTTAACTTCATATTTCATATCAAAAATTACACATAGATAAGAAATAGTTGTGCTTTAACTTTAGGTTTACGTTTAATGGTATTTGTGAATTCATCTGATTACCTTCCAACTACGGAAGCGACAGGTGTTCGAATAGCCATACATGGACAACAAGAGTGTCCATTTCCTGATACTTTCGGGTATTCCGCTCCAACAGGTGCTATCAGTTCGTTTGGAATATCGCTGGTTTGTCACATTCAGCTGTTTATCATAAAACTTCTCAGATACATTTATATTTCTTTTTTATCTACTATAGATAATCATCACAATTCACATGTGTTCGGACCCTTTCCATTCAACTTTCAGCAGACGGTTTTCGTGATTTCTATAATCGTTACAGAGAAAAGTCAATCGCCTTTCTAAACCAAATGGAGATTGTCATAATTCAGATGATTCGTTACCACCTGGCTATATTTATAAACAGTATAAATACGAGCCTGAGGTTAGACCTAGTGTACTAATAAAGTCTCATACTATACAGAGAGATATATTCACTATTATTTATACTAGTAAAATTTCCTCAAATTGATTTCCCCCTTCCCTCTCGTCCCAAAAAAAATTTGTGTGTATTTAAGTAGAAAAAGATACTATCAATGAAGTAAGCACTACAACTCATGAGGAGCTATAATTATAAGTACCGATTAAGGGTTGCTACCGCACCTGCTACCAACAACGAATGATTAACCAATGTGGTTGTTCAGACCCACGTTTTCCTGCACCGTCAAATAAAATTAATGTTTGTGATACGAGAAATGAAAAAACAAGTTGGTTTTGGTTATTGTTATAAATTATTTTTTAAAACTAGGTACCACAATGCTTTTTGATGTAATGTTACTAATTATTTCTGCAAAAAGTATCTATGTTGCTAATTGTATTAGACGAATAACATAATTCTCTTTTTTTTGGAATTAAATATATAGTAGTAACCAAAGAGATTTTAGGAAATTGTCTTTTGCATGAAGGAGCAAAACTAACAACAAAGCATCATTCTTGTAAATGTAGGCATCCATGCAAGCAGGATGTGTATAGTACCACCTATTCAGCCGCCAAATGGCCAAGTGGAAGCATTAAAATGGAGTGTGAGGGACGTCAAAGCGATTGTAATCAGTACTACAGGTACCCCTCACATTCATCTACTTAAGAATTGGAATATAGTGAAAATTGAGTGCTGTCTTATGGAATACCATGGTGGTTTTGCTTTTTAATATAATGGTTGTTATTAGCCTTTAAATAAACTGAATGTATAGTGACTATAATTAAAATAATCTGATCTATTCGTGAGAATAAATCCCTGAAGTTAGATAATTGTTTAAAGTTCGTTTTCTTTCCAGACCCAGAATAAAATAAAAAATTGTCTTCTGTTTTAATTTGTATTGTTCCATAAATTTAAGTCAATTAATTTACATTCTTCTACAGAAACCACGCTGCAATGCTTGAGATTTACTATGAACAAATGGGTTACGAAGTACTTAAGGAGTCTGAATCTTATTCCATAGTAAATCTTATATCAGATATGGGAGGACAAGCAGGACTGTGGCTGGGTTAGTTTCTTCTATCTATCTTACTTTTGTTATTGTCATAGTTCAAATTATTCTTGAATATTCTTTCATACATAAATTATTTAAAGAAACAAAGGTTGGCCCTTATTTGAAATGCGATTAATTAAAGTTATTTTCACTTCTTTTACACTATAACTTAATTTTTAGGAGCTTCTATTTTAACCTTCATAGAGACAATCGTCTTGGTTATCAGAATGATTTCAATTGTATTCACAAGAAAAAAAAGATGAATGAAAGAAAAAGTATTTGAGGTTAAATCATCTTCACACAACTGAAGAAAATACTTTAAATTCATCCTTCTTCCGCTATAATTTTATGCTTCAGCTTCCTTTAGCATTTAATTATTTACTTATGGCTCTAGAAAATCTGTTTACTTGTATCAAATTGTGGGTCATTTTATGAATTAGTTATTTTCTTGTTCTAGCATTTAATTTTAAATATAAATCTCACTTGTTCTCGTAAAAGCTATTTTTAGTAGTTTTTATTTGACTGTTATATATTTTACTAATACATCATGTTTTGTGTGAATGCTTTGTTTAATGAAATTAAGTTTTTGGAAAACAATAAAATAATTAAAATTAAAAGATATTTATGGTAATAACAAAGTGGCAAAACACAATCTTATTTCATATATACTTTGCTTCTAATTTATACTATGAGAAACTTGAAAAAAATATAAATTGTGATTTCTTTTTCCTATCTAGAGTGTTTGTGGTCGATCACTAATATAATTTAATAGTAAAGGTGCATACGAATTCATGTCTTAAATGGTCTCAAAGTCGACTTTTGACATAGTAGACACGTTGGTTTTGACAATGATAAACTTATGGCATTTTTGCTTTAGACTACTACACCAGTTGTGTTATTATTGGGTAGGTTAGTTAAGTGAATGAATACATGGAAGGCTTTTTAGTTTATCCATTATATTGGAGTGTTTATTTTAACAATCATTATCTAAGTCATTTTCTATATTAGATTAATGTGAGCGAATATACAAATGGTGGTATTTTTTTGAATTATAAAACTTGAGTTATTTTTCTCTTTCAAATCGTATACTAATTTGCGATTGATTAAAAGAATACGGCTTTGGCTTTCTATTAAAGGTGTAGCATTGTAGATTTCAAGTATAAGGTAGTACTGCTTAAATGAATTGTTTTAGGTAAAATGAAACCGTTACTGTTTCTACTTTTGGTTGAATTAGCTCTTGCAGTAACAGGGACCCAGGTTTGGTAGTGATCTATTAATTGTAGTAAATAGTATCTCTTAGAGTTAAATTATGGTTTAAGGAGTTTAACTAACAGCGTTTCAACATTACTCAGGAAGTGGCAGTTCACGATCTGAAGGTTGCTGTTTCTGATAAAGATGCAATTTCTTCAGGGCTTGGATTCAACAGGTCAATTAGAACAAAGCCAAAAGATTGTAGGAATTTTCTTCAATTGTTTGTTTTTCAGTGTCGTCCAGTTTTCTAAACTCTCAAAGACTTTAGAAGGTGATATCTCTAAGCATATATATATATCATTCTCTGTGAAAACTAAGAGTGATGGAAAAGTTATTAGACCTCATCAGGTATTCTTTCATATTAGGGCATAACATTGAAATTTAATATAAACCTTTTAAATGTGTGCAACTCTAGCTACTATTCTAGGCATTTATTGTGTTCCAACACGAGAGTGGTGAGGAAGTCATATACATCGCTGATGCTGAACCAAGTGGAATAGGATATGTACTTGATATTGTAAGTTGACACTTGAATAACTGAGTGATTTTATAGTTTTAGAATTTCAGATTAATTTAATGTATATCTTAGATCATTATAAGGAACTGATTATATAGGATCTTGCCAAATCGCACAAGGATTTTGAAGGTCTTTCGGGCAAGTATAGCACACGACTTGTTGTTGGGGATATTTCTATTAAAACACAAATTGACTGGATTTTTGTAAGTTGTTCTTATATTCGTATAGATTTCGTGACTTTTTCCATTGTTTTTCGGATGAGCTATCAATTTAATTGTTATTTTGTCCAGGCAGACATCAAGCTCTCATTACCTGCACCTCCAGTGTTGCATGTGCCTAAGTCGGAGCAAGTTAATTACAAAGCTCTGACTGAGATAAAACATCAGTTCCGCCAACCGGAAAAAAGGCCTGCAGGAGTTGTCTCTGATGCCTTTACTTTGATTTGTCTAGTTCCCATTGGAATACTTCTTGTTTTGGTATGGCAAATTGTAATTTTTGTTATGAAATTTATTATACTTATTCATGTTTAGTGGTTCCGAATTGGTATTAATTTTGGAAACATGCCATTATCAGTATGGACTCTGCTATTCCACGGAGGGTTGGCAGGTGGTTTTTAGAAAAAAATATTTTTTTGTCGAAGATGTGTTGGTTTATGTAACATTTTATTTTAGCACTTTTCGGCTTATACTTTGTATTTTGGGTCAAACTAAATATGTTTGAAACCCTTAATTATCTTTCAATTATCGGAGGGCTTACTTTCCTGTCTGGAAATCGTATGCTTCGTGCTCTAGCCAACCAGAGGAAGTAAGTATATCATTAAATTTATTTTTGTGATTCAGTTCTTTTCCAAAGCATAAGGTTATCTAAGCCATATATATAGTAACCTAAACATTTGGAGTGAATTACTTTTGCAAATATCTATGCTTAATTTCATGTTTTCAGGCAGAAAGCAGTTTGAAGAATACTATTTTTGGTATCATGGCCAGATATTCTTGTTTTCATATTGTACTACACAAATCTCACTACCGACCATTTAAAGACGATATTTTATATTGATGTAAAGTTTATCTAATTAATTTTAGTAAATTTGTAGTTTGAAACCAAGGGGTTTTGCTAATTAACATTAACTCAAACCTGCTCTATATTTATTTTGTGTCGACTTCGCTTTTTAGGCAGACGAATTCATTAATCGATTTCTGTTTTATTTATTTGTTGTTTGTTTCTTTATTCAGTTCGAGATTATGATTTTTAATAAATCTGTACTTATTTTTATTGTTGTTCTTCTAATGGATGGGTTTACAATTCCCAAAAGTCTAGATTAGAAACATAAAAATTGTTCTTTGGGAGGGTGTTATACCCATAAGGAAATCGCCAGTTTTATTTAAGGGATGTCATTAACGAAGAATTTGAAGGCTCTTACTACAGTTGGTCCAAAAGCAATAGTTACATGGGATAAGGTAGGTAATAAATAAAAATAAAGGTGGGATTGACATTTTATTGTTTCTTGCGATAATTGTAATATAAAGGAACTGCGCTATGTCGCGGAAATAAGGGTCCTTGTAGGCCGATATGACTGGTACATACAGGCTGAACGTATCCGCCGTAATGAGGAGATTTGGTCGAATAGTGAGTCTATAGTCCACAGACTACCTGAGCATTTCAAGAAACGCTATTGGGATAATCTATTAAGAGATGCAGTTCCAGTACATTACAGGTAAATAATGGTTTATATGTGACTATGTCTAATAATATAGTATATTTAGACTTCCTACATCACGTTTTTATTGGGATTCAGTTAAGAACATGAAAGTTGAAGCCGAGAATTATCCTATCGTAGGTTAGTTTACTTTAATTAGCCCAGTAATTAAATTGCAAATATCGTAATTACTGGGGAACAAATATTGTCATCCATCATGTTTTTTATAGAGATGTTTAAGTTTAAGGTTTTCGCCCTCCAGAAGCAGACGAAGGTCTCTGGGGAGGGGAAAGTATTGTAAAAGGCTGGGTTGAATCGCGACCCTACACTAAGAAGAAAGTGCTCCCAAGGTTAGAACATTAGACTTGAAATGTTTAGACAATCGTACATTATATGTATCTATAGGCAGTGGGTGCCACGTCTTTTCTTCCCCTATCTCAAGAAAGTTGTACTGTATTCTGAAATTCTTGATAAATATATGGAGGTATTTCAAGCTCTTATGCCCTTAAGTGCGAATATAATTATAGTTTTTATTTTTTGTTGCAAAAGGAATATCCTTAACAGTTTTTAGGTTATTGTTACGGAGCGTGCTTGTCGTTTGATTGATAAACATTTTGGGCTGGATTATTATATATTAGAAACTCCTGAAATTGATTTAGCCTCGAAGCTTGGAAATAGGTATGCTTTTTACAATAAAAAGCAAGTAAAAATGATAGACTTTTATGTTGTTTAACCTGTTTTCATATATATATATATATATATATATATGGGCCTATCATCAGTTCTGTTGAGGTTGAAGAGAGAGATGCTCTTGACACTCGCAAATGGCTCATACCACGAAGGCAATGATGAGAGACGAGCCTATATTAAGAAGAAGTAAGTACGACATATTATATTGAATAATCACTACTTATTGCTCATAAGTGACACTTTTTATTTTTCATATTTACTTAAGATTTTAGTGATGTATTTAATTGCATTTAATCAGTTTGAAATTTGATATTTTAAACTTAGTAATCAATTTTGCTAGGTATACACGATTTATAATTCCCTCTGAAGAAGCAGAATGGATAGGTTTGGATCTAAATGAAGCTGCTCGGAAACAACAGGATCGAGAGGATGCATACAAGCCAAGGCCTCTCAAATATAGGTTGCTTGAATCAAAATTTTCTGATATTATATAAACTATATTACCTGATTTGGGTTTAGCTTGGAAGAAGAATTAGTCCAAAGCTTGCGCTCTGGCTCAGATGTAATAACGAACGAAGAGGACTACGTTCGCAAGACTCAAGAAAGTATGTTCGGCGAGAAGCTATTAGGAAAATACATAAATCCAATTGCAAAGAAACTCCAAAAATGATGTAGAAGTGTCCTTCTACTGTTTTTCTTCACCTCAGTAAATTTATACTTTTTTGTACTAATGTTGCTAATTAAAAACGAATATAGTTTATGGTTGAGAAAGTTGTTATTATTACCTTAAACTCTTCAGCTGTAGACAACAAGATTAGATTAAAAGATTTTTTTCACTTGTTATCACTATTTTGAATATATAATGTAGTATGCATGGCGTTACTTCAATCTTGTTTTTTGATATTTTAAAGAGGAAAGTTTATTTTGTGTGTACAGATGTTATCAAGAACCATCCATAGCAGATGGACCATGTTCACACGGTCCATTGCCTGCAAAAATGAAAATCTTTCTATAAGAGCTAGATTGCATGAAAACCCAGGGAAGGTATTATTTACTGTCTTCCTATTATAGGGAATAGAAATTCTTTGTGAGATGTGATTTCATTCAGATTCCAGATTTTCCTTATAGACGGTACTAAGACTGTTACATATGGGGAGTTTCTTAATCGTTGTGGGCAGTACGTATCCACGCTCAGTGATACATATGGAATTGGAGTTAGTATCCCTACCATACAATTTTATAAATTTTACTGATAAATGTATCATCGCTTGTGAAGTGACGTTTCACTCTTTAGAAGGGAGATCGCGTTCTTTCACGAACATCCAAGTCATTGGATTCCATTGCACTGTATATGGCATGTATACGTCTTGGTGCTATTTATATTCCTGTCAATCCAACTTACACACAACCAGAAACCTTTCACTATGTTCAGGCTAGTTTTACTAGGTGATATTTCAATTAGTGATAAATTATGCTTGAATACTATGTTCACACTTAGGATTCTAGTCCTAAACTCATCGTGACATGTGATGAAGGAATAGATTCTGCTTTCAAAGAGTTTGTTCCTAGTGTGGTATCAGAACAAGCTCTAGCGATGGAGACGCGAGGAAATAGAATAGATATGGATGTGGAAAATGTTGAGAGCAGTGATATAGCTTGTATATGTTATACGTCAGGAACAACAGGCAATTTTTCATAGATCTCGGCTTTTTATTTTGGAAAATGAATAAATAAATATGTTATATTTTTGCACAATAGGTCTTTTCAGGAAAGCCTAAAGGTGCTATGCTTACTCACGAGTCCCTTTCTACAAATGCAGAAGTATTGATCGATCTTTGGAAGTTCACCCATGATGATAAGTCAGTATTTATGTCTTGTATTTGTTGAAAGTTTTTTTTAAAGATAATTAATTTGCCTTTTTTTGCACAGACGTTTATTGGTTTATTCTATTCTATTTTCAGACTTTTGCATATGTTACCGTTTTATCATGTTCATGGCTTATTCATATCGCTAAATTGCTCGTTGTTTTCACATTCATCTGTAATTTGGAGGGAGAGATTTTCAGTAGATGACTGTTTGAAATGGATGCCTCAAAGCACGGTTATGATGGGTGTTCCTACATATTATAGGTTATAATAATGTTTTTTTTAGAATTTAATCGATGTAAGTGGTTTGTTAAAACAAATTTGTAGACTGTATTGTTTTTTAGCCGTTTGCTATCGTCTCCTCATTTTACTTGGGATAGTTATAATAGTATTCGTCTGTTTGTAAGTGGTAGTGCTCCATTACCTACGACTGTGTGGAAACAATTTCAAGAGAAAACCGGACAACGGATTTTAGAGAGATACGGTATGACTGAAGGTAGGTTTGAACACTTTTAAAATCTAAATTATTTAACAATTTGCTTTTTATCATATTGAAGTATTCTAGCACAGGTAATCTGTTCCAATTTATACGAGACAGAAGGACGTCGAGTTGGATTAGTTGGGAAGCCTATCAAAGGAACTAAAGTATAGAAAATCTATTATTTATTATTATTATTGGGTGATAATGAGGGTTTTTTGCTATTTACAGTTGCGTATCAACAATTTTGGAGGTATTGAAATCAAATCTGGATCTTTATTTAGTGGATACTGGAACAACTTGGAAAAAACGAAACAAGAATTCACGAGTGATGGTTTTTTTATTACAGGTGATGTAGGACAATTAGATGAGGATGGTGAGTTCCTTGGCAAACATTTGTAAGTTTAATAATTAGTTTTTTAGACAACTTACTGCTATCATTAAGGATTCTTAAAAATTTTGAGTCGTAGTAAGGATGTCATCATTACTGGCGGTTTAAACGTATATCCCAAAGAAGTTGAAGATAAGACTAATGAAATCGATGGAGTAGCTGAATCAGCGATAATTGGTTTACTATATTATATCATCTCTTATGAAGTAGAGTCGCTTAAACTAAAGTTTTTTTTTAACTTTAGGTGCTCCGCATAAAGATCTTGGTGAAGGTGTTGTGGCAGTAATATGCTTAAAAAATGCCAGTAATGCTAATGATGTGGATATAGAGTCACGTATCATCAAACATTTGAGAGAGACGCTAGCAAGCTATAAGGTTAGTATGATTTTAATAAATAAACAAGGAGAGTATATGATGCAACGTCGGGATTAGAGGTTACATAAAATGTGTTTAGGTACCAAAACGAGTTGTCGTTCTTCCTATTCTACCTCGCAATTCAATGGCCAAAGTTCAGAAGAATGTGCTTCGTGAACAATTCAAGTATATCTTCATGTAATTTATTACTAAATGATTTTTCTTTATTTAATGGATATGCTCCAGTAAGAATTCAGTATTTTATTTATGGTAGCGAGAATTATATTTCTATTGTGCCAACAGTTATAGTGATATTTCTTCTGATATAAAGTGTCGCCAAAATAATTTACTATAACTCATATAATTGTTTCCAGAAAAATTTTCAAGCTTAGTAAATACAAGAGTTCCCACCCCGTCTAGTTTTAAACATTTCACTCTATTTTGCCAGGATACATGCGTATTTTAGAAGGATTTAAGGAAAAATCCATGATCATGCAGTACCTGTACACTATCTAGAAATGTTTTTAATATTCTTATCAGTCCATATTTTATTACAAGATATTGTCTAGAGTTTCTGTCACATACCTGCCGCTTTTGGAAGGAAATCTGGTCTACACTTTAGCACCATTACGTCGTGAAGTATATCTATCTTGTATATTTATTCTCTTAATATTATAAAAGAAATGGATCCTTTGATATTAGTATTTAGAACATTGGAAATACCTCTCAGGTTTTTTAGATTTTACCCCTATATTCATATTCAATCAGATTTTTTTTAGTTCTTGGAGGAAAACTAGGAATTTTTTTTAAATGTCTTGTTAGTATTTGGTTTAATTAAGAGTTGGGAGAATTAAAGGCAGAAATTCCTTAAAAGGTTCAAAGAAGTACAAAATACCAGGAAGTTAATTTCGTTTCTAAATGAATGAGCATTAGCTATTTGATAACATAGTTGGCAATTTATTCCGGAGTCTAGAAAATAAGGGAAATGTAGAATAAAGTACTGTGCTATGATGTAAGTTCTCATAAGGAATCTAAATCTTTACGGAGATATCAAACCTCTAGTTGGAATTCTTTGGACGACTTTTTATTATGCTGAAATATTCATGCAATTTTTAAATGTTATTTTCAGTTCTCAAAACAAGTATAAATAAATTATAATACACCATTTTATAACAAAATAAGAATTAGATTTCAGCATGACTGGCTATTCTAGCGGTCGGTTTTTGATTGAGACAGTAAGAAAATTTGATGCAGCATCAAAATAACAGCAAAGAGTTATAAATGACATATTATAAGAAGAGAAGGCAGAGCGAAAACAGGTTGAGAAACAAAAACAGTGCAAGCGAACAGCCGAGACAATTGCGGACCCGCGACTGTTCCTTACAAACGATCTACCTCTTTTATATCTTTATTAATGTTTTTTATTTCTCACTTTGGCACAAAATTTTAAGATGTATTTTTGTTACTTGTATTGAACAAGTAATTTTTATTGACTACCACTTACACCTTTAAACATTCCAAATGAGTACTTAAACATTGCTCTGTACATTTATTTTTTCCTTATTTCCTTGAAACACTCAAATTGATGGGCTTTTTTGTGTATCGTTAGAAACTGTTTAATGGGATTTTTATTTGGTCAGGTTGCCTTGTAAATTCCGTCCAAACATTTCATTCTCTGCATAAACGTCAACATTGTGTCTGTTGTGATAGATTAGGTATTGTTAGTTCTGCAAAACTTGACTATTATAAGTAATTCGGGCTAAAATTACTTTGAAATATTTGAAACAAGTAATATATAGTAATAGAAATCCTCATGAATTACTGTTCCTTAATGTATGCTCATTGTTTTCCGAGCTAAACAAGTGGTTACGAAGTGAGCATTCTTACCGATTTATCGAGAACTTACCATATATAACTTATTATATAGTAATAACTTCTGCGTTAGATGAGATTATTAAAAAATATAGGTGTATCTGGCCTTACTTATCCATCCATATATAAAATGGAATCTATAAAATAACTGTATATAGCTGAAATAGTTTCTTTGTATCAAAAATTTTACTCAGTTTTACGTTCTTAGGCACGAAAATGACACCAGCAATATTGCATCTAAATATAGAATCTATTTTTAAACTGATGACAATTATACTTTTTTTTCAGTAATAAAACATGGTTTATTTCTCAGAGTAATAATTTTGAAATGGCATACATGAAATTATAATTAGGTCACAAAGATGGACGCTGGGAAATTTACTATTGCAATTAATCTACTTTAATTTTAGCGTCTTCTTTAACAATTTGTAAGATATTATAATTATTCCGCAGTTTTGTCTCATATCTTAGATAAACTGTTGTCACTGAAAAAAAAGCCAAAGTTTCACAGTTCAATAGGTTAATAATGTATGTGCAATAGCTTTAGTATAATCATTTTTAGATTACTTCGGAATAATTACCGAGAGATTAGTACGGAACAATTATTAATCGATCTGGTATGAGACAGAGTTATCGATCGATGTGTAATCAGTGACCGTATCGCCGGTTCGACCAGGTAAGACGGAGATGGGTGGTTGCGGCCCGCCCAAGACTAATGAGTAATCATCGTCGACAGCCGACTGACTACTGGTGACTATTGATTTTACAATTTAGCATATTTATCTCTTTTATCATTTGTTTTATAAATTTAAGGTATAGATGGCTGAGTGTCAATTATTTTATAATTTTAGATCACTTAGATAATTTTTTTTCCTTATAATTGATTGTGCCACATTTTTTTCATATTTTGGTTTTGAATGGTTTTTATGCAAATTACTTTCTACTTAATTAAACGGCAAATGATAATGTGTGCATATAAACAATACTAATCTCCTGCGTATTTCACTAAATAGTCGTAGAATATTATTATTCTATTATGCTCACAAATAGTAAATAGAATTTAACATAATTAAGTTTATGTTAAATGCTATTGATGACAGGTAAAACTTTACTCAGTATCTATGCATAGCGGTGTTCCTAGAATTTAGGAAACTCATTTTAGTCCTAAATAGTTGTAGTTTACAAGTTTCTCTTGTAAATGATGTAGAACTTAATATTACTAAAATCATGTAAACATGAGTACAATAGGAATTATTCATGAACAAATTTATACATTTAAAATTATATATAATGGACATGTTGTGATTAAGTAAGCATGCAATGTTTTCTGAAATCTCCGGATTTGTGCGACCTAATTGAGCTAAGTCGGGAGCCGGTTCGATAGGAAAGTCTTCGTTGAATGTAAGATTACGTCATAATTATTCTCATAGTTGGTTCAATAATTCTGTCTTTCATAGAAACAACGTCTTATCTAATTTAATCTGTTTGCGCAATATGCTTTGATATTTATTTATCTCTAGTCATATTTGTTTCAAGCTTAGTGCACTATTGTCCCAATCTTTTTATGTTTGGAAAAACCACTTTGCTCCTTGCTTTTTATTATTCTGTTTAAATGTCTCTCTCCAGTCTCAGTGCCCTAACAAACCTCTCTTTCACACACACGCACACATCTATCTCCTTTATTGATGAGTTATCTACCGCTGATCAATGAAAACGTCAGCTGTTGTGTCTTCGCCATTTGTCGCTAATATTAGCTAGAACAGAAGTATTCTATTAAAAAAATTCATTCATATTTTATATTATTATTATTACGCCATTTTATTATTTTCCAAGTGCATCACGAATTTGTTACAATGGTTTGCACCGTATTAAAAAGCTGCAGTTAGCTTTTATCCCACTTTCCTCTACTATTTTTCCCCAAGAAGTTTATTTAACGAATATCAAAGCATCTTATGTAATTAATAAAATAGTGAAATTTTATGTTATCTTTTACTACTTATTTGCCTGTTGCTTTCACCCTCAAGCTTCGGCAGGTTACAAATGGTGTAAGGCTGCTAGTGTTCGCTGTCACGTGTGTTAAGCAACCATTGAATGTGTTTGGAGAGTTCTTCTACTGTTCACCATGTACCGTTGTTACATTGATTGAAACTTATCTTTTCTTTCATAGCTACTTTCTCTCTCTTCTGTCTTTTAACCTCTCTCCACCTCTCTCTATTTCTTCACAGTATAAGATATAATATCTTCTTTGTACAGCTTCAGGTTAACTTTAGACTGAACATCTTAAAGTTAAACTATAGTTATCCTTTTTGGTTTTAATATATATTTGTAATTGTAGCTTCTTACTATCATCGTATCAGGATTAAAGCGAAAATATATCAGTTAGGCTGGAAACTCACCTATCAAATCGTCCGCGCATTCAACGTATCCATTGTCCAAAGTCAATCGGCGCATAAATGTGTCGTATTAGTATAGTACGCGACGACCTTGCATAAGACGCGCGAGTTAAACACGCTACAAAACGGCCCGTCTCGAAGGCAAGATTGCTGTGGCCTTTAACCTCCACGGATATTCCTTCAGTCGATCGCATACTTCATGCTATTTTTGCTTAATGCTTTCCTTCTTATGGTTGCAAGATATATTTCTTCTCTTTAGGTTGAATATTTTAAAGAAATTGGAGTTAATAAGCATAGTTACTCATATTAGTCGAATTATACATACTGGAAAGAGAATGAATCATTAAACACATCAAATTTATTATATTATGATATCACGAATACAGTTATTAAATATTTTACTGTATATCTGGCTAGTAAGTATTGGGCTTAGAAAATGTTAATTGTTCTTGTTAAAGAATTTTCGCACTTTGTAATGCGACTGCTTACTTCCAGAAGATTTTACCAGATATAACACAGAAAATTTCTTTGTTTTGATACCATTTGCGAAGAGTGACAGGACTCTGAAAACTGCAGGCAGTACTAGGCGGTCGGTTGTAGGGAGGCAAGGTTATCTCTGTCTTGCCGCGCCACGCATCGCGAAACACCGCGATCGATTTGCTATCAGATGTTCATTGCAAGAATCATCTAATTTTTCCATCGATTCCTCGTAGTTACTTTTTATATACTTTCGTTCCTCTTCTTTGCTCTCTATAAACTTTAGCAACTTACTTTTAGTTGTATTATGTTCGAAAGCACATTTTCGTGTTTGAATACCTTCTTAATTATTTAGCATAAACTGATCATATTGGTTTAATATGATAACGCTTTACTACTTTGCCCATGTCATCCATGTAAACCAGGAACTTTAAATATTCTATTCACTAGATCAAAAATTGACGGTTATACGTATTGGATTTTTTCTTTTAAAAATCTATGGCTTATGATTTATGCTTGATTTTATAAATTTATGAGACGTATAAAGTTAAAATAATAAAAGTAATAATAGTTTTCTGTATGTAACATGTTATGAGTTTGCGCAAATTAATTATATCAACTTTTATTTTTGAGACTGTATTAATTACCTAGTGAAATAGGCGGAACTTTAAAAAAGTGTATCTTAGTATATTAATATTTTTCACAGAAACATTATTTCTTACTCGCTCTCCCTTCCTATCATTAATCATCTTACACCGTACCCGCCAGCTTCAATTACCTCTGCATTTCCCATGATTATACGAGGCTCCACAATGTCGCAATGGGATCAGGCCACGCGATACAGTAGGATATGTATCGCGTTCCATTTCTTTTCATATCTAAGCACAGCATATTTGTAGTAGTCGCTATTTCTTTAAATATATGCTGCGATTATCTCGTGTTTCTACTTTTCACATTTTAGCGATTGCAAATAAGCGTCGACATTATGTGTTTGAAACATCTTCTGTTCTTCCTACGAACAGCGTCTGTACTATGGTATTATTGCTCTTTTGTCTAACTTTATTTTCCACTGTCTTGATAGCGTTCGATAGTATAGATAATATCCTTACTGTCTTCTTATTACAGATGATTTAGTTTAAACATACCAATCATTTGTCTTTCTCGCTTTGTTATCTTTTTTCTTCTTTTTCTTCGGTGGCGATGACTCACCACAGTACTAGAAGTTTGATTTTGAATGTGTTTTTTCTATTTATTAGAATAAGTCAATTGACATTTTCTATAATAATTTAGTTTCTGTAAATGTTAAAAGTCACAGTTACTTGCCTGGAAAATTATTTTGGATTTCTATCATTAAAATTTTTTTCCATTGTCTTATTAATCACAAACATAACATGGCCTATGTCAGCTTTTAACGTACATGTTAAATTTCTTACCTATGGAGAGTTGTATTCAATATACACTGATATTATTTGGTGGATAGTCACGCTTTTCGTATCTATTTTGTCTGCTATTGGCTTAACAGTTCTGGAGAATCTACCGACGTTTCTATTCAGTATTATATCAGTATTCCTTCTTTATGCTCTTCATTGTTAGCAACATTTCAGTGATTTTTATAGAAATTATATTTCTTTTCATTCTAACAACAAATTTTCTACACTGCAGAACTTTCTAGTGTTTTGAGTTTTTCATTTAACTTTCTAAAATTCATTTAAAAAAGTTGTCTATGTGGATATCTTCGTGTTGTCTGTTGGTTTTCTATGACCAGTACGTAACCTTTGTTTGTTTTCTACTTCATTTATTGGCTTGTACAAGTACAAACAACTTAATTACTTATTTATGAACTTGAACAAACTTTATATAAATACTAACTGTATTTATTTCAGAAACATTATTTGTTGGTCATAGTCCATGTTTCCTACTATAGGCGATAGCGTCTCTTGTTATCATTCATGTTCTGCTGTTTGCCTTCTGAGCGGATTGCTTACACCCATATCTTTCCATCTTCAGACGTTCTACTGCAATCATAGGCTTTATTTTATTGTGATATTTAAATTCGAGCTCTGTTGAGTAAAAAAGCTGAAAATTTCTTATAGACATAGCATGTGTTAACGTGTGATCGCCTAAGTAAGCTTTGTAACTTTCACCTATTGTTTTCTAAACAGCTCCGATCATCCATTGTAACTTCTTAGGGAAAAATTTAGACTGTATTTCCATAGTGACTGATAAATTTATTAAAATCAGTCTATTATGCTATTTTTACCCTTTAAGCTATCTAATCTATGCTTATCGAATTTTGATTGTAAAATCTTTAGACTTGCTCGAGAAACAAATGAACTTCCATTCTACCATAACCTTTCTTTGATACTCTAGTTATTGTGAAAAAATATATATAATGTCATAAATAAGAAGTAAGGATTCATATACTTCATTTCTTTCCATGTTTTAATGGGATACAATAATTTAATTGTAAAATGTACTATTTAAGTGTAGCATTATTAATTTTATTTCTAAGTGCTAAATATTGCTTTAAAATGCTTCTTTAAACAATTTTATACATATATTCGTGAATACCCCATTATCTGGTAGTTGTTAAAAAAATATTATTTTAGGCCATATGGCGTCAAAAAAGACGAAGCAACATAAGATGTCCATGGGGATGCCAGGACCTTCTGTGCAGGTAAATAAAATATTATTGCTCTTAGTTCCTATTTTCCAGAGTAATTAATCACTTACGGTATTAAGTAAGTTATGCTTCATAGAGCAATATTTTGCCGCTAAATCAACGTGTTTTGCATAGAAACATCTGGAAAATAGAAAGCGAAAGTACCAAAGTCAATTAGAGTTATAGACTTTGTCAGCAAAACATCGAAGAGGATAGGCCTCAGTTTATTTTTGTTCGTGTATTTTAAATAACGTAGGTATGAATATTATAACAATCATCTTCACTGGGAAATAGTTGTAGTTGTATTCTTACAAAGAGGAGCTCAGCCCACGGATATTATCTCTTAACTAGTCAAGAGACAAAGCTGTTGTGAAAGAGGGATGTTTCTGTTGTATTTTAAAGTAGTCAGTAAGCATTTTTAACTTCAATATTTCGGATTAGTTTGAAATCATAGAATAAATAACTCTTTTAACCACATAATGCATAAAATAAGGTTTTTAACTGAAAATTATCTAAAGTATCTTACCTAAGCAAGTCCACTAGCATAACATCATATTCGATATCCACTTTTTCTAGAATCACTTTGTGTGAAGTAGATGGTAGCACTTCTTTAATCAGAAAAATTCACTTTCAGTCCTCTGATACTGGACGTGATAAAAACATCGATAACTTTACTGAAACGAGCATTTTTAGTAAAAACTTAGAAATATGGAAAAATAGACAAATTCTGTTTGTATGTTTTTTGAATAAAATGGTTTATATTTAAAGCGTAAAGCAGCCCTATTTTAAAATTTAATCTAAAACAGACTTAACCAGTTGCTTGGTAGCACACTGTGTAAATACAGTTATAGTTTGACCAGAATGGTTATCTTCCGATAAAATAATTAGCCATATTTTCTATCTCTTATAGCTATGCTTAATACTTAATAAATTCGCAACGTGATGGCTAGCCGTTTATTAAAACAATCCGTTTTTATGTATATTATTAGTGAAAGTGGTTTATGTACACTGTTTTACTAGAAGAGAGTGTGTATTCATTCACCATTATAATAATTTTTACCTTTTTTTAAAGATCCATACTTACGTGGATACCAACAAAAGCATCGACGAGTTGTTTCAAGCAGGGAGGGTGAATGACGGAAAATTATATGAGAGAAGGCCGAATAAGGTATTGAATAACTATTGATAAAGATTGCTAGGACCTAGAATTGTAGTCCGACATAGTTGCAGAAATTTCCGATGACGTACTATGCTCCTAAAATGCGTCCCCGTGGTAGTAGTGCTGGTCATTCACCTCAAGGATCTAGTGATGATGGATTGAGCTCTACTGGAAGAAACGCACTTAGTCCTGCTAGTATGACAGGACAAGTAAGAGATCTACTATACAAATATAAATAAGAAAATGGATATTAGAAGTATTTAAATATGAAGAAAAGTTATTTATTGGAAGATAACTATTGCTAGAATGCAAGTGGTAAGCTTCAAATTAAGAGAAAATAAACAGATTAACTATGCTGTACTTAGTGTTAATCGTTACTTGAGTATTAAAATTTTTTTGCTTAAAAGAAAGGATATTGTTCTATTAGACGATAATTAATGATAGGATCTTTTCACACGCACTTTACTCTAGTTATACTTAAAAGCACTAGTTCTTAGTCACAAACAAAATTACAGCTTAGTATTAAGCCTTCAGAATTAAAGCAATTGTCGAGATATTCCTTAGTAAAATATTTTATAAGCTCTAAGATTGAATGGATGTATATAAACTGATTGCAAAATATTATTTTGAATAGGCACGGATAAGTTTTTTAGTGATTAAATAAAAGCTTAATTCGAAATATGTTGAATTGGTTAATGTATTTAGATACCTACGATGACTCCCTTTCATAAAAAACAGGCTAGTGCTCCAGAGCTGGATACACGAAATCTCGATATGTACACCAACCGGTATGAGCTTCTTTCATTTAAATTAAATTATAAAATAAAATATGCTATAGAGGTCATGCATCAAAAATGTTCACTGCAGGTCTATGACAGGACAGCCGATTATCGCACATCATCACTCAAAATCGATTTCTGCGATCCCTCCGATTCCTGACTCAACGTTCAGGTAAACAACTAGTGTTTGAAATAATTTAACTTATGAGGTATCATAAGCTATCTAGACAATTTATTTGTCAGTGCACCACAACATATGCGTTCTGTATCTCATGAAGCCAATTATGCAGCCTCATATGGTGGTCATCAGTCTTACCCGGAGTATGTCATTTATTTAATCACTCAATATTATTACTTTAGAGTTATTTTTAATAAAATATCCAGAAAGGCAGTAAAACATTAGAATATTTCTAAACTTCCTAATACTGACTAATTGGCATCTAAAATTTTCACATATTGGAAAGTGATATAGTGCTGGTCAAAAGTTTGCAACCTTTATGCTGTCGTAAGAATCCCAAGTCCCAACTAACACAGCGTCACGTAGCAGTACATGCACCGTTTCTGGGATTCGGGGGTACGACTTCTCAAATGTTGTCTTCGTTGTAAACAATGCTGTGACGCGTTAGGAGAAAAGTGTTCTAAGAAACTCACTAGTTGAAACGGCCAGCAAAGGCCATTTTCTGGTATCTTATAACCAAGTAGAATTCCATTTGGAGCAATGACTGTCTTGTTCCGATTCTGCACGTAATCGAAGAGTTTGGCCAAAACGTCACTGCTGGTGTCGTTCCACTGGTCCTTCAGTTGAGCAAACCTCTGTTCTGGGTCTCCATCCGAAGCTTCTTAGCACCGCACATCTCTTTGCGATCTTTCCATAAGTATTAAATACGGATGAGGATGACTACGACTTTTTAACATATATACATACAAATCTAGAAAACTTGTTATTTTCTACTACAAGGGAGCAATAATCTGAAATTGGGTCCATTTTTTTAAAGTGTTGTGAACCACAAACTTTGTAAGCTTTTAATCAGCACTATATATCTAAAAATTTGTTGCTTATTAACTTATAGCACTTGCAAATTATTCTTTGAAAAGTTACCTAAGCAATATTGGTTGCAGGCCTGCATCTTCCACAATGTACGATCCAAGAGGAAAAAGCCAGTCGCTGGATCCAATGATTGTTGGAATTCATGACATTGGGCATCCATCACAAGTAATTCGAGTAAAATTTAGTGGTTACACTAGCTGTTAATATAATATTACTGTAGGTTACGACCGAAAAAGTAACATCACTTGGTCCACTGCCTCCAAACTGGGAAATGAAACTCGATGATCTTGGTAATCGATACTTTGTAGATCATAACAACCAAACAACTACATGGTATGATCCTCGAATACGTGAGTATTCAATGTATAACGTGGCAAGATAGAGGTATTAACTAAGAAAGTAATAGAGTACATCGGTGTTAGTTCTAAATAGAGGATAATATACAGCGGAACACGTACAAGAGGAAGAAATTCGACAACGTCACGCTTTTCAACAGCAACAACAACAACAACAACAACAACAGTATCAAGAACAATCTGTTATGCAGGTTTGTTATATATAGGTATAACTGGAAATACTTTTTCGAATTGTTTGTTATGGCACGCCTAATTTTCATAATAATCTCACTTAAATACCAGTAAAAATGAAAATATATCGAAACATTGACACAATCTTTGTTATATTTATTGAGCATTAATTAATATTAGTGTTCTTTTAAAATAGAATTTTTTAGACACTATTCCAAAAGACTTAGAGGAATGAAAGTTTTAAATATTTATGAGGACGAATACAGGAGTAAAGATCTGGTCTAAATAATAATCCCTAAATATACTACTTTAGAATGGTTTACTACCATCGTACTTTTGAAATAGGATTTTTTTTACAGTAGTACAGTGAATGTGTTTCCTTGTATTTTAGCAACAGTACTATCAGCCACAGCCTCATCAAATGGTGCAACAACCACCACAACACGGGTATGGGCAGATGCCACCGGTAATGCTTTCCTATGTACCATATACTGCACTTTAATTTAAACAATGTCTAACAAATTATAAACTCTTGCGTTTTGTTAAATTGTCTGTTTACTCCATTCACTTTTAGGACTTTAATTCATCTACTTTTCAACGGGTACAGCAGCTGCAAAATGAACGAGTGAGTATGCAAGAAAAACAAGAGCAGCTGCTTCGTTCGGTAAGTCAACTTAATAATAAATTTCTTGATCACTATTAAAAAATTACTTCCCATTTTAATATATCTAATTAAAACACTACTCATATTTTTAGAGACGGGCATTTACATTGTTCTTTTGAAACACTTTCTTATAAAACAGTTTACATGACTTAAATGTGATAGAACATTATATTTTTATTAGGGTGACCTGTAAAAACAAACGACTTCAAAGTAAACAATACATCTGATCTCTTAGATTTCGTATCACGGCAATACCCATCGTTAGCTGGAGCCTAGTGTATTGTTTTTACTTTCCGCCAATCAAATATTTGCATACAAGTGAGCATACATAACCTGACACATAAACAGCAATGTTTCGAGGGTTAAATTCGATGTATAGGTATTTAAATCATAAGAAAATCAGTCTGTTGAGGAATATAAATTATTCTCGTCTTTAATCCAACTCCCTTTCGGAATGCGCACGGAACTCTTAAAAGTTACGTATGAGTATTAAATATTTTTAATATGAATAATTTATTTTACCACAAATGCAATATATTCTTAGTATTATTCTAGTTAAATCTAAGATCTCAATTCCACATAAATTGAGAGTAACGATCTCAATCATTCATTACAGGGTCTGTTAGACAAAAGCCCTCAGCAGTACCATAATGCTATGTCACCAATGCAGACAAACAATAATATGATGGTATGTACTTAAAAATTTTCAAACGATTTTTTTGTTAGAAAATAGTCTAGAATCTCACTAAAAACAAATTATATTTGAAAATGAATAAATGAAATCTGAAGTTTCTATTGAAATAGTTCAAAATATTCAGGTGTTGTATAATGACCGGAGTTTATTCTCAAGTTAACTTTGCTTGAATTCTAATATACTTCGAGTGTTTTCCTTTTCAGGAAAATTACTTATAAATACTTAGTTTAGTATTTGCACGATTACTTATTATTTCTAGCGTTTTTAGCAACATAATCAATCCCAGTATTCATTCCCACCAATGAACCCAGGAAATCCACATGGACAACACTTGACGCCTCAGTTCGCGCACGATGTAAATTATTTCTTTAAATAATGTGCTTAGTTATAACATGTACTCTTCCTTATCATCTTATCTATTCTGTTATGAATTTTATTTTTGCTTTTTTTTCAATTTTTATGCTTCCGTTATACTTTTGAGATTGTAAATTGCATCGTAAATCTAAATAAGTACATTACTTATGTTTTGCTATTAAATTGAATTATTATATTTTCAGCGAACAATGTCAGCTGATAGTGGAGCGGTGGCAGACTCTGGAATGGAGGTCGACTACGCACCGCCTATTGGAATTGACGCTACATTTGCGATTTCTGTGAGAACTATCAACATTTAATAATTTTTCTATCGTTTTTATTTATAAGTTGTCGTTAGCCAGGTATGAAATCTGTACTGCAATGGTTGTAATTATGTGCATTAGTTATAAAACATGATACATGAAACAGCTTAGAGATTAATAGATAATTTATTTAACTAAATAAAATTTATATTCTGTGTAAAAATATCAAGAGAAAGCTAAAGAGACAAAAAGTTAAATATATCTCTTACCTATGTACAGCGCTATCACTAATTTTTAAAAATCGGGTAATGTATGCGTTTTAGAACTATTTTCGCGTTCTTTGCGACTGTCTCAGTTCAAAGTTGAACTTTTGCAATATAAATGAGAAAAATAGAGTTCCGAGCTCCAGTATTATTAGGAGTATTACTCTTTTTTCCTTTAGATTTAAAAAATATTCGATATGGACCGTTTTTAAATATTTATTTCTAGTGAATGAATTGTATAAACAAAAAAGTGTTGGCTGAGTGCAATAACTATCAAAAGGCTAGTAATTTTAAATAGTACTTTTGCTACTATTTATTTATGCTATCGCATATTCTATTCAATAAATTCTAGGGAAATCTTGGCCTGCATTTTCACTCAATTCAATTAGTAAGTGGAATTCCGAGCTACATTTGTATCTTTCTAGCGAAATAGGTATTCAAAATCAGAAATAATTAACAGTTCTTTGAATGTTGCCTTGACGATGGCACCATATTTGCCATATAAAGGCGTTGTTTTCAACATGTCTAAGTGCTTAAGAAATATCAATAGCAAACAAATGAAATATTCTTGCATTTAGGTTCACATAATAATAATGAATACTGTGACAATCTTTTGATTAAATATTTAATTTAGGATATCAATCCTCATGAATTCGACAAATATTTACAACTAACTGACCATCGAGGATCTGCAACCGTTGGAAGGTTTCAATGAGTAACGTAAGATGTCTTCATATTACTCAGTATTACATATATGTAATACGAATCCGAAATATTTAAGATTATCTTGTACGGAAAGAACTATTTAGACTAATTTACTTCTTTCACAACCACGTTCATTTTCTTTTGTTCTATTTTCTACAGTCTTTTAAAGATATATTTTACTTGAATTTGCCAAATCCTTTAGTGATATTGACTAATTTAGAATTCTATAAACAGTTTTAGTGTTTGAGCTTTCCTATTATTTTAGCTGGATTAACGCTCTTAAGCTGTATTACGTTGTCACTTTAAATTTTGCGTAGCTACGACCAAATTTAGTTATATATGTATATATAAGAATATGTGATCAATGCTAAACCAATGTGTTCCATTCATCAAGCTTTCAGTTTTATTTACATCGGCATTGGCCCAGATTCTTGTTGAAGCAGTAATTTTTCACTTTATAACAGTATATAATTTTTATACTAATAAAATTAAAAATAGGAATTTCGTTCAAAAGTGAAAATCTGCTTACGAGGAGAATCGAGATACTTTGAGATTGCAGTGAAATACGTAGACGATGAAAACCAAAAATATCTTATTTTAGTGAAAAATTTATATGTAATTTTTATTAGTAAAGAAATTTACAATTTTCTAGTGCATGTTTGTATAAACATTAATATGAAATACGGTTTATACTGCTTACTGTGAAAAAATGTCTACTGATTTTTTTAAACTTATATAGTAACAAGTTCATAGCAAACCGATAGGCTTATACAGAAATAGATTTAAAATATAGTTTCTTATTATTGAAAACATAGTAGTTCATTGGAATTTAACTATACTGAAAAAAGTAACTTAGGTCCAGCTGGCACAAAAAATGCCACGAATTTCTTCCCGGTTAAAGGTATACCACTGGTTATCGGGAGAGTCGTAACAATACACTTCGCTTGGCTCTGAGGTTAATATATGGAATTACTATCTATAAAAACCACCCACATATTTTAAAATGAACATATTTGAAAGTGCATCCACGTAATTCAGCCCATAACCTGATTGAAAATTCCAGTCGTTTATAAGCTTGACTCAAGATTTTAAAGCTATGAACTAGTTCTCGATTATATAGTACCATTTTTTTGGCTCTTTATACTATAAAATTGAGTAACAAAGAATCCTTTACCTACCTTCTAAAACAGACGGAACGTATCCATTTGCAGGGAAGTAGAATCTATGTGAGCCTGGTGGGCAGATGAATGATTCACTGTATTACAAATATAAACAGTTCTCCTTAGATACTACTTGGAAATGAGCCTCGATTATACCATGGATATAAGCCTAACTAATTAGACTGGTATTCTATAAGAACTATATTATAGATAGATAATCAAAAATATCTTTAAAAAGGCAGCACAAGTTTTAACCTGCAGATCCCACGTTCTCCGCCAGTAATTACAGTAACCGTGCTGTTATCGGGGCAAAACATTCTGTCGAACCCGTTACAGTCATTTCGATAAATGGATGGGCATTGCTGACATGCTAAACTAATTCTTCGTCCTCATTTTGATTTTATGACAATCTTCGAAATTTAATGCTAACCTTCAAAACTATTTGTCCATCGCAAACTACTGTTAACAATATTTTGCNGATACAACTAATAATACTCAACTCACTGCTGCTGACAGCTGGCAGTGTGGGTGATTCCAAAGTTGGAGCACCTGCAATTGATTTGAACTCTTTTTGCTCGTTTATTTAAGAAAATTCAAGTTAATAAAGAACAATCTTATCGAGAAATAATATTTATGGAGATAAGTTACAAATAATCTATGAAGGAGATGTGAAGACTATTAAATTGAGATTCAAACTACTACAATTCAATTGACCACTTCGAAAAGAGTTTTTGTGGAAAATTATTACCAGCAACGAAAAGAGGACCAGATACGACAACCTTAAACACATACATTCTTGAGTAGACATCGACCAATCA
>JAJAVP010000104.1:0-129275 GCA_020740425.3 Heterorhabditis indica
TAGAAAGGCGGGAATTTATTTGGGTTTTGAATAATTATACCAGAGTGCTGAAAAAAAAGGACTAAAACTCTTGCATACACCTAATAAATTTATGAGTATGTAAGGCCAAATATCTCACTTGTTGATGGCCTGCGCCTCTTTCAGTAATTGACCAGTTGCATTCGTCTGTGAAACCCGTTCTGATCCAGCTAAGTCCACTAGGTTCAGTCTTCCTGTCATAACAATTCAGGTTACGATAATGATCTTTACTGTTAGTGATATTTATTTATTCTTGTATTACCATATTTAATAAGCCCTACCAACTGTAATATTGTTAGTTATATTATTTTTTCCAGTGACAACAACACGAACAATGACATGTGAGCGACTAGATTCGATATTCATTTCTGTCGATGCCACAACCTAGAGAGCAAATGGGATAAAGTACGTACTACGTATTTATCTATTAAATAAGTATAATCTTTAGTAACCATAAATTATTATTATACAAATTTATTAGAAACATATTATATATTGGATTTTAACCTTCTTTATATATTCAAACCTTGTTCTTCCGTCCCTGTTGTAGGACTTCTCTCATATGCTCTACCGATGATACAGTCACCGTCTTTAAACCAGGTATGGATAATCTACCATCTTCACCTAATCGGGTAGAAAGACTATTGTTATTCGCATTAAGAAGGTCGCTAGAAAGATTGTTTGAATTTAGGTAGTTAACGTAACTCAAATAAGTTTGCATACCGTATTTTTTCATTATATATTTCCATCATTGATATTTGAATACTATATTCAATATCTCCGTTCCTTTCGTTTACTGCTTTAAACAACTGTTTGATTGCCCTTTGATTAATTCCTGGATTTGAAGATGGACCCTATGAATTAAGATAAGAAAATTCTGATAGAAAAGCCTTCTCTTAGTATTAAGCATTGTATATAATACCTCCATAGTGTATGTTTTTCCACTTCCCGTGTGTCCATAGGCAAATATACAAACATTATATCCATCAATACAACTTGTAATAATTGGTGATACTTCATCAAAGATCTGTAAAGAAAGATTAGCAGGGAAAATTTTCAAGTGGCTTAGTAATAGATTTTACCTGTTGTTGTGAATAGTCAGTAGGAATAACAAGGTCGGCACTTTCACTTGATTTTTTACCACCCGGATGTATCAGATAAACAACTCCATTATCCAGTTCATCTATTTGAATTGCTGTTGGTTCAAAATTATTCTCTAGTTGTGGTCGTATACGGAAAAATACCCGAATATTTCCTGAAAATAATGCTATATAAAAGGGATTAAAATAAAAATGGTTTTATACATACTTTTCCCATTTCATTACTCAACCCTTGACTTTTTATCCGACACTTAGTACGTTCGCGTGCACGTTTACTCGAAACCCGATCCTCATTCGGCAATGCCGCTTCACTAACCGGTTATTAAGAACACGCAAATACACTATGAAAGACACATCTTTATTATTTGATTGCTTAATAAATTTGCATAAAACAGAGCGAAAGCATTGAAAGGTGTAATTTTAGGAATTATTAGTAAAACCTGAACTGACAGACTTTAAAAGAGCCACATAGTGTTAAAATTATTTGGTAATACTGACCATTTATTTCTACAAGTTGGTTATGTAATTGTTTCCGTTTTTCCATTTCTGACTTGTATCTATCAACAAGTACGCGGAAGAAATCAGTGGTTTTCGATTCGAGCATCATTTGTACCTCCGCCATACACACTGAAAATGCCTCCTTTGTATCCAGTGCCAATTGTCGTAGCTCGTCCTAGAAGAAAACAACGAGTAGACTTGTTCATTCAAGGTTAGTCTTAATACTAATGATAATAAGAAGATCACCGATAATAATTAGCCTATGAAAATGGTTTCAATTAATCTGCTTATAAAGAATTATATTTCAATATGAAAAGACGTTAGAAGTTACTTTCTCATCCTTAAGTTCCTTTGCAAATCGCTTCAGCTTTTTGAGATGCCCATCGTCTATAATTGATCGAGCGATCTTCTCGTAAGGATTGATGTCGCCCTTCGGTCGTGGGCTGAGTAATTTGTCTTTTATTGTCTTCTATCTCTATCACTAGAGTTAAACTTACCTTATCCGAAACCTTTCTTCACTAGAGGGAATATCGCTCTCGTAGTCTTCATCAGTTTCTGTTAGCTGTGCCATTCTCATGTTCTTGTGGGCTTGTGCAAGCGCATATTTTAGCCGTAGATTCTCCTCGCGAAGAACCCCAAAGTCCAGAGAAAGCACTGAAATCCCTTTCAGAATTTGGTTTCGCATCGTATATGACGTGGATCGACCTGAAACCGCGCTGCACTAAGAAATATGTCACCAGCTAAGGATCTGAGTACATAGTGTTACTTTGTGCAGATGCTTGTCGTTAGTATGGAAGCAGTAGCGTGGGGTAATATAAGTTTGTTGATAGTTTTGGAGAGCACTTGAATAACTATGTTGTCCAGGAATTCGCTTCTAAAATTCTTCTTCAATCTCTGGTTGTTATTTTTCTAGCAACCCCAGTCTAATATTTTATCTTCCCATTTTCTTGTCCCATGGGTTGATGTCTTAAGTCTTCTTAAAATAGAGAAAGCTAGCTATAGGCAATGTTTATGAATTGATTTATAGTTTGAAGTGTAATACGAATAAGCACATGTCGCTAAAAATATTAGGATAGTCAGGCTTAGTTGGAAGGAATCAAGTCCATTAACAATAGTTTGAAGACAGTAGAAATTATTTGTGGGACAAGACCTGTGATGATTGGGAACAATCAAATCTTCATTTAGTATGTGACTATACAATACGTCCATTCACAACTATAATCGAAAGGATTACAGGTACGTCCTCAGCCTCATTAAATGTCTATTGTCTGATTCTAGCTTGGTATTATTATTTTAATAATCCGAAACCGAAATTTATAGTGGCAGCTAGAGAAGTATAGTATTTTGGTGAGATAATAAAGCAGAACTTAGTTATATAAAGCAAAAATAAAGCTGAAGCAAATAATTACAAAAAAAATTAGACATTTACCTTGAATAAAATCTTCCATACTAGCTATACGTGATTCTTGTTCATCAATTATATCCTCCAAATTTCTCAAAAGTCGGTCCTTAGTCTAAAGTATAGGCCCTATAACACTCGTTCCTCATTTCACTATTCCTAGCCACCACATGATCGTCTTTCCTCTGTCTCATCAGCTGTCTTTTCTACTTACCTCTAAATGCGTTTCAAGAATATGCATTTGTAGTTTCATATTGGCTAGTTCTACTTCATGAATATATTTACACTGTTGAAAGTAATCTGTGTCTGACGCGTAATCCATAATCTGAAAATTGTTGTAGATATCACTAAATATGGAAATAACAAGTACATAAGCGATGTCAATAATAGGTAAATATTTTCGAAGGAAGTAGAGATATATGTGAACCTATGCAATCACTGAAGAATGCAAAAGAGAACTAGTTCTCTCGGCCTCGCCCAAGAGGGAGTGAACGTGGCAAGTTCATGAAAAGATTACTAAGTAAAACAGAAGAGAAAGAAAAGAAAACTATGGTCAGCATAGAAGTACTAGAAAGCACTATTAAAGAACATTTATAGACGAAATCAAACATAGCTTCGCCTTTCACGCGCAGATATAAGTCTGTTTGATCAGTACAAATCGAATGGAACTCACAAAATGTAGAAGTAGGAAAAAACTATGAAATTTAGTATATATATTTGCGCAAAATTAAAAAATATATCGAAACCGATAAGTATGATTGGGAATCAGCGATAGAGATAGCCATTTACTGTTATTGAAACGCGTTCAGAAGCAAAAAATTACTAGAGTAATAATGCAGTAAGAATAAACAAATTTGAGAATTGGAGAAAATATATTTGAGAGAGTATATCTGTTGCTTGACGACCGCCTTTGACCGCGGGATAAAGCCTATCACGAACCCTTTGCTATAGAAATCAATAGCAGTCTCGCCCGCATGCTGGGTGCAGCAAATTTGAGTCGGACTCACACATTTCAGCTTCACAGGCTTTTTGCTAAATTATTATTAATTTCTTTCGCTAAATCACTGATATAAAAAGGACTTGCACTAGTAAGTAGACATAACTGTAATGATGCTGCTCTATCAATTCTATAAGAAAAGGAAAAGTGTAGTGATGTAGAATGCCAAAATATTGCTTGTTAATGACACTACAAAGAGTTTGTTTTTATAGACAAAAGAGGTGGACATTCACGGGCATCAAAATACACTGAACAAATAAATGGTGGGGAAGCAACGTAGTAATGAACGAATAGAAGATACTACTAGTATTCTGAACAAACATTACTTCAACTAAACATTGAATAATATGAATATAAAGGACAATAGAAATTTAATGATAGAAAATTGTCAATAAGAGAACATTCTTCACGATTGATTTTCACATGTACGTAGCTGTTATTATTGCCACCGAACATAATATTTACCTTTTCTAGAAGTTTGAACTATGACATCTAATATTAATTTAATATTATGCGGTGGAGGTAATGACGAGAAGCAAAAGTCGTCCTGATATGGGTTTGAGTGAGCGAGTAGGGGCGGCTCGCTGTTAACCTAAATAGGGTATTATTCCATTCGCGGACTTGTTTGACTGGTAGGTACGGGTCCAGTTACTCTGTTATTAAAGGAGACAGCCATGAAGTGGACTTGATTGCATTCATAGTGGGCTCCTAGTATTAACATATTACTTTTCAATGGACCTGTAGCTAGCACTCAGGTTTAAAAATGCATTCAACCATCACATAACTAGCACATAATTACGAACAATTCAATTTGTGAAAACTTCTCGTCGTTATGCTGAGTTTATTCTATTTCTTTATCTAAAGCATACTTTAAGCATATTCAAAATACAAATCTTATTCATCTGTAGATAAGAAACATACTATTAGTTTCCGAAAATTTTGGAGAAAAAGAAGTACTACCAAATTACCACACTTTAATGCGAACAATTCCTCAGATGACATTTCATATAAAAATACAAAACTGTAGAACAGTAATCTTGAAGTACAAAGTTAAAAGAAATACTGACTAAATTTAATTGTTGTTTTTCATAGAAAAAAATTATAAATAAAGTTTGGATCGACCAACATATATTATGAAATTTAAGGCAGAAAGCTATGCCAAATCGTACTTTGTTAATTATATTTACACTAAAGATGATTTTCAAATAAAATTGATTCCAAAGATTCTAAAACGCATTTAACCCAAATACTACAACTATATTCCCATTGCTCTCTTCTATTGTCCCAGTCCATTGGCTTGGTTAAATTACTGTCTAATAAAACGATAGCATTCCACTTAAAACACAAAAACAAAAGCATATACATCTTGTTTTAGTTTTAGTCTGCAAACAAAATGTGAAACTTTGAGCGACGTTTCATGCGATAGCTCTTTGCTCTATCCTATTGTGAACTAAAGATCTCGGTGAAGCCACAGCATATCTGTGTCCTACTTCTATTTTGTTAATAGTATGTGTCCATCCCAGTCAGGAGCATTCTTTATTCAATAACTGTCTGCCCGTCTGTCAGAATGGAGAAACGGAACATTATCAGCAAAACGTTCCGAGAGGGACGTTGATTGTAGCTCATATTAGTATTAGATTAATCAATGGGAACATGTACGCTCAAAATCCATCTGGTACCAGTAATGGTCATAAGCAGAAGGAAGAGGTTAACAGATAGGAAAAATAAGAATCTAATTAACTGTTGCAACCTATTTCAGATCTGCCATTTATGCATGCTGTGCAACCCTCTCTCCACCCCATTTTTTGACGTAATAATTCAATACAACCAGCAGGTGCAAATTTTCAAATTATATTTTAATACCCTAAGTATCTATAAATGAATTATTAAAGAAATATTCTGTTCCCAGAGTTTTAAATCACGTGGTGTGGGAGCAATTTCCTCTCTGATTGTTGCCGTTTTCCACACATTATGACAAACAGCAATGACGATTCTAGGGTTTTCTTTAGCAGCCACTATGTTTCCAACTGTTTTACAATAGACCTCCTTCACTATGCGCTCATCTTCCTACCTTATTGTACTTAGGTCTTAACACTATTTAAATTCATCTTTTATAACTTTACCTTAAAGATAGCGCCTGCTTTATGTCACACATCAGCCTATAAATCTTTTGTCTTGTGTTATTTCCGGTATCCACCTGTTTTTGTTGCATTTTCCTTCAATGCCGTTTAGCTGTGATTTTATCTGGTTGAAGCACTGTTCCCCCTTGGGAGACAATTTCGATCTCCTCGGTTTCCGTCCCATTTTGAAAAACTCATTTCTTTTAGTCAGAAGCATCTATTTTTCATATATTTTCTCATACATTTTTAAAAATTATATACAATATAAAGTTATGTTATTTTTAAACGTAAGCCTTATTCTTATGAGGTTTTGTATATTTTATATCAGTGATATGAAGTAATTTCAGCGAAAATAGTAAAAGCTTAAATCAAATTTATCAAAGTAAATTTAACTCTTCGATTGTCCTACTTCTTGCGTACTCACTTTTCTTGAATTATAATCAGTTTACAAGCAACGCGAACGTAATGTTTAAGTTTTAATGGCAATTTTCAGTCTTCTTCTTTTTCCTGTCCCAAATATTTTGTTCTTATGCGTAGCAGATGACGAGAGTGAATGTCTTTTAGTTAATTACCCGTTTCGATATACCCTGACCTCATCTACCATTGTTTTGGATACAGGCAGTGTACACTGAAACTAGTAAAGGGCTTTTTTCAAACAACTGCACTTTAAATTTGTCTTCCACTCATCACCATCTATTTTAATTTTCCAGTCTACATTACTTTTCGATTTCTCTTCTTTTATCTCACTGTCTCCTGGGAAACGGATGCATCAGGTCTAAGATTGAAAATATCTATAAATTATTTTTATCTATTTTTATAGAGCTTTAAATATAACCTTATAACGATGCAAAAAATGCAGTTAATAACTTAATTTAATTACTTTGTGATTATGAAATGATAACTTACTCAGTTTTACAGAGCGTTATTTTCTGATTAATTTTCTTAGGAATATTTATTTCACCATTTGATGGTGAATTTATGTATCTTTGCTAAAAATGATGGTCACTAAATACTTTTTTAAACTACTATATTTTTATTTTGAATATGCAGCCATCAATGAGCAGTCAAGTTAAACTATGATTAGCTGTAATTTAGCGCTTACAGCCTTTGGGCGACTAAATTTCTCGTTTTCATGCGCAGTGAGACCGCCTTCTTCCTCAATAACTGACCCCGATCGTATTTTCCGGGTTTATTTCCTGCAAAATGTTACTCTATTGTTTCCCAATGTTTTTCTCGTTGAATCAGTGCAGCAAACCATGCAGAGATATCGACGGATGTTTACTCTGATGTTGCGTGAGTGGGAGGGTACAACTTCTTTCAAAGAAATCCTTGAGAGTGCAAAATATTGGTGTGAGTCGGTTTTAGTAATGCTATAGAAGATCAAAATCTGTCTGATTATATTATAAATTGTATTTTTGATCAAAGATGAAGGTGGATGAAGTGAAACCTGGGTACAGTTGAAAGTTCTATCATCATAATTATCATAATTTTGCAGGAAACTCACCCATAAATTAAGCATCATCTTAAAAAAAATAGTAAAAAATAACTTCCCTATTGACTTGTGGTTACCATAACTGTTCCTATATAGTAGTACATTAATGATATTTATTTTTTATAAATGAAATAAGAAAACTTCATGTGTTGAGTGTTATATATGTTGTTCTACATTGGTTTCCTGGGCAACGGATTGAAGTCGCTTTTCCGGATACCTGCTATATTGGACTAAATTCCCCTGCCTGCCGCGGTTCACCTACTCCAATGCCATGTACAACAATATAGTAGCTCGAAAATATGAAACATTTACTTTCATTGAATACATAACGTTTGTAATAGTTGTACCACATTATTTGAAGTTTACTAATAGCATTATGGTGTCCTCATCATATTTGCTTCTCCAATGGAAGTGTTTCACAGATTCCACTCCTGACCTGGTGTCTCACTCGCCGATTCATCTGGCCACCACGATTGACTCTGCTCGCCTCCATTTCATCCGGAATCGATACTACTCTCTCTACCTTACGCGCTTACTCTAAGGGTCTGTGGTGTTTATCTTCAGCGCAATGCACTCTTGGCTTTGCTCTTATTAAACGCGCATCTCTTCTAATAAAAATAAAATACGTCTAATTAATTTCTCTCCCTCACAGCTTGCCTTTCTATTCTATTCACCATTCATGGCAATTTGTATCTATTCGATCTTGGTATGCGGCTAATGTATTAAGTCGAGGAAGTGGGATTGAAGATGTTCCACGCCGGCATTTCCTTTGCGAAAAAATCGAATTAGACGTCTATCCGACGTTTTTATCTGCTTCCAGCATGCAATCGTGAGAGTCAAGCAGCACATCAATTACACTTTCATTGTGCTTCCATATTGGCTTTTGACTCTTTATTACGCTATACCGAATCGCACGTTGGCATGGCACGAATAAAACCATTATTTTCCCTTTCTTGGCATTTGGTGCGTTTCCTCATTCCCGCATTTCATCACATCTATCTCTTTGTCTCTTCCAGTTCTTTTGCATCCACCCTGCTAGCTGAATATCTAATTTATTATATAACGCTTGTGATTTAGTAGTTTCCCAACTTATTATGGGTTTACTATACTATAGTTTTACAGACAGCAGAAGAGTTGAACGTCATGGACTATATCTCTAGCTTCGACATAAGGATAAATAAGGATTTATACTATGCAGGAGAGACTATCGTCGGCACTGTCCTTTTGGAAAACACAGAAAATATTAAGATAAAAGGTGTTCATTGCAGTATACTTTACTCAACTAAGTTGTTCATTATGATGCATACAGCCACATTATCCGCAAACTTTTATGGTCTACTTAACTTCTTAATCTGCTAAATCCCTATTCTAATCTGGATGATCCTTCAATTTTGCAACTTATTATCACACAGAGTATTTGAGTGACCACAATAACATAATTAAATGCTATCAAACCTAAGATATCGATTGCGTACGGTAGCAATTAATGCATGAATTGATCAAATAACGGCGACATTCCAGGTATTCGAGTTCTTCTCCGGGGAAAAGTACACGCAACGTTAAAAGTTGTTAAATCAGGAGAACGAAGAACTATTAAAGATGATCAATATGTTTTGGACGAAAAATTGCTGATATGGGGAAAAGGTTTTATATGCTGCTCTTCTTTTCCTTCACTTTCTAATTGTACAAGCATTTAATTAAACTTAGTAGTTTATAAATTGGTACATTTTCATAACAGAAATATGATAGACCTCTTTTTATTGCATAGGACATGGTCAGAAGCCATTCAATGTTATAGAAATAATCAATAAGAAGATTGCAATTTTATGATTAAATATTTTTTCTCCACATTTTTATGAGGAATTTATTTGCTGAATGCTCCACTACATAGTCAATCTCTCCTTTTAGCCATAAAGAGTATGTTTTGTATCTTATATGAAAGTACTTTAATCATATTTTTTAATTAAAAGAAATGCAGTCATTTTACAGTTTTGCATATGTTAGACTGGTCTATGGTAGATTCACCTCCGTTCTTTGAGAACCATATTTTGAGCATTACTTGCATCCTAGCAACCATGTAACAAGGAGTGGAAGGAAATACATTTCTATGCATAAGTTTCTGCTGGAAGAAACATTTAAATACAAATTTTTAATAGAAGCTTCTTGTAAAACTTCTCATACCATCATAGAGAAAAAAACTTTTAATAGATCAACTTAAGTGAAAACGAAAAATGACGATGGAAATTATTTCCTAACATTTGCAATATTCAGATAAAAATGATGAGACAGAAGGGGTGCCCATTTTGGCAAGAGGATTGCATCAGTTCTCATTCACATTCGATCTACCGCAAAGCACACTACCATGTTCTCTCGAAAGTCGGCATGGAACCATTCGTTATTATATCAAGGTATTTTTTTATGAATAAGATGTATTTATACAGAATACCTGATGACATATAGCTAATCTTGGTTACTACCAATACTCTATCATTAATTCAAGGAAAACTCATTTTCGATATTGAATAGATTAGTGAGTAAATTAATCTAATGGGAAGAAAATATGATTGGATTTTTAATCTTTTATCGATTATTTCTAAATAAAGAGATAAACAACGAGATATCAGAGGAAAAAGCACCAAGTATCCCAATATAGAAAGTGCTATAGTTGCAGCTTTCTAAAATATCGAAAGATATGTGGTAAAAATATTTCTCTAAGCCTAACACACAGCGTTTATATGTAATCTTATTACTTTGAGAAACTACTATTTTGATAATGAATCACGGAATATTATTGAGGTGATAATTGATATTCCCTATGCTTCCTCTCCTCAAGGCATCAAGTACTTCACAATCATTGGACCTCATATTGATTGTATGGAAGAGAAGTATTTGGTTAGTTTGATGAGGAAGGAGCACTGAAAGACATTGAAAGAATTTAGATAGAAAGGGTTAACTGGATTTTAGAGTGCTTTATCCGGTCAAGACCGCAAGACGACTTGTTGCTGGTGCTGTCAACGGGGGGCTCTGGCATTTCGAATAATTCTTGATCGTACGGCCTATGTTTGCGGCGAGAGTATTAGAGTGCGAGCCCAGGTTAGATAA
Organism: Heterorhabditis indica; assembly: GCA_020740425.3. Classification (NCBI taxonomy): domain Eukaryota; kingdom Metazoa; phylum Nematoda; class Chromadorea; order Rhabditida; family Heterorhabditidae; genus Heterorhabditis; species Heterorhabditis indica. Next base: position 10,727 of record JAJAVP010000104.1, read on the forward strand.
ATTATTTAAAATATTAATAGAGTTGGCATTGATAATAATAAAACCCATACAAATAACATGAAACAATAATTAAGGTTGAAAATCGCCAGCCATCTCAGCAAGTGATCTGCATCAAATTGACACAACACATTGAGTACTTCATCGAAAAAGGAGTGTTGGGTGAAAATAAATCATTGAGCTGTACTGTATTTGAACATAAGTAAGTTTTCATCAGAATAGAGCCTTTCACTTAAATTTACATTTAAAACTACTTTTCATATTTAAATATAAAGTGCTTTGCATTACTATAAAGTGAACAGTAAATTCTACAATAGGCTTTCAATTAGTATAAGCGGCTAGTCAGACATGTAAAGCTCAATATTGGATCTGTGGAAAAATGGTCTTCGACTGAAAATCACTTATCCATCATGAAAAGATAAACGATATCGTCATCAAGAAGCACACGTCGAATTGGATCTATCTTAATACCATACACTGTTTTTAAGGGTATCTTCCTTATAACACGATTAGGGACGCCACAAGGAAATGAGAGCAAGTAGATGTTTCGGAATTCTATATTTAAAATCTTTTAACTTATTTTGTCTCCAAATCGGATGGATTTTCTATACGGATTATTATGAAGCACATTTCCTTATTCGAGTTTAAACTATTTAGTTTTAGAAGGTCAGATAAATTCTAGAGCTATATCATCACATAAAATATACGTGCATTTTCACAGATCCCCTCCCATTGCTGCTAACTCAGAAGGGAAGTATGATTCAACTACAGAGCAGCCAATTCGTCTTCCAGTGGTGCCACCAACCCTTATAGGAGTGTGTCGTCTGATACAATTATATTATGTTCTCAGGGTAGGTTTATACATGATATACTTTAGAAACTGCTTATTAATCATGCACAACTGAAAGTTTTCCAAAATCATATCCTTAATAGGAATAATACTTGCGTTAAAGTAGTAATCAAATACTTTTTCATACCATCTCGTATATTACCTTAATCAAAGTAGTTTGAAATTTGATACATAAAATTGCATAATATAAAGAAAGTGATAAGGTTAAAAAAGATTGAAATAGGAATAAATAGATTATTTCCAACATAAATATTCATAATATTATTTATATACTATTAATATTGTATTTCAGGTATGTCTTGAAGACGAAAAAGGAAACGAGTCGCTTCCTTTAGACTTTCCTTTCACAGTGGCTACTGTTCCCTACAGAATACCTAATGCGGCCTCACCTCCCATAGAATATGGTGGGCTGCATGAGAAGAGATGTTGAAATAGAAAATAAAACAAGGAGTCAAATATGAACCATTCTTAGAGTTTTGTTCAAACCATGTGGAGGGAGGAAAATATGTTTCACCTGAGTTCCGTATAGGCCAGGTCTATGATGGAGAAGGAGAAGATATTAGCAAAGAAGAAGAGGTAAAATAAAGATAAAGTGAAACAAGCTAGTAAGGTCCACTGGTATAAAACCAATAATTAATTCTAGATAGTTTTATACCGCCCTGTTTATGCAAAGTTAGCGGATCGGAAAGTCGGATCTCCACAATATGCTAAGGATTTCCGATCGGGATCGGTCAGTGATCACTTACTTTCCTAATATTTCAATAACTGTTAATGTACAAATTGTAGTTTACACGAATTGCTGATAGCAACCAATCAATAATTACGGAGTCAAGTGGAAGGAGACGAAGCATAATTATCTCTTCCCCAATTATAAACGATCAAACAGACATCAAGTTACACTCGAAACTAAACCTTAGGCTTGAATCTGAGGATGAAACCACGAGTCCTCTTATTCACAAGACATAGAGACCAATCTTGCCTGTTACTACTCTGCTACAGTTCTTTATATAAACTTTATTGTATACTGGTGATTCACTATAGTCCAAAATTTATCGATGTTAACTCCAATTTCCAAATGTCGCACTTTATGTATCGACTGTGATATTTCACAACAAATATATCTTCTGCGAAATTATAAACACTAATAAACTTTCAATATTGGATGGTATTTATCTTAGTAACATAGATATTTTGATTATGGTCTTTTTAAATAAAGGAGTTTCAAAGATAATCACTCAAAAGTTACTTAATTGTAAATTTACAAGAGGTTCTGTACTGATTCAAATGTAATAATCAGATGTTAAAACGCATAAAAAGACGTAAGGATATAACATTTTTATTCAATCTTATGTGTTCTATCATAACTAACAACAGGTTTAAAGGCCTTAAATCATGGCAAGAAAATATACTATAACTATCTCAATTTGAGATATTTTGTGTGATTTGGCAAGAATATCACAAGAATAGTCATCTCCAACAAATTATCGGTACTTCGGCGATTGTTAGCAATCCTGAATGGAGATTGAAGACTAATGCTTAAAAAATGATTGCGATATCATCCTTCTCTGTTTATAGACGATTAATCCCAATGAAAAGATAAGTGATATCAACAACAATATGCATAATATGAAGAACGTCAACAGCTTATCTGGAAGAAGAATTTGTTAGAACATATCCTAAATAACACTACTTTAGTATCTATTTCTCTAGTTTGGCATTAATATGACAGCAGTACTTAGCACCTCAGTTGCACACTTATTTTCATAACTTACTCGTAGTGAAACACGTTTTGTGATCGTCGAAGATTAATCTGGCAGAATCCCCATTTGACGATGAGTCTGTAGCAAGAAAAAAATATCCCACACTACTTACCATTTGAAAAAATAGGAATAACTTTATTTACCTTCACTATTGCCATCGTCTAATCCAAACACTATTAACCCTCTTTCTGGCAAATCGAAATCGGCGACTGTGATAGGTTGCGAACGGTTGTGAAACACTGGAAAATATTGCTTTTTTAATTTATATTACATCTAAGCATTATGCTCCGTCGCTGTTACCAACCTGTCGATTGTACATTTCTCTTTATCAGTCTTGTATATGCACTATTCGGTCCGTTAAATGACGAAATGGTTGATGTTATATACTATAAATATAATAAAAAGGTAATGGAGAAACTTCAGATTTTTTCTTTCCTATTTCCAAATTTTTGTTACCTCTGTCTCATTGGCATGTAAATCGAAATATGTTGGCTGAGAACCTGGAGGTCCTGACACTCCCGAAAGTTCGCTTCCGGTAGAGTCCATGTTGACGATTAACTGAATTAATATTATAGCCATTCAAATTTTACGAACTAATTTATTGTGATTTAATAGTGATTATTATTAGTATCTTTCCTAGTTGTAACGCACTCTATTCTTTCCTGGTCGCACATAAATGGGATATGGCTGAGGGTATTCTCTGCTTGATTCTGCACTTGTAGCATATGACGGATCTTCAGTTGATGTTGGGTACCCTAATATTAGATTAAGGATTGTATACTAAAATAATTTTCAAGGAGAAAAATAAAGTAACAAAGTGATAGGAAATGACACCTTGTGCTTTGGATGTAGGGTATTCCTCTACCGATTTTGTTGGATATCCAGACTCATGACTTCCCGTGTACTCAGAAGAGACTTCTGTTGTTTGTGCCGCCGATTCAACATATGTTTGGGTGCACTGTGGTTGCTGTAAAACAAGGAAAAAAGTAGTGTAAAATCATTTTCACGAAATCTTGGCTTTTAACCTAAAGCTATTTAGTGTGTTTGAAAATATTAATGCTTCTCTATGGATATTTTCTTTTTGACTTTTCAAGTTAAAGAGTAGGAGAGGATTCTAAAAATTTGCACGTTTCTCCAATGAAGCCTACCGAAGTGCTGCATCCGTACTTCTTATCCTTGATAGTTAGTTGGATTTGACAGTTAAAATATAATCCTGCTTTATCCGCAAACTTAAATACCTAAAAATTATGAATGATATGAAAAAGTTGGTTATTTTACCATTTTACTAATAAGCAAACCTGTGCTGGTTTCCCAGCGGTTAAATCAGAAACGTAGTTAAGGTTTTGAAGGATAACACCATCAATTGAACACCTGAAACAGTAAAGTGGGTGGATATTATTTGCCTGTTATATATATATATATATATTGTTTAGTAAAATTACCTAAAGATAACTCACCCATTAGCATCGAGAACAGTTACCGGAGGTCCTCCCTGACCATCGTAGACGGTACAAGAATGGACTCTCATGCAATAGACGTCCGTTAATTCAGAAATGCAAGTCCACTTGTGATATACGGTATCACCTATCTTTGCATACTTAATAGGGATTCCATTTGAATCGTCTGATAGGATTTCATATCTGATATCAATAAGTGATTAATAATGAGCCTCCGTATGGTATTTGGTTAGTAGTATTTTTTCTAATTCACTGATAATAGTTTCTTAGAAACAGTACCTGCACACTGGAAGTTGCGTCTGACTTTCCAGAGCCTGAGTAGTTAGCATTCTGAATAATTTACAATGATCAAAAGTTATATATATATATATATATATTCCTTTGAAATCCATTGCAACTTAATACTTTAAAAAATGCTTGTGTTCGAAATCATGAATCTGTACGTCTGGACCATCTAGTCCTAGTCGATTGCTATGATAATTGTGTAACTGATCTGTAGGGACCAGTTCAAGACACAAGGAAGATTCCCAACTTATAAAATTCAAACTAAAGTATACTAGCAACTATTTATTACAGCTTTGATTTACAATATTACTTTGGACTCAATGGAATCTAACAATATTCTAAGATTTTAGAATATTCAACGAGAAATTAAGTACTACCAATGTTATATTTTAGAAACTCACGCCACATCTAACTGTTGCTGTACTTTTTTCGTAGCTTCAACGTAAAAACAGCTCAGTCGGTAAGCACGGTCTATTTTTGTGATGAAAATCGGAAAAATAAGAATAACTCGAATAGAGGCTGAAAGACATTAAAGACACTTTTCGGTGTGAGGTAAAATATGTGCTCACCGAGTGGAACGACACTATTACTGTCGAAACAATAACCACGCCATTTACCTAAAATACAATTATTTGTATATCAATAATATAATTTCATCTCATAGAATTTACCTCCCGTTGTCGTCGTACTCCACATGAATTATGTTTGACCGTAAATCTGTGGCTATTTTTATTGTTTCCCATCGAAACGCAATCTGGATCAGCAACGAAGCCCTGGTATTCATGAACTATTTAGATTCCACTTTTAATACTTTAATCTCATCTTTAGGCAAATACCTTAACAAATATTTTTCCGACAAATGGATTTTTTGAATGAAAGAGTAGAGAAATTGAGTCTGATTCGCATTGCACTTCAGGTTCACCTTAAAGGAGATATTATTAATTTGCAGATGTTACATTACATTTTCTTTTAGTACTTTTTTAAATTTTCCCTTCTCCAGAACAGCAATTATCTTTTTCCTCGACAAGACATGACACGTTGATTGACTCATGTAAGCCATATTATTCCGCTTCACAGTTTGCATTAGACCTCGAATTCAAACTACCCCCGGAGGTCGAGTCTCATTTTAATTACAAGAATCTAGTGAAACGGAAGGACCGGAACTGTTCCTTCAAAAGTTTCCCATCGACTTTACGCTAGTGTGGCAATTGTAGATACTCTTCTATTATAAAGGAAGCCGAACACTCAGGCCTAGCGATCTTTTGCTACAAATATAGCTTGTTAATGTACGACAATTTAGACCAACCTACTAGTTCTGGTTAAGTCGCAAGTTTCAAGCTCATCTAAAAGACATTACTGCGCCGTAAGGAGACTGCGCTCAATCTTGAGAAACTGGTCACAACCAAATATGAAGCAACAAAGAGAGCCGAAAGGTCATTAAGAAAATCCACGGATAGTATAACTTGATGTTGTTGTTGTTTTTTTATTCCTACATGAATTTATCTTTAAGAGGATAAAAGTCAATATAACTTTGATACAGTGAGTGAATTTGTTTCAGCATTGACTAAAATTTACATAACTAATTCATCAAATGTTCTATCCTAGTGAACTCTTAATACCAATATTCCGAACATGAAAAAAAATCTTTTTAGTATAATAACTTATGTTGTTTCTATTGTTGTCAATCTTCACTGAAGTGTTTTCAAGGGTCTCAATGAGAGCTAGTGGTTCCGCCAGCAAATGTGAAAAAACAAAGCTAGGGATATCTATTACTAGGCTAGATATAATTTTAGATGATATTCTGAATTATTTGCTTCAATCCTATATTAATATTCGTCTGCATTTACACTGGATTTTCTAAGTGATTAGGAGAAAAACGTGAGCAAAACTAACCAATAATACCGTTGTCAATCTCGACTATTGTATGTGATAGGACAATGGAAATGGAGCAGAGTAGAATAAATATTCGCATCCTAAAATTTAGTAGGGAATCGGCAGGAGCAACAAGCAAGAACAACATTAGATAGTTAGACAAAATAGTTACTTTTGTGATTAGAAAATAAACCAGCGAGAGGTAACTGTCACTAATAAATCAAAGCAAATATAGAATCGCCTTCAAACAAATTAAATTGAATTAGCGTTGTAAATAACTCTAGCCAACAGTATTCAAAAGCAATAATAACTAAGCTCCCAAACTCGTCTGAGGGAGTTGCGTAACTGTTGATGGGCGTGGTGTAGCCTTATTATGACAGAAGACTGAAAAAAAATGAAAGTTCTACTTATATTTATTTATTATATTAAGTAAATTTGTCATGTTGCACTTTATTTTCTGCCTGTTATATGTAACTTTGATTAATGTTGAAGGGTAAAAAAAAAGAGAGTTATGAAGGTTTGCCTTTAGCTGATTAACTCATCTAAATGTTCAAATAAAATAATTCAATAAAAGAATAAAGTTGTGTAATAACGAATTATTCTATTAAAATTTAAATTTAAAATTAAATCAAAAGTATTCCAGGCTCTTTGGTTGTCTCCAGCAAGATACACCCCCTACCGTGAGCCCTTTTATCTTCTCCGCCCATCCTCCCGTTAGCTGCCAGGACCGGACCAAATTTGCATAAACAACAAAATTGACATAACATAGAATAATGTATTGTAATGTTTTTCATTTCGTCTTGAAAAATCTAAATAGAGAAATAATTTAAGTAGAAAAATTTTAGGGAAGTTTGAAGCGCATTTTTCCAATGACATACTCCAAAGATTATGATTAAAACTAAGAGTAGAGCATTAAATATTGTATTTAATATAATATTATAGTAGAATTAAATTATTATTAGTTTCAGAGGAATAGACTCACTCAATGAATATGGTGGCTGATATTTAAAGAAAAATTATTAGACTCTAAAAGTTAATGTTTAAAAAAGGGTTAACTAAATAGGTGATCAACTTATGTAATACTAAATCTTAGAGTTTCAAGCATATTTTAGAATAATCGACTTGTGAACTTTAATTTAGTAAACTACATGCTAAAATTATATAGTTCAAAAGTGTTCTAATTGTATATCCAACAGGAAACCGGACTCATAAAACTGTCATAAATCACAATAAATAATGTTACGAAGTGTCAGGGAATCCAGCACTGAACATTTGATTTATTATTGTCGGCTCGAGATACGTTAATTAGAAACTGAAAAGGTGTTGATAGTAGGATATAATACCGACCAACATTAAGAGACATCCCAATAGATCAGGTCATACTGCTAAACTAAAGTGGTCGTAGGCACCACATCCATTTAAACGTGTCATATTCTGCGATATGAAGAGAATAATCATTTTTATCTCAAAGGAGAGTACTAGAAGATGAACATGTTAACCTTCCGAAGACCCTTATTAGGCTGGCCTTGGCTAGCAAAGTGTACGCAAGCAACGATTTGCGTTTTTGTTGCAGACGTCTGATTGTAACTCGCTTCGATTGAAGAAATGTGAGGAATTAGCACCGGAAGCAAGCAGAGAAGGGCGAACACTGAGAGACCGGATAGTAATTACAAAAATTCATGAAATAATGTTTAAAAACTATCTATGTCTATCATTCATTTATACATTATTTGTTTTTTCTCATTTTGTTATTTAGCTATTTCCTCTACAAATTGTCACTCTCACGACTAGTTCCAGTACTCTGTTGTAACTGTCAGGAGAAGAAAAGAACAAATAGCTTGTCAGAATTATCTTGTCTCGGAAAGTGAGCTGTCGGTCGAAACAGTGACTCGAGATGGACCCTCGTATTAACAAGACGTAAATATCATGCTTTGCAACCGGTGGTGGAAAATACAAGTTTTTGTGGCAAATGTTTTGTGTGTTGAATCCAATATTTTAAACTCACTATCCAAAGGAAAAATCCGAACTATATGCAATAATTTTCTGCTCAATAATAACTATGTAATGGAAAGTATTTCTGAATAATAGATCTAGTTAAACTTACCTATATTATTATTTCCTTTGGAAAGATATGGACTCCTAGGCATCAACATGCGTTGTAATATCAGATGCTTCTACTTGATATTCAATATATGGAAGTAAATAAATAAGTGAGATGTTAGTGAACTTAATAGTACTGCAACAACATCCTCTTAATATTTCGTCAAATGAACACAGACATTCCTGACCTACTGTTCTCCAAAGTCCTATTAAGTGGTTATTAAGACAAGAGTCACTTCGATTACCCATCTACATTGAATTTCTTTGCACTTAACAATACATTAATTTTATTTCTTATACTGATACACTCAATAAAAGGTTTATATTTCATCAATCTCACCTTCTTTCCTTTTCCATGTACATACAATAATAAAAATTAGTTATCTTTCTAATTTTTGCATATTTGTTTGCCTTTAATTTTAATATTCTACCTCTTATTTTTCACATACAATCATTTGTCTCTTCTGCAGCGGATCGTTCTCGTGTGTACCTCGTCAACGTTATGTAATTGAAAAACGAGCCAGTGCAGCGACAAAGTGAAATATCGGGTCATTTCGCATTTGTTCGTCGAGTGTCGCGTCTTATAAATACTGAAAGTCCTGCTTTCCTTGATTTTTTTCGGATAAAAGCGAAAATAGACAAATACACTAATCTTTAGTTAGCACATTGATCTTTTGGTTATTATTAGACACTTGTTAACTCTCAGTATATTTGTAGACATAATAAAAGAAAAGTAAAATAGTAGAAAAATAACTGCATTTTACTTTCTAACCAGTCATTTTTGAAATGAGAGAGATAATTTTTAAAGAATTTAGAGTTAATATACTCTTTTGGGTTGTGCTTCTTCCTCCTGACGTGGACTGTGAACTTATATAGACAAAGCTTATCTAGTTGCTAACAACAATTTATTCAAGGCATTCCGCTGTAAACTGCAAATTGGTACGTAGTAAACATCTAGAGGTTGACTTTCTTGTGAAGATCATAATCCAGATAACATTTGCTATTAGATATTTCTGGAATGAAGGTAGCAGCATAAATGTTGTAATTTAATAATTAAATAAATAAATAGACTGCTAAAAATAATATTCAGAAATAAGATTTTATTTCCAGAAAGCGTTAACCAACTAGAAAAAAACCCATGTATTATAATAGATAATCAACTTGCGATAATTTAAAACAATTACGTTTTAATTCATCGTGCTACAAGGAAAACAATTTTTGCCTGGATCAAAAAGATATTTTCTAGTTCTTTTATAGCCTTATTTTGAAATTTGAGTAAACTTGAACAAATTAGAAACAGTCTCGTGAACGGTTTATGAGAAATGTAAATAGATAGATAAACTCTAATAAGACTTTCATATTAAAACATTATTTCCTTAACACTTTCTCATTATGTGCACTACTTATTTTTCCGGGACTTGTAAATATTACTGTAATGTAGTGACTGTATATTCACATCCCCGGATAAATGTTGCTATGCCAATAAGAAAAGAGTCAATTTCTCCTCCATTAACTTGTAGATTGGAAGCTTAATCCTATTTCGGAACTCTTTTAACTACCGTATTCTATATCCATAGTGCATCTATACAAACCTTCCTGTTTGTCTCTCCTCTTTTTATTATTTCTTCCCTTATAGTACCCCTTTTTTTCTGCATACTATAGTTAAAGAGGTGCTTCATAATATTATCAGCTTATTCCGGCTAAATAACCGTTCGCTTATTTCCCACATTCCTTGACAGAATCATATCACATTACGTTCGCATTGGTTATGATTAATCAGCTGTTTCTAGCCAGTTTACGCTTTACTTCAGCCTTTTTGAGAGCTTAACAGTAATTCTATTCCCGTGTATTTTTCAGAAATGAACTTAGCGAAGTTGAATCGCTGCTAAAATTATAAGGTATTCATTGTAGAGGATATAACGGAGTAAGGGAGTCACACCAATAACATGCGTTTTATAAACGATTTGTATACTAGTTCAAAGGAACAATGCATATGTCACAGTAATTACTGTGCCATCACAAAAAAATAACTGATTCACAGCATTAAATAATCTAATATTAAGATATCAAAATATTAATATTAAGAGATTATTCATATCTGACAGCATGTTTCTCGCTCAATCTTCAAGGTTTTCTTGAAATCCTATTAGATTTGCCCATTGCTATGAAAGTGCTTAAGTGTTCTTGGATGAGTAGTAGCTCGTCTACTTTTCTCTTTTCTCATGTACACATCCTTAGGGACGGCATTTCGAGAACTTCTCTTCTTCCATACTTGTCTAAACTGAGATGACTGAGGGTATTTGTCTGAGATCATTATAACTTGCACCGGTTTGTTGATTACATATATTTTATATAAACCGTTATAAGAAATAATGTATTCTTTGATTATACTTAACATTTCAGCCAATCAGATTTAATTGTTTTTAATACCAAACCATTTCACTTTAGTTCAAAACCATATTTTAATTAAAACGTTCTCAGAAACACTGCTTTATAAAGTTTGTTCCTTTCTTAGTATATTACTAGCGAAGACTGAATTACAATTTTTTTGGTAACCAAAAGCTTGATTTTAGATAACTAACTCATTAAATTTGTTAAGATGGTTGGCTAATAAAGAAATAGAATTCTTTATAATTTCATTCAAAGTGATACATTATAAAAATAAATTATAAAATGTCTGAGGCTTTCCACTAAATACTAACAAAATGTTTAGATTTTTTTTAAGTTCAGTCCTTGTGTGCAATTTATATCAAAGACTATAGCATAAGTATATTTTTGAGATTTTCGCACGTCTTTGTAATTTGTAGTATTTTTAATACTTATAATCATAAAACCTTTTTTTAAATAAATTAACATTAGTTATGCTGTTGTTCAATATAAAGAAATAAGATGGATCTGAAATCTGGAACTGTAGTGCATTTTCGATTTTCGTAGTGGTCATATAGAAATTTTTAACTTCATTCATGCACAAAGAACACGCCTACACAAATGATGAAGCATTTAATTAAGAGTTTCTCCTTCCTACAATAAACACATACTTCTCATTGTTCAGGATTGAACTGAATGATAGGTAAGAAATGATGTCCGTATTGATGCTATGGTTTTCACTAACTATTTGAACTACCACATGTAAGAAATCCATGAAATATGGACTATTATGTGATTAGCGTTCTCACCTTATTCTGAATTATTTTCTATGGCTTATTGAATTGTGCATTGTTGGATATAACGATTTATTGATTGGGAAACGACAGAGAATACTTATTCTTCTGTGCTTCCAAGCAATTACGCAACATCGTTCTACGTTTGTGATGTGTCAGTAATACTTCTCGTATAATCTGAGGCTTGCACAGAATAGAGACTCATAAATCATTAATAAATAACGTGTCTGACGAGATAATTAATGATACTACTCGCCTTGCAGACTTCAAAGACATTTACATTTGGTTAGATTTACCAGTCGCTGAAAGCATTCTGGGCATCTAGAAGAAAAAGGATTTCAACAATTTTTGATTTGATTCTATTTTGCGTACTAGAAAGTTAAGGTGATTTTATTTCAACAACGAAAAATTGATTAAAACACCTTTTTACTACTGTTAACACTCGTCATTATTTGTTAATATTACCTAGCTACCTTCTTTAGAAATGAACATGTCAGACGAAGTGGAAGAATGTGGTTTCTTCGAAGGCTACACTCTCCAGCGTTTTTTAATCATTACTGCCTTTTCCGTAGTTTCTGCATTTGGAGTTGTTGCTAATGCGGTAGGTCTCAAAGATTGATTATCTTTCACTTAAATATATCTTGGTTTGAGAAAATAAATGTTAAAATGCACAAGAATATTGTCTTAACAAATGTATTGGGTAAAATGACTATATTCAAAACCACTTTAAATAATTGTTTTTATTTTAAGGTTTACATTATTTTTCTTCATATAGAATCTGAATTAAAGTAGAAGCATTCAGTTTTTCAAAATCATTCCGCATCACATATCGCTGCAGAAAAACAAAGTCATTTATTGGTTGGGTAAAAAACTAAGGATGATGATGAAGGGAAAATAGTTGCTAGTCTTAGTTCTTTCATATGAATAACTATATCGTAATTTCTAATAATTCAGCTACTGATGGCCGTCTTTTGGCGTACTCTACCATCATCGATATATCTTGCTGCGTTAGGTACCATGGACATGCTCATTTGCCTAACATATTTGCTTTTATTCGGAGTCGATGCGGGATTTGTATATCTTAAAGATACGGTCCGTTTACTCTACTATCTCAATCTTTTTTCACTGTGTGCTGCAACGTATACTTCTTGTCTAAAGAAAAATTGAGTGTATTTAAGACATTATTCTTCTTGTATCATCGCTACATCGTTCCAATATTTTTCATTGCAAAGGTCGTTCAATTTGCAATTCCCTTCATTCTAATTTTAATTACACTGGAGCGATATCTGTGGACCACGAGAGAAAAGACAAGGTAGAACAGAAAATTTAGCTTTCTAAATAGTTTAACACCTAAAACTACGAGAGAGAAAAACTAATTTTTCTAATCTCAGAATGTTTTTTGCTCCGGTATTCAATGACAGAGGGCGATGTATTACGGCTACAATTTTGATAATCTTCAGCATACTTCTTAGAATGCCAGCACTATTCGCTACGGAGGTAAGAGTAGGAATAATTAGTACCATTAGCTTTTATTTACACCGAATTTCTCATTCAGGTAAAACAATTTCCAAATTGCCATGACTATTTTCGTAGTAAATCTGTGTCGCCAACCAAATGGGCTTCTGACAGTCACGGTATAATGCTTATGTTACAAGCATTCGAAGTTCAAATGATGATAAATAATAATAAACTTCATACTTTCTAGTTTACTATGTATTCGACTTCCATGTTATTACTGCTGTTCAGACATGTTTTCCATTTTTTGTTCTTCTTATTCTCAATCTCATTATTGTGAAGAGACTGGTAGCTGAGAAAAAAGAGCATGTAAGTGATTGCCATATAATTGTGATGAAGTTCACAGATTATGCAGAAATACCTATGCTATGCTTTGCTCAGATGTACGCTACGATTAAGCCACGTCAATTGGGTTTTACTAACAACAGAACGTGTGAGACAGATCATTCCAATATGCCCGAAAATTATGTCCTCTTAGAGGTAGCAACAGAAGTCATTAAGGAATCATTAATTTACAGGTCTGTAAAGGACTTACTACACATTTAGATGTTTTTTTAAAGTTTAATATAAATATCCTTAGGGAGGATACCAGTAGGAAACACCCGGTGATGTTTCAGAGATTAGCAAATTTCTTGAAAATGTAAGTTATACGATGGTAGATGTATATTTGCCAAAATTAGTATTTCAAAGTCAGCTTCTTTCAACATTTGTAATTAGAGCATGTGCGGTAAAAATTCTAAATTGAAGAAAGCATATTTCTATTTAATCAGCTTAAAACGTAGCTAATCTATTCAATACCTATCTAGATGAGTACATTTAGCAATACTACGGCATGATTGTCCCTAGATATTAAACCTAGTAAAGCTCTTTCAAATACTATCTACACCTCTCCTTTCTATTTCAGTCGCTTTACAAAATCCTCGAATCATATCGTAGATTCATTTATTTCAGGTCCTCTCATAGCAAACGATCACAGCTACGCAATGCCATATATACGATGTTTGCTATTGTTATGTCATACTTAGTATGTAATGGCGTTCATCTATTTCTGACATTTCTTGAGAGAGCAGACTCTTCACTACTCTATGATTCTGATGATCAGAATCAGTCCAGCAATTTCTATATTGGTAAACTATGAATAAAGCCAATTGAAATGTTTTGATATTTGAGTACTTCAGTTATTTTCAGCACTTTCTGATACGGTCAGTATATGCTATATGGTGTCATCTGCAATTCGAATATTGATCTACGCTAAGTGCAATCCCAAACTAAGGGCAGAAATATGTGATTATCTGAAGAACACCAAGGACAGTCCAACAGAGGCTGAAAATTGAAGCATAAATTGTTCCAATTCAATTCGGTGTAATTGTTCGCTTGTATTTCATTCGCCTTTAAATAGGGTATTATAAACTATAGTAGTTGATGGCCGAAAATCAAGTATAATTAATTACATGATGAGACATTTATCTAAGTTTTAAAAAAGCAGCTATTTATCATAGCCTATACGGTCTAGAATTACTTAATTTCTCATAATCCTAACATCCGTAACAGGCTTACTTAACTGGCCACAGAAAAACTAAAGGTGAGAAAATAACGTCTTGAATACATCGAACCTGAGTGGGAAAGATATAGACAAACGCATTATGATGAGTAGATTGTTCTACAAAACTGACAACTTTACAAAAGTAATTAACTATTATCAATGAATAGTGGTGACTAAATCATTAATGATCCGGCAGAATTTACATGTTTACTAGAAACATTCAAGTAATTTTTATAGAACCAAGCTGTAGATATGAAATTTATCAGAAGTTAAGAAAACCTTATTGTTAACGGATTGAAAGTGGGATAAAATATAACTACTCTAATTCAACGCAGCATAGATAATTGTTTACATGAGGTCTCCCATGTCCAAAAAATTTTTCCACAATGTTGTTTAACCTTGTTTGAAAAACGCGCCATTGAAGATTCGCTCTAAAACTATTTTGCACTTGATCCAACGTTGCAGTTCGATTTTAATATTACGGTATGTGGTCGGATCGCAATCTTGAATAATATGATTTAATTTTATATTTGGAGAATTTATTCGTAATTGAATCGCTAAGTTTACCATATTTTTGAACATAGAAAAATGTTTTTGTTTTTGTTCTGTACTACTTATTAGCAGAGGTAAATTAGATTGTGATGAGATAACATATTCTTGACTTTTGGAGGGTTTTTTTTAAATGTTGTATTAATTTTAATTGCAGCTTTTAGTCACTCATTTATTGTATTGATATTCTGGTACTTTCAGATAACTTGTTGCATCTGTAGAAGTATAGTTTCGTACATTTAGTATGGGACTTTTCCAGGGTACGTGTAACAACCTGGAACATCGGTTCCCAGCTGAAAAGTAAAGACTTTCCAAAGATGGCCGATAGTACACCATTGCCTCCCCCATCCATTCCTTCTCAACCGTCTATTCGTCGCGGTTTTGTGAAGCAGGTTTAAATTTACTGTGAAATTAAATATAATCAATTTTAAAAAAATTATGCTGTCTGAATAATTGTTTTAGGTATTGTCGGGTGATGCTGTGGTCTTGCAAGGTCAGCCGACAAATGGACCTCCTCCTGAAGCTACAGTGTACTTAAGTAATGTGTCAGCTCCGAGGTTAGGAAAGCGACCAACAGAAAATGCAGCTGGGACTGCTGATGAGGTAATGTTTGATGTATCTGGAAAAATATTTATATAATAGTTGTAAATATTACTAGAATTATATAAGGAGAAGTTGGTTCTGATATTAGATGATTTAAAGAAAATTGTTTTTAAGTTTCTGTATCTAATATCTGGAATTCCAGCCTTTTGCTTGGGATGCACGAGAATTTCTGCGCAAGAGAATTGTTGGCCAAATGGTGACTTTCATAAAAGAATTTACCGCGTCTTCTGGGAGAGATCATGGCAAAATATATTTGGGCGGAACAAGTGGGATTTTACCCCAAATTATTTGGTATTTAGAGAGTTATGTTTAATCACATCGTTTGATTAAATTACATTTTAAAATATTTCCTTGAAGATTTATTAGTGTTTAGATCCTGATAATGCTGAAAATATTACGGAATTAGGAGTTTCGGAAGGTTGGCTGGAAGTTCGACAAGGAAAAGTTGTTGAGTAGGTTTATAATAGTATAGGCAGAGTTAAATTGGTAGAAGCATTTTCAAAAAAATTAGTATAACATTTTAAAGAATTATCCACCATATATCTCAGTGAATACGTTACTAAGCTGCTAGAGCTTCAAGATGTTGCTAAAACTGCTGGAAAAGGACGTTGGGGTAATTCGAATGATTCCGTTCGTGAAGTGAAATGGGTCATAGATAACCCTAGACAACTGGTTGATCATTATCAGCAAAAACCCGTTGATGCTGTTGTTGAGATGGTAAGGTCAATAATTATATTTATAGAGTAGCCTTATAATCTGTACTATTAGTACGAATAATTAATAGATTCGTGATGGCTCAACTCTTCGTGTCATGTTAATTCCAAGTTTTGAATATATCACGGTTCAACTTTCTGGTGTTCGTGCACCAGCTACTCGATCTGGAACTGATGGTCGTGCTGAGCCATTTGCAGAAGAGGCTAAATTCTTTGTTGAGCAAAGGCTACTTCAACAAGATGTTCAGGTATAATTAGACTTAGTTGGATATCACTTCTAAAAATTCATAAGCTATAAAGTATTAAGGTTTAGGTTGTTCTTGAATCAACGTCGAACCAAAATATTGTTGGTTCTATCCTTCATCCGAAAGGTAATATTGCCGAGTCTTTGTTGCGTGAAGGATACGCAAAGTGTGTGGATTGGAGTATTGGTTTGTGTATTGGAGGAGCGGAAAAACTACGTGCTGCTGAAAAGTAAGATATAGAATTTGGTAGTTTTAAAACTGTTTTCTTTATTTATTTCATGTTTCTAATTAATCAGGCAAGCAAAGGATAAGAAACTCCGCTTATGGCGAAACTATCAGCCTTCAAGCAGTGGATTAACCGGTGACAAGAAATCTTTTAATGCAAAGGTTGTTGAGGTTGTAATGTCAGATGCCCTAGTTGTGAGGAAGGATGATGGAACTGAGATGAAAATTTATTTGTCTTCTGTTAGGCTTCCTAGGTTTGCCATTACATTTCTTCGTTAGATGGACTTTGCATGTTTTCACGACAAATGGCGTATTTTATTCTTCATACAGAGATTCTGACGATAAACCTGCTGTTGGCCGCCAGTTTCGACCTCTATATGATATTCCATTCATGTTTCAAGCCAGAGAGTTCCTGAGAAAAAGGTTTTTTTTTTCGTTTTATGGGTTAAGTACTTTGTTATCAGTTTTTTACATTAGAAGTGTTTAAGGCTTATTGGGAAGAAGGTACAAGTGACTGTAGACTTCATTCAACCTAAATCTGAGCAGTTTCCGGAAAAAACGTGTTGCACTGTAAAAATAGGTGATTTAAACATTGCTGAAGCTCTTGTCGCGAAAGGCTTAAGCAAAGTTGTAAGACACCGCTCTGATGATGAAAACAGGTTGGTTAAATGCTTAGGAATTAGAGTTTTAATGCATTAAAAAATATGTCTAGGTCTTCTGAGTTCGACGCTCTCCTAGCTGCGGAAGCTAATGCTGAGAAAAGTAAAAAGGGTTTATTCGCAGAGAAATCTGCTGATAAGAAAGATACCTTACGTATTCAAGAGTTGCAAGGTGATCTAGCCAGAAGTAAACAATTTCTTCCTTATCTTCAGAGGAATACGCGGTATGGTTTTTTTTGTTTCGCTGATAAGTTTAATATATAAAGTAAATATTATGTCTTATTCTAGTGCTGAAGGAGTCGTGGAATTCATTTCAAGTGGATCTCGTCTTCGCATTTATATTCCTAAGGAGACTTGTGTAATAACATTCCTTTTGGGAGGAATAAACTGTCCAAAGGTTTTTGGTTATTTCTAGTTTATCACATAACATGTGATTGGACTATATATACATATATTTAAGGGCGCACGCACAGGACCTGGTGGACAGATAATTGGTACTGCTGAAGCATATGCGGATGAAGCTGCTCTTTTTACGCGGAAATTAGTTCTTCAACATGAAGTAGAAATTGAAGTTGAGGGTGTTGATAAAATGGGTAACTTCATCGGCTACTTGTGGTTAGTTCCGGAAAGCGGTGGTCGTGGACAAAACATTTCGGAATTACTCCTTGAACAAGGTCTAGCTACGCTTCACTTTACTGCCGAAAAGAGTGGACATTACACAGCTATGTCTGCTGCTGAACAGAGGGCTAAAAATTTAAAGTAAGTTTTTAACCATGACCATTTTTATTTGTCACTTGTATGCTTGGGAATGGTCGCATTCGGGAATTTAAACTTTTTGTGATATTTTATCTTCCAATGTTTAAGGGCGAATAATTAATATTGTTCGCATTTACAATTTAGGAGAAATATTTGGGCTAACTATAAAGAGGAAGAAATAGCAGAAGAGGAGAACGATACTCTACGCAGTGATAATGCGGAGCGTAAAGTTCACTATAGGAAGATTGCTGTTACAGATGTTCAGAAAGTTGGTATTGCTATATTTCCTCGGTAAAAAGAATATTGATTTAGATGTTCAAGTTTTAGTTCCTTGTTTAGGGAAGTCTAAAGTTTGCTGCTCAGTTGGTGGAAGACGGTGCTAAGCTGGAGAAGATGACAGCTGATTTCAGGGAACAGCTTAGAGCACATCCTCCACTGACAGGATCCTACAATCCTAAAGTATCTCTTTAAAAAATTTGAAAAATTTAAAATTTCGGATGGCACTTTATACTCAGCGCGGTGATCTTTGCGCTGCCCGTTTTTCTGTTGATGGGCACTGGTATCGAGCAAAGGTAGAGAATGTACGATCCGGACAGGCAGAGGTACTCTATATTGATTATGGAAACGTGAGTTCTTCAGAGTAATATAATTTTTTAATATTCGAATAACTTTTGGATGTTTGATTTTTCATTATGTTTTAGCTTTGTTACTGTGTTTTAATAATTTTATTCCAGCGCGAAACATTACCTGTATCTTCTCTTGCACAGCTTCCTGCAGGGTTTGCTCAATTCTCAGCTAGTGCTAAAGAATATGCCCTGGCACTGACTGCTATTCCTAATGATAAAGTTTGGTTTAGAAATGTTTTTGTGCAGAACCTTGATACATTTTCTTCCTTCTCTTCAATTTTTAACAAATGTTTCAGGATTATGCTGCTCAATGTGAATATTCTCTTCAACAGCTATTGTTCTCGGTCCCAACCGCTGAATTGAATGTTGAATATAAAGTTGGAACCATTGAATATGCTCAGGTATATTTGTTAGGTATATTTTATTTATTTGGAAATAGTTTATTTTTATAGGTATTGATCGAATCCGATGGAGAAAAAATCGATGTTGGTAAAGCACTAATTGCGGATGGATTTGCTCTTGTAGAAAAAAGAAGAGAACAAAGACTGCAAGAACTTGTAAGTATCTTGTCTACTATCAGTCTCGTTGATTACGTGAATCGTATGGTTTCTTTTCAGCTTTCTAGCTATCAGGAAGCGGAGCAGACTGCTCGACGTGAACGTCGTAACATTTGGGAGTATGGAGATTTTACTGGCAATGACCTATAATTATTACGAACAGATTTTGTTTTAAATTGACTTCTAATTTGTTTATATTCCTCACACGTAATATTATTCACAAACATAATCCGGGTTGGTTAACCTTTCGTTTGTGATAGAGATTTAGAGAGTAGATAGGTTAGATTAAATATATTTATTATTTCTTTGGGGCACTCCCTGATTTTAATATTGATGTAGTTATTGTTTATGCGATAAGTATTATTGCTGTGAGGGTTATAACTATAAATTGTTTTATTTTTTCGGTGGTACCAATCGGGATTTTAGAAATATACATTTTTAATTATTAATATTGATTTGTTGAACTTTTTACCACAGTGAAATTATCTGCCGTTAATTACTGCTTATTTTATTAATTTATTTCTAATAAAAGATGTTTTATCATTCATCTTTCCTGAATTTAAGTAAACATTTTTGCATGTATTCCTTATCTGTTATGCTCAGAAATGTTGATATTTGCTATTAATATAATGGTAGTCTAGTTGTTGGTGTATTAGGTACGGATTTTCTGAATTCCAAGTACTATGGATTTCAGGTATATGATATAATGCAATTGTACGAACAACTTATGGCATTTACATTTAGGATGAGTACTGGTCACCGACCTGGTGTATTTAAAAGACCAGCAAAGCCGCATAAAACGTTTAAAGGAAAAAGATCAAAAGGGCAAATAGATGCAGATAATCGAGGTCAGTACTGGACTCTACGGCGTTTTTGCAGTCTTTTGTGTTCTTGGAAATGTTTGGAACTTTATAGGTAGGCTTAGCGTGCGGGAAATTACGAAATCGCATTGTCGATCCTTATCCAAGGAAGAACGCCGTGTTCAAACATCTCATATCCGATCTAACAAAAGAAAGCTAGCATTGGAAAGAAAAAGGGCACTTGGGGTTGCTGGAGCCCCTCCAATTCTTTCTGTTAGTACATTATCTTGCCAAATATTAGTATTATTCAAATTTGTGTAAACAAATAATTCTTAATCACAGACAACTCTGGCTTTCGGATCGTGTGCATCGCCTTCAGAATTCATATCTCGACTTTCACAGTGTGATGAAACCATAGTTCGTACCGATGGACATAATGTTGTATATTTTAGGTCATCTATTATATTTTTTTAGTGTCATTCATTCTTTTGCTTAAAAAAATATATAATTCTCGTTTTAGTGTACCCCGCTTCAAGTCCAGAATTGGTTTCTTAACACCTCAAATGACTGCTATTGATGACGTTTTAGATTGCTTGAAGGTTTTTGTTATTTTCTCGTTTAATAGTGTGAGATTGAATATGCTCTTATATTACAATATTTCTTTAGGTATCCGATATACTTTGTCTAATGTGGCCATTAAATGGCGAGTTAACTGAATGGGAAGAACTTCTTATTAGCGCTATTAAAGCTCATGGTAAACATTGCTTTAAATGCATACTAGTAATTTCTTATCTCGTAAATTATATAAGTTTTAGTCTTTATTATTTTCTAAAAGGATATATGAAAAAAGTAGATATATCATTAGTCTATGAAACTTTTATAGGAATTCCCACTATTGTTAATATTGTCCCTGGACTTGGATCCATTCAAAGTGGAAAAAGACGCGATGAAGCTCGTAAAACTGTTAATTCACTTATCTTCAAGTGGTAAATTCTATCATATTTTTAGCAAATCTTTTTTATTGTGTACATTATAAACGAGATTTGCTTCAGCAACTTCTGTCACTGATAAATAGTTCTCTGACATTCAAAAAATCATGGTATTATTTTATTTGCGTTTTTAATGACTAGATAAGTTGCTTCAATACTATGACACTTTATTGCTACTTATTTAAGAAACGTTTTTCTTCAGGAATCTATCTACTGGTAGGATATTGTCTGCGGATTCAGAAGCAGATGGAATACAGATAGTTCGCAATATTATAGAGACTAAAAAAAAGAAGTTAATGATGCAAAAGCGTCGAGCACATATTTTGGTTGAGAGAATTAATATTAGTGATGAAAAGGTATGGTGACACATTTGTCGCCGTGTTTAGTTTTTCTTTGTGTAATTCTATTATTAAGGAAGGAATATGTACCCTTATGGCAAGTGGATATGTACGAGGGCCAGCCTGGAATGTTAATAGGCTGGTACATATTCAGGGTTGGGGAGATTTCCAAGTGAAATCGATTGAAACTGAGCCTGATCCTTATCCACTTAAACCAACGGTTAGCTCTTACGCTTTATTTTAACGAGTTTAAGTTGTTATTGACTCACAGTTTCAGCATAATCAATCTGATAGACGGACAGTTTTAGTAGTTGCCAACACTGATAATCAAGAATCTTTACAATCTGAGATAATTCCTGATCCGATGAATGCCGAACAAACGTGGCCCGATGAACATGATTTTATTGAAGAAGAAAAATGTTAATATAGTGATTACTTTTCATATATATATATGTGTATATAAGAAACATGTTTTAGTAAACACTGTCGAAAAGAGAAAGGTCCCAAAAGGTACGTCTTCATATCAAGCTGCATGGATTGTAGATGATAGTGAAGAAGAGAATGATCAGGATAGTAGTGATAATGTAAGTAAAATACGGATTTTAGATTCATGACAGTTTTATTGCCACTATATTTTATATGTAGTGAAATTTAGGATGAAGACATGTTAAATTCTGATGTGGATGATATTGAAAATGAAGAACCAACCAAAGAAGAAGAGTCCGAGGAAGAAGAGGAAATGGTCATCGATGATAACGCTACTGAAGCTAGCGACATATATGAGGACACAGATATAAATATGGATGAGGTTCAACAATACTAGTATCAAATATGTTCAACCACTTTTATATTTGTTTTTGTTTAGGTTGAAAAGTATCGTCGTGAACGTGATAATGCCCAATTCCCTGATGAGATTGACACTCCAGTTGATTGTCCTGCTAGAATCCGTTTTCAAAAATATCGTGGACTTAAAAGTTTTCGGTAAAAATTTTTTTAAATCCCCAACCAGTGTTCGAACTATGCAAAAATACTGTAGAATGTTTGTATATCTCAAATTTAACGTGCTTATGTCTTGCGTAGTAAAAAAAAACACTAATAATGGTGAAAATATAGGATAAATGTACATTAAATCCAACGTTTGCTGTTAATTATAATTATTTTATTCTCATGCATTTTATGGTTACATATTTAGAACATCACCTTGGGATTCAATGGAAAATCTACCGTTTGACTACGCACGCATTTTCAAGTTCCAGAATTATAAAAAAACTAGAAAAACTGTATTGCAGTCAGTGGATACTTTTGATAATTCATATTGTGCTAATTCAGGGCAGTTTATCACTCTTTTCATTGAACGAGTGCCCCTTACCTTTGCACGTAAGTTGCTTAGATGTGTTTTTAAATTTCGTATTTGTATCTTATATTTACTTAATGAATAAATAGTGACATTTCAGAAAATTGGGAAAGTTCTTCACCATTGGTTTTATATCAAATGTTACCTCATGAGCAGAAGATGTCTCTTATGAATGTCGTTATTAAAAAACACCCTAGTTGCACTGTACCTATTCTCAATAAACAGGTATCTATTACTATCTAGAATTAATATTTCTATCTTAGCGTCTAATGTATTTTCAGAAACTGATATTTTATATTGGATATCGGAAATTTGAAGTGGAACCTATTTTTAGTCAACACACTAACGGAGACAAGTTCAAGGTCTAATCATATGCTGTAATTTTTTCTAATGCTAATAAATATATCTAGATTTCGATTTTCAGATGGAACGTTTTATGCCTACTCAAAGTGCTTGTGTGGCTAGTTTTTATGCACCCATTACCTTTCCCCCTGCATCTGTTCTTGTGTTTAGAAAAGACCAAAAAGGGAGACAGGTGTTATTAATATATATTTCTGCGTATATATATATATCAAATTTGGGTTCTTCCTTTAGGAATTAGTTGCCTCTGGTTCTGTACTTGATATTAATCCGGACCGGATAATTTTGAAGAGAATTGTATTATCGGGCCATCCCTTTAAGATCAATAAACGATCAGTCGTTTGCCGTTATATGTTTTTCAATCGAGGTGATCATATATTAAAATGTATATCACTGTTCCATCTTAATTTTATTTTTCATAGAGGACATTGACTGGTTTAAACCTGTGGAGTTATACACTCCTAGTGGTCGTCGGGGTCATATCAAGGAATCATTGGGTATGTAAATAAATATAACTTCTTACTTATTATTGAATTTACCGGATTATTTTACAAATCCTATCGTCGTTAAGAATAAATTAATATCCGTTCTAGGGACTCATGGCCATATGAAATGCAAGTTCGATCAACAGTTGAATGCCCAGGATTCTGTAATGATGTCTTTATATAAAAGAGTATTCCCTAAATGGACTTATAATCCAAGGGTATTGTTTATAATTATTATATTTATCTATCAAGTTTATTTTGTTTTATCGGTTCTTCTCTAATATAACTTCATCTTTCAGATTGAAAAGTTAGCACCCAGTCGTGCAGTTGCTAGAGAAATTCAAGATGTAGAAGAAATGGTTGAATAAACAAATATATATTTATATCTCAGTATTAACAGTTTTCCTTTAATGATTTAAACCAAATTGATAGTTGATTTATTGAATAGTTTATTCATTGTTTCAGTTATTCTTGTTACTTTACTGGCTCGTGCTTGTTAATTGTTTCGCTTTGCTCATCTTTGGATGTTTGATAAAATATATTGGATATTCATTCATATTAGGCATTATTACACATGAAGGTATATCATCCATCTATACTATATTTGAGATACTTACATGAGCATAAGCACTTAATACTATTTATAAATAAGCTGTTATAATTGTACAACGTATATATGACCCAGAATTAATATTGAAATATCACAGGCCTAGGGAAAAGTGGATGAAGCAATGGATCGAACTAAAAGAGGTTTGATTCGTGCTAATCTTCTATTATGTGTATTTTGATGCAATAGATAATATTTTGGTTGTTCATTAGAGATGCTATTTATGGCACATCGCTATTACATACAAATGCAGGTCGCGCATGTGAACACGAGTACCTTCGTTTTCGGCGATTAATTGATCAAATACCTATCAGTGAACGTCATTTCCAGGGAGAAAATCTACGTGAGGTATGGACATTTATATTTGGTTAAATTAATACACATTAATTAATATAATTGTAGAATAGAACATTTCCTACCAATCAATTAAGTAGAACAATCATAAATCCAAGGCAGTTGCCAACATTGCTGAATATCTGGTCGTTCAATCCATGAAAATGTCATCATCATATTGATGGAGTACTGGCACTCTTCCGATAGCTTAAGGTTTGACGGGAATGAATATGCGCGATTCCTGATATTTAATAGTGGCTTTTTTTAACCTATTTTATAAAGGAAGAACAAATTAAAAACAAATTAGGGTTTACTTCTGCGCTTCAACTATCTTGGGATTAGCCTGATTTTCTCGATATGGCATACTGTCTGTTACAATGATGAACCCAATCACTCCAACAGACCTGAGATTGATATATCTTACTGATCTTTAAAGCATGTCCATATTTTGCTCACCAAACATCGGCTTTGAATGGACTATAGGGTTCCCCAATTAGTATTTCGGGTGCTGAGTATGATCTAGAACCACAGTATGTTTGGGAGAGATGATCGCCTACCTAAAACTTTGCTTTCAATGGAATAGAGTTAGAAATATTTACAACAATTATTGCGATTTCTTTTACTTACTACTTTAGCGAATCCAAAATCACTAATCTTGATTCCTTGATTGGGAAATAAAATTATATTTTCTAATTTGAGGTCACGATGTGCGATTCCATTCTGAGTATATATTTAGGTAAATTTATTCCGGCATATAAATTACATAAATTATTGTGTTATGTTATAACGAAAATTTAACATAATCCAACCTCATGCATGTAGCGAACAGCAGCTATGATCTGTGACATCCAAAATGATGCTTGGTATTCATGAACTGGCCCATTATTTTGTACATATTGCAACTGAAGTAGTAAATTACTGTTTTAAATTTTATACGGCATTCTTGACATTTAGACAATAAACAAACCATGTCACCTCCGCGACCAAATTCCATAGTTAGAAATACGTGGTCTTTTGCACGGTAGTAGCCGAGCATACGAACTAGGTTTGGATGGATAAGACGATTCCAACACTCAATCTCTCTAGGGAGAAACTTATTTCGAAATTCATCGGTCACTTTCTGCGTGTTGATGACCTTGATCGCAACCTGCTCTAGACGTATATCCCTACTCTATATTTATTTATTTAATATGGGGAATTATTATTGGTTTACAGCTGATTATTTTTAAAATATTTTATACCTTGTCTCCGCTATGGACATAGCTCGCTGTGAATACTGTACTATACCGTCCGGAACCTAGTTTACGAGAGTTCTTCAGATCGATGTTGTACTGTAAGAACAGCTCGCGTAACAATTCATCTTTCGTCTTGACGGGAGCTGACTAAACTAATTTGATTAATTGTCCATACCTTTTTCATGTCGTAAGCAACTCTTGCCTGTTGTTGAATAGTGTTTATTTTCTCTCCATCTCTTCTATAGTACTGGTTACTTCTATCTTCTCGTCTCCTTGAAGGCCTCTCACTTTTATTTTCCCTATGTTCTCTCTGAGCGTTAATTTGTCGTATATGGTGCATTTTGTGTATATGTTCATATGGACTTCCAGAAGGTCCCTGATACATTTATCACGTGATATAGAAGGAATTTTTTTTTGTTTTATTCATAAGTTAAATTCACCTGATGGTCCTGGTCGATGATTGTTCTAGGTATCTGGTGCGTTTGTGCCAGCGAAACATCTTTAAGATTAATGTCACTAATAAGTCGCTAGAGTAAATTGATTTTGGGATACTTAAAATGAAATAAAGATTCACAGTTGTTGTGATGGTAGTAGGGTTGCTGCCTAGACTGCTTACAACTTCCTTGATACTGCCAAGTATAATATGTCTCCGTATAATTTCGGCACATTTTCTGAATAAAAGTTCTGAAATTATTATTGAATAAGTTAAGGGGAACAATATAATTACAGCTATGATTATATAAGCCTATATAGCAATTTATAATTTCCAGTATAGGGTTAAGAAAATTACGTTGGCATAGACATAGTTATAATGAATAGGAATACCCACATGACTAATTCACCATAAGAGGTATTTTAATTATGAGAAGTACTTAGCTTTTTGCCATACGTACGTAAAGAAGCACATTGTTTAACAAAGGCAAACTTTTTTATTGCATACTTATGGAGATTTTTTTTTAAAAGTAGTTGTAGTTAGAAAGACAGTTTTGGTCGTAAATACTGATATTACGGGAATTATGTCTTTTGTATATCTATTCTGATCATACCTTATTGTTTATATTAAGTAGTTGAATCGACCGCTCAATAGAATCCGTCCTTCTTATATGATATAAAGCCATAGAACGCTTGCATGGTTTTTGTTTTTAACATGGATTACTTGATATATTAAGTATGTTAATGTAAATTAACCAGTCTATGTGGATCAGACTGCCTTTTGGCACTACTTCATAAACATTCTTGAGCATTACTGTGTTTGATTTCTTCCATTTATTCACTACCAATTTTTAGGATGAATCCTCGAATCCAGTTGCTATACACTGCTTAGTGCATAGTGGATGCGAAGTAGTTGATAAATGTATTGTAACATTAGCGACTCTCTTGGCGGAAGTTAATCAGTTGACTATCGAAGGATCGGAAAAGTTTTTCCCTACTCTCCTACTTTATGGAGAAGATGGTAAGATAAATGAAAATGGGAATGAAATAACATTTTTAGGAAAAACTAAAATACTACCAATTGCATTTAGTTTATTATTCTCCATCTCTGGAGTGTCCATCGATTCAAGCCATGGCTCACTTCTTACCTTTTCTTCGACATCTCTTCTTCTACCTTGAACGAGTATATCAAGTCTTTGGTAATCTTATGCAACAGATACGCGGATTTCATTCTCTAGAGTGTGTATTCAATAGACTTGTTTGTAAAAATACTTTATCCCAGGTTCTATAAATACGATCTATTTGTTTTTTTAAATATTTTAGTTCTTCAATTATGCCATTTGCTTCCGATTGTCATTTATCACGGGCTTGGCGGGGATTAGGCGACTTACTGATTATTTTGCTGCAAATAGATGAGATATCGAATAGCAGACCAGTTATTAAACAACACTGGAACAGTTATATGAGGTTTCTACTTTGTTAATTTGTGTATTTTTTTTTATCATGCGATTATTTTTTAAATTCCCTATGATGTTCAATTACAGAGCATTAATGGCAGCTCAGCACAACCCAATACGGTTTGGTTCTACTTCTGATGAACTTTGTTCCTTAATTGCTTCTGTTACAAAAATTGAAGAATACATTATGGCTGGTAATGCACTAAGGGTTAGTTTAAAAAAAAATATATGTTTAAATTGTATTTTGTTAGACTATTTCTGTACATGATTTAGAACTGCTATGAGAGAAGCTATAGTTCTTTGGATGGCGATAAAATATTCGCTTCTCGAATGCATAATACTATTATGGAAATGTACCTAAATTGGGAGAAATCCGCTGGTAATCTACTTTTCCTAGAATAAAAATTACTTTTCTATAGGGCCTAAATGATTTTCTTTAGCGATAGACATTCCTGATAAACGCCGTTTAATGGTTATTGTATGTTTATCCGTTTTTTATCATCATCACTTCCCAAGCGATAATAGGAAGTTAATCAAGATGGTTTGGAATAGTCATAAAAAAGTTAGTAATAGTTAGCTTGTTATCCGTTTCTTCACTCTTTATTAATGTTTATTATTTAATGCTGTTATTTGAGATCGTCGCATTCCATCTCATAGGAGACATTACATGGATCCCTTGTTTATTCTTATTACGAGAAATATCAGAAATATCACATATTATCGATAAAAAGACCCTACAATTTATACAGCGTATAAAGTGAGCTAATACTTTTCCCTACTGTTTTTCACAGACCATTTAAACTGTAGTTTTTTTATGCCAATGTTTTAATGGTAATTAAAAAGAGTAGTTTATCCTAAGGTTTAATGAAATGAAATTTTTTAGGAGAAATTTACTACTTATATTATATTTAGGACTAATCTGTATGCAGAACAAAGTGATGCTATGCTCGATGAAGCTATCTCATATATAGAGTTGGCTGATGAATGGCAATCTGAGGTTAGTCATATTTTTGTGGAAGAAATGTTTAAAAATTCAGTATCTAATTTATACATATTACTTAGCTACGAATGGAAATTCGAAAACCAGAACCAAGAAACGCTGCAACAAGTCTAAGAATAGCAGATGTTTTACTCAAGGTGGTATCTTTACTGTTAATCATTTATGTTTATTATAATTTTCGAATATATGTCGGTTAATATAATTTATTAACTTTAGGGTTCACGTATTGCAGACATCATGTGTCGTCTTTTAAAAACGGTTCTAAATTCTTATCATGGGTCACTACAAATGTCTAAAAGAACAGCGTACAGTGTATTTAAAATTATTGAAACTATAAAGGTTTGCTTCGTATATATCTTAGTCATTATTTGCCAAGAAGACTATGCTCATAATTTTCCTTTATGCCAGGCTATCTCGCAAAACTTCTCCACTCATTGGCGTTCTCTACTAGAGTCTTGCCAAATGGCAGGTCAACAATGGCGCTGTCATTCGCTTAATCTTCTTGATCGAACGAAATCCACTCTAAATAGCTCCGACAATGAACGTTTAGCTGCGCTACAAATTGCTGTTAGCACCCTATTGAGTACTTGTTAGTCCTCATATAATACACTTATGTTCCAAAGTATTTTGTTATGCTTTATATTTCCAATATATATTTCTGCATTTCAGCATCTCGTAATCGGCTATCTGTATGTGGTGTGGCGCTAGAATTAACTCAGTATAAGGTAATGGTAATTTTGCATTCGTTATTTGTTGTTGTTAATTCGTATTTGTTTTGATTTTAGAAAATAATGCGTGGAAATGATATCATCGAGCTAGATGGCCTTCTTAACCGGTTAGAGACACTCTGTAGGCCGTGGGATCTTGTAGACCGGTATATATAGTCAATTTTACATCTTCTTAATCAATTAAGTACCATTAAACTTTTTTTCAGTGTAACAAACTGTTCATTTTTGGTTTTCCATAGAGATCTAATTAATATATATTGGGATACAGTAGCAGATCGAATGCCGACTATTGAGAATATTAGAGTTAGTAGATTGAAGTACTAATTTGTCATGATTATGTTTGCATTCTAAGTTGTGAAAATATTATTTGTATAATAAATATGTAGTTTCAGTACTTTATGTCTGCCTTGTCTGATTGTGTTTCCTTCGTGATGAAGGCGCAGTATAGCACAGATTCTGATACTGGGAAAATCTTCAAGGATCATATCTATGAATCTATTAGAAAGGTGAAATTTTAAAGTTACTTGAAATATATTTTAGAATTCAAAACTTATAGGGATTTCTTATACCTCTTTGTGGTGCAATCGAGAATGATCTACGTGTGCTTACCCATAAACATCTGGAGGTAGACGAAAGGTGGTCATGTTTTATATTATGCTCTAGGATGTACCAAATGCATAGATTAAAAATGAAGCTATTGAATTATTAAGGGATAAAACTTCTAAAGAGAAAGCTGATTTCTATCGACATATCCTCAGAAATCCAGAAATTCGATTGAATGATTACATAATTAATATTAAGGGTAAATAATTTTAATCCAATATGTAGTTTTTGTACTGTTCAGTATTATATAATAATTATAATACTTCAGCCTTTGTTACCCGATATCTCGAGAAGACGTTTTATAACTTGACAGTAGTCGCACTTCATGACTATCACGCTTACAGTAAAATGGCTGTTTTAGCTGAACAAAGGTGATAATTGTTTACAATAGCTAAATACCGTTGTTTTAAAGATACTTTATTTCAGGTATGGTTTGAAATTAACTGATGGTAATCTGCCTCACTATTCTATCGGACAAGGACTTGATGTTATTCACGTCATGAAAACTCTTAATCAGTTTGTTTTGGATTACAACTATTGCCTAAATCAACAGGTTACTGTCCATCTATGGATCTATTACTCAGATTTATAGCCAGAAATTTATTATTACTCGCATAATATCTTTATATTAGATATTTATCGAAAAGCAGTCTCCAAATCGATCGCTTCGTGTGTTAACTGCCGATCATATGGCTAACTCATTACGAACTCATGGAATGGGCGTTCTTAATACTAGCGTTAATATAACTTATCAAGTAAGATGTTTATTATAATTAATTAATCTTCATGTTCATATTTTCCATTTATTTCGTATAGAGTAGTTTTTATAAATAAATTATCTATTATAGTTACTTCGAAAAAAATTCTCTGTATTCAACCAATTCCTTGCTAATGAGCATGTCCATGCTCAGCTTCAGAAGGATATTAGATATTTTAATGAGAATCGGGAAAATTTGAAAAAAATGGTAGGCACATTTTGATTTGTTTATTTATTTACTGACAAGATTACTAATTGTTTAGTTTTCAGTTTCCAGTGAAAAGGGCTGAGAAATTCAATCGAGCAGTATCGAAGTTAGGAATGTTAACTACTGAGGATACATACATGGATGAATTTAGAAGTCTTATTACTCAGGTGAATATTCCATATATTTATTTATTATATTATCTTTATCCTTACTTTTTTAGATTGGAAATGCTCTTGGATTTGTTCGTTCTATGGTTTCGGGTGCTGCATCTGTAGCCAGTCAAATGAAAAAGTATGATGTCTTAGAAGCTGAACCGCTTACATCTAACTTTGGTAAGGATATCTAATGTCTTTTTTTGGTATCTCTTACCAAAATCAAACTGCTAATGTTACTTATAACATTTTTATTCTAGTTGGTCTTCAATCATCCGAGTTTCCTACGGCAACTGTCTGGCATTTTCTTGATGAATTACGTATTCAGACTAAACGAAATAGGAATTACATAAAGGTTATCTTACTATTAGATGTAAAATATTTAACTTCTTATCCAAACCCCACTTTTTGGTTTTCAAGAATTTCTATGCTTCTTAAATTGTTTAGCACCGAGTCCTGTCTCCCTCCAGATGCTAATCGATGTATTCCGTGATGGCTTCAAGAATCATGAGAAGTTTGCCCACCTCAGTCTTTTCTACATGATTATACCGGCGTTGACCATGAACTACGTCGATCATATGCTGACGTGTCGTGATCGTCTGAAAAAGAGGACGCAGCATAACATGGAAATGACTTTTACCAATGATGGATTCGTTCTAGATATGTTTCTAAAATATTATTTTCAACACCACATTGTTTTGCATGGGAGAATTTATTTCAGGTCTTGCATATTTAGTAACTGTGCTTGGAATATGGCCACAGTTCTCTGCTCTTAATTGGTTCCAATCTATGTCAAAGTTAGTTTTAAAATCAGATAAATCTCGTGTCAGACCAAACAAAAATTAATGAATGTAAAATTTTGTGTCTTTATTCTATATTTATCACAAGGAAATATGATGCCGACTTTGCTCAGCTAAGTGAAGAGATGAAAACAGCAAAGGATTCTCGTGGTGCCCACTTAAAATCTGCTAGGTTAAAGGCAAATGAGAAGGTGCTTATGAACGTTACTTAAAAAATAACACAACAAGAATATTTTGTTATCTATATGATTTAGGAGTATAAGCTACTGTCATTCACCTTCCAGTCAGCGCGTGTGTTCTTCTCTATCGATGAGGATGCAGAGTAATTTACCTATTGCTGTTCTTTCTTACTTGCTTAGTCCTTCTTGTTATTTGAATGGTTTGCCAAATAATATTTTCATCTGTACTTTATAGAATTCCTATCTAGCTATATACATAAATTATAGCCTCTAAACGTTTTAAATATTATGAATACAGGTGTAGTGATGTTTAGTTAATCATAAACCTTTTACCTTGACCTTATATATACTCGATCAACCTACAATTATTTTTAAATTTTTGGTAGTGCTTTCACAGTTATTTGCATGTTACGGTGATGCAAATGAAATCCTTTCTATTGTTTATCTTTGGCTTATAATGAAAAGTGTGATAAAGTAGAACTTTTCACATGCCATCTGACAAATCTTATTAACTATGGTATCAAGCTTAATTATCCAACTATCCTATATAGTTATTGATTTTCAAGAGGTTCATTAACAGAAGAAATTTTGGCAAGACATCTATATGAAGTCAATGCTTGAACTGACTACCATTCCACTACCTGTCGTTGATAGGGGCGGATCCCTGCTGTGGTGAAAAAGGATGCAGTCCGTCCCATCCTGTTTGCATAGGGAAATCGCCAGAACCGCTCCATTGCGACATCGGCAGTTATCTCCGAATCATTTCCTTTCTAGTCTTGTTAAAACCAATATATGAAGTAGTGGTTTTTCATTACTGGTTTTAAATCCTGATTATTAGTAATATCTTTCATTATATTGATCTTTATGCTCAAACCATGCGTATCTTATATTGTTTTAGAATCAAAATGGCAAAGTGTACAGCGACATTGCAATGATATTCAATCAACGGTCTCAGATGCTGTTCACCATTCGCCCAAGTAAACATTTCATTTGCCCAGGTGTGGCCGTTTTGGCTTGCATTCTGTTACATCAACATTTTTGTTTTGGGTCATTATGTCGTGATATTAGTTTAATCATAATGTTTTAAATTAGAATAACTACCATTATTCTAACCAGTATTTTTACAACTCTTATTTCCAGTAGTCAATGTTATGAAGTATATCTTCTCGATTTTACCTTTTTGGGCGCATATACGGTGTACTTCTTCTTTAGTTAGGCCTCTACTCACTATTCTGCTATTTGGTAGTGAAAGTGTCCAGGGGTGGCCGCGAGAATTGGGGCAGTCGCCGCATTACCAGATTACCCCAGCGCCCTATCCCTACGAATAAGGAATGACCTTACAGAAGCACAACTCCTAACAAAAAAATATAGGTAACTATTTTTGCCTCTTACAAACTATACCTCACTTATCCATATAATTTCTAACTCATAACTACATTAACCATACTTAATTCTTAGTTTCGATAAGTCTTTATGCCGCGATGCCATTTTGGTAAATCTAGTGTAGCCCTCGAATAGTACACAGCCGCGCCCCCATAGAAATAGGTTATCCTAGTCATCCGCCTATTGTGTCATATTCATCGACTTCATTTCTAAAAACCCTGTCTCATTTCCTACCGAAAATAATTGCATATGAATGAAACTTCTTATTGGGTTTTCCTACATGTATTAGATAGCTACTCTTCGAATTTCTCTAAATTATTAGAGTTAATTGATTCATTTAAATATCTAGGTACGGATTTTCATTTTATATACCCGATCCCTGTGCTCTACTTGTTGTACATCATGAACCAACATAGTTATGAGTTGCCAAATCGGTCAGCCCATCGTTTATCCTTTTAAATTAATATAATCAAAATAAATCTTTTGACCAGGCACATAATCAACTAGGTTTTGTAGAGAACACCTTTTCGGAACCATCTTTAAATTTTTGTTCAGATATTGATATCCTTTCGGTTGAGGAACCTATTAGAGTTCACTATTATCCTTCCTGGTTTTTATGAAAAATTTGCTTTAGAACCAGTATCCTGTTCATTTCCATAAGTGTAATGTAGCAATCTTTATGTCTACACGCACTGTTGCCCGAATTAAAGACGAGATTACATCACAACTAACCTGGACACTGAATCATCAAAGTGAGATGTTATCACAGCCACGGATATTCTCTTTGTTACAAAACCTTTTTTCATTTATAGATCGATTACTAACTTCTATAATAAACATCATAAAGCTCCAAGTTTCCTTAAATTTAGCCATAAGTCATTTCTTCAACTCATCATTTTCCTAAATTTTACGAGTATAAATCATATAAAAATATTATTTTAACCATTATTGTATGTTTTATGATTATATTCGGACTAATATCGTTTACTACTGACATTTATTTTCCCATTGTGATCATTCTAACCTTCGTATCCCGATTTCCCGTGAGTCGTTGAATAGAACCCTTATAAACCTGCCTGATTCCATCATACTGTCTCTATATATAAAGTCTTCCATATATCTATCTGTTCAATATGAGGCTAAACGTTGAACGATATATTTGTTAAAATTTACATTCAGATGAGTTCAATTTCGTACGCTCTTAAAGGTATAATCTATTCTAAGCCTAAAAATTAATCCTTTACAGTAAATTACTTTATTTCTGTAGATTTGAAATATTTATCTTCTTTTACTTTTTTTCGACAATTCTATGATTATTAAGTTTGCCACCGTATGTTTTTTTTCAAACTAAGCTCTAATTCTTTTGAAATTTAATACCAAATCACTATCACTCTTCTTTCTCATGATTAGACAAGAAACCATGTCCTCGTTCCACTTCCTCACCCTACATCCATTCTTAAACAACTCGAGTAGGGTAATGGTGGCGACGCGCTAGTTAAACTTCCAACCTCGCTCCATTGTAATTTGACAATCATGAAACTGTTCGTTTGTCCTAAATTCTCTACCTAATATCTCTTGGTTATATCTGTTTATGTAAAATCCCCATAACTCATGCACCTTGCGCGAAATTGACATGTATACCACTTTGATTTAATTTCTATCCCTCTAATTTGTAGATTTTTTTTGGTGTGAATACCACTAAATCGTCCAGTCTTCGACGACATTCTCTTTTAGATAACCATCTAATTTAACTTCACATGTTTTCTTCCCATGAAAAGAAAACAAGAACTCGCTTTATGGTATTCAGCAACCTCCACCTCGCTTGAATTGTGCCTTTTATGAGTAAATGACATGTGCTTAGACAAGTGATACTTAAGAATTTCCTGAACTTGAATCAAATTCTCAAATAACGCCATCAACGTAAAATTGATTATATTCGTAAAATTTCTAGCTAGTGATCATTTATGAATTCCGACTTTAACCAGGTCTCTTATTGCACGTAACGTTTTCTACGATGGGTATTTCTCTATAAAGTACAACCTTTTGTACTCTCCCCATACTTTTAGCTGAACACGTACTATGGTGAAACAGGATATTAGGACCAAAATTTACAGCAAATTTAAGTGCCCGCCCCTTTCCCTGGTAATCTTAAAGATTTATTATTTGAATCAGTTAAAAATAGGTATCGTAAGATTTAAACTTTCTTAAGCCATAAGCGTTCTATTATACTAATATCCTGTATTCCTGCTATCTTTCTCCTCTAATTATGTAATACATCACGCGACCTATCTTTAAATTTACATAGTGTTTTCGGACGAAATAATTTAACGGATCATTTACTTGGTCGATCAAATTACAATAAGTTTCCAATCAATAAATGTATGCCCGTTTTATGTTTCTCAAGTAACTTGTTTTTTCTTTCAATTCTATATTTGTATTTCCTTCAAGAGATAAATAGAACGGTCTATTTCTAAAAACACTTGTTTATCATTTTGGCAACTAGGCCAATTGTTCGCTAAATCAAATGAAAAGTACATAAGCAATGCACCACAGATTATAGACTTGGGTAAACATCCTAATTAATTCTTCCCGTTCTCTTTTTCTCTTGTTTTTTTTCTCTAATTCATATCTGCACTATAACCTCTTTCCAAATATTTTATTTTGGAATAGATTGTGAATCTCTTTTCACAAGAATGTGCGACATTTTCAGATCCATGGATTGGTTCCAAGGGATAGTTTTTCTATCATCTATATTGCCATCCCTGGCCTCATTGAAAGGATATGATGAAGGATTTATTTTGAGATTTATAAATCGGTCACAAGAATTAGATGTCACTCAAAAATGCAGAGATAGTTTAAGCCGGGTAAGTGTTTATACTGAAGTGAAGAAGAAAAAGAATAATTGCTAAGGAATATTTATTTAGGTCCGATCCTACCTTTTAGACCACGATACATTAGAAGCTCAACGAACATATTACTTTGAATCCTTCGGTACCGGTAAGCAGATAAGAGAAGTATATTTTGAATTAATTACGACAACAACTTGTACTATTAACACTACTAATACTTTCTAGGTCCATCTAAGCTTTTTTTGTCTCGTGATCAAGACCGCTGGGTCTATCGCGGATACGAGTGTCTTCTCTCTGCAGGAGAAACTGTGTATTCAAAAAGTGAATACCCAATGCACTATTGCTACTCCCACGATGACGAAGATAAAGACGTATTTGCCTATAGCGTCTGCATTCCGACCCCCTGTGCTGAAGACAATAATAAAGTAAGCGTAGAAAATATTTCGTATGTAAGTAAGCCTGGTAGAGTTGTTTTTCTAAAAACATTAACTTAATCTAAATACTAGAAAAAAATGAAAAAAGAGAACCTTTTTTTCCTAAGTGCGATCTTATATTCAATTTCAAACTGATTGGAAACTTCTGTTACATCATTACCTTAAGAATAAGTGTGCTTCTAACATTAGACGAGTATTTTCCGTCTACAAAGATTAATTTTGTAAGCAACTCTGAATTCTTCGTTGTTTTATAGGTAAGATTACAACCACCATCTTTTAGAGTCAACGGAATAACTAAAGAATCTTCTTTAATAATTATACTTTGCATAGTAAGTAGCCTGTGCTAAATTCATAACATTCTCAATAATCTTTTGTCATCTCTTGGTTGAAAGGATGATTCTTAACTCCGATAAACTCACCTTATATCGTAACTTCATTTGATTAAAGTTAGATACTAATGCTTGAAATAAATAAAGAACAGAAACTGGCAATAGTGATCTTAACGCTTTAAAGTGATAACGTTAATACAATCAATACTAATTATATTGTAACTCTGCTTTTAATAGGCAACCATTTAGCTCTTACGGCAATGGCGATGGATGACAAATCCTTCTGAAGGAGAACAGCCAATGGAATTTACAGCGTGTACTCGTTCAAGACATGAAAAGCAATGGTATTTTTTCCAAGCTTATTGTCATCCACATTAATCATTTGTTACTTCTGATTATTCCATATCTTTGTTCTCACTCAGGTTCGAGCAGACTATACCAGTGGCAGATCTCGCATTTAATCTACTTCTTGGAATGTTCGTTGGCATGGCTACAATATTTCACCAAATGAGAGGCGAAAATGTTAGGTAAAGAATTTATTCATTATGTTTCATTTCCAATAATAATTAAAATAAGTTATTGAGATTATGTAAAGCAGATCTATAAACTAAATTCATTCATATTGGTTACAGCATAAAAAATATTTTGTCTAGTTTACCATTTCAGCAACAGTTAAGTGTACAGAAATATTATAGGTCGGTGTCTGGACGTATGCTACTAGCATTTTCTGCCAAGAAAAACCTCAAGCGGTTGATAGAGCTCCCAAAAGATCCTCAGGCATGTATCACATGCATGTTTGGAATGCGATTTTTGTCCATGGTGTGGACATTAATCGGACATTCATTTATATTCATACAGGTAAACATGATAAGAATGAAAGGAAGAAGAATAAAAGATGGATACTTAGAATTAATGTAAAGAAGCCTTTACTTATAGACAGAAATTATATTTAGGCTTACATGCAAAACGTTGAAGCCTTTAAATCGGACATGGTCGATAGTTTCTGGAATCAGTGGATAACTAATTTCACTCTCAGTGTTGATACATTCCTTCTGTTGGGTGGCACTGTGCTATCTTATAGCTGGTTTCGTAAATGGTTGAAGAATACGACAGGTATATTCGTTAATTTGATTTGAACTGTATTTAAAAAACATGAATTTCTTAATTAAATTAGTTAATGATTATTTTCCCGAATAAAATTTAGCTGATAAAAATATAAATTTCATGAGATGATAAATTGATCATATAAACACCATAACATTTCATTTTAAGCTTGATATCAATATAAACTTACCCTAATAAAACATACCTTTTAGTAGATACTATATCAAAATATCCAGTTACAGATTTAATGACTTTTTTCATCATAAGAAATTTTATATCTGGAAAAATTGTTTCCTTAGATTTTTAAGAGTTTTCTGTATTAAATTCATAATATATTTATTACAATGTAGAGTCGGAACCAACATGGCGTTCATATGGGTACTGGTTGCGGTTTTATCGTCACCGTGTTGTACGGCTTTGGCCCGCTTATCTCTACACTGTTATGGCAGTTACTCTACGGATATCGGTAGGCTCTTTTCTAGAATAGCAGGTAATGTTGAAATTAAAGTTTAGGATTATCATTCCAATATTTATTTGGTCAGGTAACTCATTTTCACCCCATGTGGCCACCCACGGATCCAGCTATTCAATGCCCAAAGTATTGGTACGAAAATGTCTTCTTTATCAACAGTCTATTCAACAATAGATGTATGCCCTGGACATGGTTAGTTTTTTCATTTTACTTTTATCTGTCCCCCTAGATAACATCGCATTTATATCCTATATTTGCATAAATAAATTTTTGCCTTTTATGGTCGTCTGCATGTATATTTAACATTATTTCCCAGTATTCCTTACAAAGAAATTTTTTATCTAGTTAAACCGTCATATACCAAATAGATTAAAAATAAACTTCGTTTTCTATTAGTAGTAATTTGTATTGTTTTTCCTTTACTCTTTTGTTAAATTAATGTTTCGATTCATTATTAGTAGAATTTACTTAGCTACCCAACTACCAAAAAAGCTATACAATTAAAATTGAGGTTATAACTAAGTAAAATAGACAAAATATAATTAGATTAAAACTGTACTTCTTAAAACTAGGTTCCTGAACTGGTTTATTTCTGAGCTCTAGCATCCATCCTGATTAACTTAAAGAAATTAAATGTGCATTGTACTACATAATGAGATTAGTCTTTATGATTTACTTATTAATTTTTTGACATGGAATATAGTTTAAGTAAAGTAGTTGAAACGTACTATAATTGAATAGGCATGGTGTGATGTAGCCAACAAGGTTAACATCAAAACGAACGAGTATTAAATACCATAATTTTTTTTCCAAACAAATAAGCAATATATTTAATTTTAACCTTACCATTTAATACGGATATCTTCCAGGTATATCGGAACAGAGTTCATCTTTTACCTAATTTCTCCGATATTCCTTCTTGCTCTTCGCCATTCTCCACAACTTGGATTTGTTAGTTTTACTAGCTCTAAGTCAAACAAGTATATCTATCAAAATATTCTGAGAGATACTTGTTTAATGACGAAGACTAAATCCTATAGAATAAATTTACATCCATTAACGTTTATGCTTAGCTTGGAATTAGATAAACTCATGGTTAAATGCACTTAAAATAGATGATGGTATAAGTTTCATATATTAGTAAACAGTTAACCCTAAATTAGCTGTTTTACTATTACTAAATTAATCATTTAATACATTTAATATCATTTTCATGGATATTCATAAATCACATTAAAGAAATTTTATCATATTAATTTTGTTATCTTGAGAAAATTCGTTGGATACGAATACGATAGAACCTTAGAGGCATCGTATAATCAATTTCTCCTCTTATTTCTAGGGACTTTCCCTGGTGACTATCTTAGCATCAGCAGGTCTCAATGCAATAAAAATAGTTCAAAGAAACTTCCCTCCAACGCAATTCTTATGGCGACAACCGGAAATGTTTAATCCTAATTTTATCCAAGTAAGGCATATAATACTAGTCATTCGAATAATAGCAAATTAGCTAAAGCTAGTAGTAATCTTGAAATAAAAACAGGTAATGAATAGTCCACAGTATTTTACAATACTACACTTTGTTCATAAACCATTGCAGCACCACATTGAACTCTACATCAAACCACAGTATCGAATAGGACCCTACATTGTAGGAATTCTTCTTGGTTACTACCTTGCTTGTTATCAGCGACAACCAGTCCGAGCTGCTAGAAGCACTCAATTTATAGGTGTGCTGATTACTGTTCTTCTGTTCGATCGTTATGACTTTTATTTAACACCAAAATGTTTAACAAAGACCTAATAATGTTTTTAATAGTTTTTGGTTGGATAATTGGGATCACAAGTGGATTTTGGGCTCTTTACGGACTTTATCCAGCA
Source organism: Heterorhabditis indica (assembly GCA_020740425.3). NCBI lineage: Eukaryota > Metazoa > Nematoda > Chromadorea > Rhabditida > Heterorhabditidae > Heterorhabditis > Heterorhabditis indica. The sequence continues at coordinate 51,469 of JAJAVP010000104.1, forward strand.
CTTCAAGGATGGAATTGGCCCATTTACCACCTTGTTTATGGATCCGTTCACAGGTCGTTATATAATACATTGTAATTTGTAGTTTATATCTTTAAAAATATGAACGAACTTATCATTTTCACTGCAGAGACGTATTTGCTGTTAGCATGGCATGGTTGATCTATGCTTGTCACACTGGTATAGGGGGAATTGTTAACAAGGCGCTCAGTTCTGGAATACTTTTGCCACTATCTAATCTCTGTTTCTCAGTATGTCAATCTTAATTTTTAAAATTATGGCATAATTGTTGCTTTTTTGCATTGCTAGTTTTATATGTCTAGTTTTAGGCGATAATTCACTGTTTTTTTCCAGGTGTACTTATTTCATATGATACCAGTGGTATTAACATATTTCCTGGTTCCATTTCCCATTTGGTATAATTCTAAATTACCAATATTCGCACACTGTTTTGTGCAACTACTCATTTCATATTTTTTTGCTATTGTTTGTACAATGGTAGCAGAATATCCTGCTCTTAATATAGAGCGTATACTACTGACACCACGTCCAAAGAAAACCACTCTCAAACCGGTTCCTACTTCTGACTCAGAATTACAGCTGAAACCTTCATCACCCAAGTTATAATTGCGTTGTTGTTCTTTCTTTAAAATTTTAAATCCATAAAATAAATGCCATTTTGAAGCGTTCATAAGATGATCGCAAAGGTTTCTATTTGATAGTCTTCGTTTTGCTGTGATTATTACATAGCATTTTTTGAATGTTTAATAATACGAGTAGATGAAATTCGTTTATTGGCTATGCTATTCACCATAATTCTGAGTGGAACTGTTTAACTAGTCATCAACCTAATAGATTGTGATATCTCGTTAATGTTTCTTATACGTAGATTATGTTATTTAAGTGTTTCTAATACTAGGAGGCCAAATAAATAATGGCTGGTCATACTCTCATGAAGATTTAAATAGTAGGTTTTCTTTGTAACTTCAATACTTCGCAGCTCAAAATGTCTTTCAATATGTAGTACTGTTATGTTTCGAACATTAAATCTATGCTTGCTGTAATACCTTCCGATATCATTTTATGAATTATAAGGTCATAGATTGATGCTTCAAATAAAGTACCAATTTACTAAAAGTACGATGAAGTAGGAAGGTCTAGAATGTCATTGATAAAAGCAGCTGCAGTGTTCACCTCTTAATATTTCTCAGAGATAATAATGATGAGATAGCCTAGTGGTGAGAATTTCAATGAAGGTAAAGTTAAGAGTAATTTTAATTTCGTTATCACCACAAAATACCCGATACTGAGACGCCTACCAAGCGGTAAACGGCGAGTTAAAATTGTAGATTGTCTCTAGCTTAACAGGTAATCTAAAGGATCTACAGGTTTCTATTAAAAGTACCAAATATTTAGCCTGAAAGTAGAGAAAAGCGAAGAAGCAATAAAATATCTAAGTTATTCCATTTCTAGTAGCTTTCGGAATTAAACGTAAAATCAAATGAAAAATGAAATTGCCATGTTATTGATCAACGATTTACGAGGAGAGTATATCAGCATTTTTTAGGTTAAAGCGGTAATGCGTGCAAAAGAAATAGCACAGACAAGGATTTTCGAGTAGCAGGCACCGTGCTATTTTTTGAGACTATTTCCGATTAAGGTACGGCACACAATCTGACTGTGTTCTTGACCATCACTTAAAATCTCAACTCCATATTTCACAAAAATCGAGTTGAATTGCAGTGGGTCATAGCAAGTGAGTTTGCTGGTAAGAAACTTACGTGTGGTTCTCCTCATGTCTAGAACTTGATAGTCTATCTATCCTTAATTGAAGTAAAGAAGTTTTCCGTGTCATCTTTCGGAAACGTCGGCTAGTTTTTGCTGCTCACGGGCGTTGGGACCATCGTACCGGATGGCACCGCGATGCCGTTTCCTCTTTTGGGGGTTATACGTTTCGCAAATAAGGCGAATCTATATGGGATTATTTCATTTTTTGCTGCCCAGAAATACAACCCACCGCGAAGTATGGATAGGGATTATGTGCAACCGCACTACTTTCTAGCTGTCCAGGCAGTTGTTACGTTCCTATTGCTATATAGAGTCGAGTTTTGCGGATGCGTACTTCACGCAGGTTTGACATAGCAATGTTTTTTAAATGAACAGTGGCATTACTGCAGATACAATTTGAAGCGCAGCAACGAGCCTTGACGTAATCGCCGTCTTCTTAACCATCGTCCAAACGCTATCAGACACCTTACTGGTAAGTGTGCTAGATTTTTTTTTCTACGTCATCATTGATTCCTATCATAAATTCGATTGCTTTCTGCGATTAGTTTATTATGGATTGATATTCATAGTGACAATTTTCTTAATGTAACTTCTGACTGTTTTTAGAAATATGAATTTTTATCTTTTACTTTTCAATATTGATATTGAATATGTTTAGATATTCAGTACACAATACCCACATTGTGGGTGGTTGCTATATAATGAAGCTTCCACCCCCAAGCGTAAAAACTCACGAAAATGAGGAAACTGCAAATTTGCATTAAACTGAGAATCGGTGCCGAGTTGTCCCTTAAAATTATCTTACGATTAAACTTATAAAATATTCAAGGGTTGGATTAAATGGATTTTTATTTGTTTACTGGTTAAATAGATCATTTTTGATATTGAAATCTTAATTAATAGGGACGTGCATGATTTGCCTTATTCTAAGCTATACATAAATAAATACGTTAAGGCCATTTTACTACTATAATATAGTAACTAGGTGAGATGGTTGCTTTCAATTGGAATTCTCGAACTTTGATTATTTACCGTGCAAAAATAGAGAGTAGGTGTCTAGTATTTTTAGTTTTTGTTTCGTGTTTTTTAATAATATGACTCTTGGAGAACGATATTAATTTTGAATGTTTTTTTAAAGGAAACTGTACTAATTATGCAAGCGTCCTCAACTTTCACAAATGTCATTCAGAAACCAGGAGAGGTGAGGTTGATTTTCTTTTACCAGCAAGTTCAGAATAGTCATATAATTTGTGGAACACGTAAACATTTCAGATGTTGTTAATCGGTAGCTCCAGCAGTGATCCGTTCTCCAATATAATTGTAGATCCCCGAACAGGAGTGTCATCATGGAGTTATAAAGGATCTGAACTACAGGGTGCAACAACTGGTTTAATTTGTCCACTCGGTAATTTTTTTTTCCCACAAAGATACTAATTTAAGTTTATATACCTTTTGCCTTTTCTCCTTGAATAGGACTTGTCTGAGAGATTACCATATATTGATATACATTTTATGCAATAGAGGCTTAAGCTATCGTCCCTATGTTGGGGAAATATTTTTTCAGTTGATAAAACATGGCTTTAAAGTTTTTTTGTCATAATATATTGATATTATAAATTATATGTAATGTTCCTATCTGATTTACACAGATAATTCATTTTCAGGTACAAAAGGTGACTACCTTTTGATATCCACCAAGGACCGTCCTTTGATTAACGTACTTGCCGTTCACAACAGAGATAAATTCCATCATAAAGCTGTACTTGGCGGGGTCGTAACTTCAATGTGCACTACATCCGATGGAGCGCTGCTGTTTATTGCCATTAGAACACAAATATATGTTTGGCTTGTGGGGAATTTTAGTATTTAACGATTTGCTAATGAAAATACTATAGTAATAAGTTTTACTTAGTTACAGTTGACAACTGGTGAGCTTCTTTCTGTTACGGATGCACATTACCAAAATGTCTCTTCCATAGCTTTGTCCTCCGATGAATCCATGGTATTTTCTTCATCTAATGATGGGGCGGTACACTGCTATTTAGTTTCTGAGTAGGTTTTGTTTATTACCTCTAATAGTAAACACTTGATTTCTCGTCCCTTGGAACTCATCTTTGTTAGTTTTTTTTACCAGAATTATTTCCTGTAGTTGAAATCATAATGTTTAGCTTGGTGTCTTTCGACCGTGACATGGTTGTTGCACCGTGTCGAAAATGGCGCGCTCATACTTTGGCCATCCGTGGTTTGTTAGTCACACATGGATCGAATCCACGAGTTATTACCTGTGGTCTTGATCATGTTGCTACAATTCATTCTGTTTCATTGGATTCATGTCTTTTAAAGGTATGTTGTTTTGTTTTTTTTCTGAAAAATAAGTTAAATTACTAGCGTAGGTATCAGCCGACCGTCCTCTAACTGCTTGTGCCTTAGATCCTGCTGAATCTCGTCTATTTCTTGGTTCCGATCTTGGAAACATAGCACAATTGAATCTTTATTCTACGGTTAGATTTTTTTGAGTTGAAGGTAGTTTTTTTCTTAAATCAAATGGTGAGAATCCAACTTATTTTCAATTGTCAGTAATTTTAGCATCTTTAGGATGGAAAGCAAGAACTTTTAATACAAACTATTGATGAAAGAAACAAAAACATACCAGTGTTTAATGGACATTCTGAGGAGATCACCGTTCTTGTTGTCAATGGAGATGGTTCTTTAATGGCTTCAGGAGATGCCAGTGGAAAATATTGTATATGGGATATTGTAAGCAGGCAGTGTTTGAAGGTAAGTGTATATTAGATCACTATCGTATGTTTCCTGTGTGTATTATTTATCTCTATTATTTCATTTTTTGACAAGTTAGTTTTATTTAGTAGTTTATTTTATGCAGAATTAATTTATAAAACATATCAATGTGTTGTTTATCTTTCTATTCTGTAGGCAATACAAAGCATCCCACTACCGGGTGAATAACTAAACAAGCAGTGATCTGTTATTTCTGTATTTATTAGGTGTCCACGATGCGGGGTCCCATTTCAACGCTTAAATTTATTCAAAACTGGTCAAGCTTGACATCTTCTGAATATGTGGCTCATTGGAAGCCAGTGTTCAATCTTCAACGTAATCCTTCAGATGGGCAAAATATTTCCATTATGGAACATGTGGTCAAGGATGACCATATTGTAAGTTATCTATCGCTTTTTAAATGTATATGGAAAAGAAACTATTGTATCAGTTAAGAAAAGTCATCTATATATTGATAGCTTATGTTATGACAAATAATATTCTTTCTACCAGGATTTTTGGCACACGCAATCTGATGATATCATTGATAGACTAATGTATGAAATGGTGAGATAGTATTGAAAGTTTATTTTCAGTGGACACTTATCGTAGGTTGAATAGCATAATTTGAAATTTGGCCACTTTCAGTCCAATAACCAATCTGTTAAAAAGGGTAAAACATCTATTAAACAAAAACGAAAAATCATTCCTTGTCCTAGTACTGAAATAAAGGATTTAGGAGACGAAGTTATTATGATTGAAGACGATAGGCAAGACGAACCAAGTAAGCTTGATACATTTATACTTACCATGTATACGTTTTAAAACAAATCTTTTGTTCTACTTTTAACTACTCCTATTTCAACCTTTAAGTGTCTGTGGATGGAAAAGACAGTGGGACTGTTAAGAAACTCCAGGAAGAAATCACACGGCTTAAGAAAATCAACGCCCAACTTTATGAATTTGCGGCTAAAGAATTATTGGTTAACAAAGACTAAACCCCGACATGGCTTGACTGGACAAAATCTCTAAGCTATTGACATGATTCCCACTTCTACCGTTACTTATCAATATTTTTTCATTATTGCTAAATGAACACTACTTAATTGTAAATGTACCAGAAATTTTTTTTAAGTACTTCGAGTTCTTCCACTTCTAATTATTTATTAAATATAATGAACTGGTCACTAAATTAGCGACGGTGAGGATTCAATGAGTATGTTACACAGAGTAGTATCATAATATACACATGAGTATCATTCAACACTGGGGACATATTTTAAAGAGGTGTAATTCTCAGTTCTTCTTTTTGTAGTTGGCCAGCTCTGATTCATAACGCTTCTTGTCCTCGGCGGCCTTCTTTTCCCACTTCTGAAAAATAATTCGCAGGCCTAATTAATACTACCTTTTTTTGCTCCTGTAAACATACAAAAGCCATTCACGTTCGACAGTTAGTACCATACCGATTTATCTGCAAGTTTGCCCCATTCGACTCCTGCTGCTTTTGCCACTTCGGCAACTCCCATTCCAGGTTTCTTTATCTTGTCACGATTATCAGCCATCCAGAAAAAGAAGGCTGACATTGCACGTTTAGGAGCATTTGGATCCTGAAAATAAACCTCGTCCAATAGTAATTAGTCAGCTGATTAATTTGACCTAATGCTGTACTTTTCTCATGTCAACCTTTGCCTTTCCTCCCTTTTTGGGTTTTGTGGGAGTTTTTTTGACGGGTGACGCCTTCTTGGCTGCCTTCGAGGTCTTGGGCATTATCGTTGTTGAATTAGCGCTTAAATTTAACATGGATAAGGTAAAACTATTTCACCTAGTTTTATAGAGGTGCCTTTATACTTTAACTAGGATATCATAGAAAAGGCGCGATCACACATAACAGAAAGTTAAATCGAATAGGCATCAAAGATATTTAAGAAAAAATGAGTTGAATATTATAGACTAGGAACTATATTCTTAAGCGTCCTCACATCTCACTACATGCAGATAAACATCTATATACTTTTTAAATGCGTATCTATAAACATAAAAGAGGAAGCTACAAAGAGATTCATTTTTGATGAATACTTTTGGACGTCAGAAATGCGATGGTGTGGGATACTGTGCTCACTACAAAGAAGTGATTTATGATTGAATTATATTATAAGAGGAATTATAAAGACCTAATGAACTATGAGGTTATTACGATAGTAAAAAAAGAAGTCAAAAACTTCATAGAAAAATGATTTTCATGCCATTTTTCAAAAAACTAAAACTGCGATCAATAGAGTTCGTGGGCGACCATGGCGGTAGTGACGGCGATTGCAGGCGGATGGGCAGCGATTGAATGGGACGCCGGCCTATGGTCGCAAGATCGATATAGCGCAAACAACGGGTGGGGTTTGAATTCGCGCCCGAATGATGGAGCAATGGGCGGAGTTTTCCTCGGGGTAACTCGACAAGGGACCTTGTTTATATTTATGATTTCAATAGCTGAGAATTACCGTCTTAATCAATGATTTTGCGTTATCATATGTAAGGGTGAAAAACGTGTTGTCACAGTGTATGTTATGTTATTCACAAAACCGGGATGCTTTAATAGCAAAACTCATGGAATTGAATGGATTTTGTTCTTCATGGTTACTGAAAACTATTAATCGTCTAAACATCCGTCATAATTCAAAAACTTGTATCAAATCATGTGGAATATTGACCTACATTTAAATTAATATTTTGTAGTTTTGTTAGGTGTCTTAAGTATTTTAGTTTGATTGTATATTATTAGTACAATAAATCCAAACTACTCACTGCACTTTCAAATTATATATATATATATATATACACATATGTTGTGTACCGTCTTATTATTAAAGAGATTTAAATTAGACAAATAATTCATGCAATACATGGAATTTCTTTAATTTATCATGGAAAAATAAAGTTATGAAATAATCAAATATTTCCAAAAAATTGCACTAAATAAAAGGTCATGTATGCTTCAACAATGAATCCACAATTCAAGTTAGATAAGTCTTGGTAAATGTCTCACTAATAGTGCGATAAGTGATTTTAAAAACGTTATTCTATTCCCAGTGATGTTTATTTTTAGGTAATTTAATCGAGAAGTGACCAAGAGTAGTTTACAATGAATTTTGTATTACTAAGAGGATTTCTTAGATGAGAGTTTTAGTGGGAAATATTGCTAACAAACTAGATGGTCGATGAAACTATGGAAGCATGAGCATTACCTCTCGTTTTGGAAAATTTGTGTAGAGCTGTTATTATTTTAGATAGTGGGGTGTGGGTATACTCGTTATTAGAATATAGATGTGTAATTTGAAACTGAATTAATTTTATTCCATTTTAAAATTGCACCGAAGACCTTATTTTATGATAAAGTTATATATATATATAACGATTCGTTACATTTATTAAACTGCATGGTATATTTCCCTACTAAGAACAGTTTTTGGTTAAATAATGTGCACTTGTCCTCTATTATTGGTAGTTAACGTATCGTGATATACTCGTTTTGTTAACTTACGCAAGGTGGTATACTTATATTTATTTGGCAATATAACAAGATTTATTTTTCACTAGTATCTGGGAGTCGTGTATCACAATTTGTGGTCTTACGATGTCTCCGGGCATCAGTCCTCGTATTGGCCGTCGTCAGCGGAATCGTCCCTTAAACAGTACTTTAACTTCGGGAATTACTGATATTCAAGGACCAGCTTCGCGAACAGTTGAAGCAATGGCTACGAATTCATCGGGTCCACTTGTGAAAAGCGCTAGCGGGTGAGTTCTTTTAAAATTCTTATTGGTTTTAAGCATTCATAACTTTTATTGTACTATGCAATGAGTTAATCTATCTGTTAGTTTCTTTCCTGAGTAGCTTTCACATCTTCATAGTATACTTCCTAGATTTATTTTGCAGTGATGTCTCTTCTCTCTACGCGGTATCTTCATCGTCCAAAACTAACACGTCAGAGAAAGAGACTCTTTATGCTGATGGACGTGAAATTCCTTTCCCAGATATGTAGGTTCATTCTTAAATATAAATTTATTGTGAAAGAATACTTCACTTAATGTATTTCTATGTTACATTTTTTAGAAATTTCTTTCTTAAACTGGTCGATACCGGTTATTGCAGTGAAGGTCATCCTGCTCATATTCCTACTGGGACTGCTGGCTTTGAAGTCTTAACATTTTATCCCACATATGATGAATTCAAAGATTTTAATGCATATATAACGAAAATTGAAGCCGTTGGAGCACATTTTAAGTCTGGGATTTGTAAAGTAAGCCTGCCTCAGAGTGGAAAGAAATATGATTATCGTGTTCATAGTGGTTTCTTTATAATTTAAACTATAAACTTAAAATCAATGCAGTATTATCTTGGTTATTAGGATACAATTTTTCATGCGTTTGTAAGTACAAAATTTTCCAGATAGTGGCTCCTGATGGCTGGTGTCCTCGACCATCGAAAAAGAAATACGATTATAAGGATGAGCTAGTCGAAGGATTTAGGATTAAAAGGTGCAATTGATGGTTTACTGCTACAATTTTATTGCATTGATATACTTTTTTACAGTCCTGTTGAGGAAAGAATTGAAGGAAAAAACTTTGTGTACACGAAATCAAGTCGTGTATTCAGAAAGGAAATAACAGCTAGTAACTTTCGCAAATTGACATTGGATCCCAAATACAAAAATCCTCATCCAGAACTTAGAGGGAAAGACATTGAAGTGTAAGACAATACTCCAAATTATATGTTATTATCCGTTAAAAACTTTTAGCTTGTTTTATAATATTTCTTGTCTTTATTTAAGACTATTACCACCAGTGGATTTACTTCTTTTTTTGAATGTTTAGAGTTATACTTGTATTTAATGTGTTATTTGTTATGAGATATACTTGATGATTTTCACTGCTTATGACATACTCAGAGAATTCTTCAAAAACATCATGTTTCGAACTCCCGTATATGGTGCAGACACCGAAGGTACACTATATGACAATGATGTTGATGAATTTAATATGTCTAGGTTAGGAACAATACTTGATGAAACAAAGGGTGATGGTGGAAAGGTAAGGTATAGTTTTGATATTTTAGTATATTGATAGCATTTTTTTTTGTTGAACTTAGATAATTGATTTCGTAACATGGTATCGCTTTTATAGATAATCAAAGGTGTCAATTCAGTCTATATGTATTTTGGAATGTATGGCTCTACATTTGCTTGGCACTGTGAGGATATGGAATTGTATTCTATTAATTACCTGCACTATGGTGCTCCAAAGGTCAGTTATTAATTTTATATAGGAGTGCCCTGTTTAAATTTGTGTGGGTCGTGTTTGTTTCATAATTTGTTTATCAAGTTCTATCTAGTATTGGTTTGCAATTCCCCCAGAAGCAGCTCCACGTTTTGAAAGATTCATGAGTCATCACTTCACTGTTCAACAGCGAAATTGTAAAGTCCGTCTTTTATCTATGATTCTATAAATATTTTTGAACATCTCAGTTATTTTCAATCCAAATAATTTTGCCTCCTTCTAGGCATTTCTAAGACACAAGAATTATCTTGTTCATACAAAATTATTGGAGGCCAATAACATTCCGTATGGTACCATGATTCAATATCCAAATGAATTTATCATCACTTTTCCTCACGTATGTTTTAATTTGATAATTTAGTATACAAGTGTTAGTGCTTTTTTCTGAAAGTGATTATTAATTGTTATCTGCAATGTTAAGGCAGTAGTATTTGTTATAGGGATATCACATGGGATTCAATCTTGGTTTTAATATTGCTGAAAGCACAAATTTTGCTACCAATCGATGGATCGATTTTGGCAAAAATGCTGTGTTATGTAAATGTCGTTCCGATATGGTGGAAATAGATATGACAGTAAGAATATTAATCATATTACCATTTTCCGGAGGTGGTTTATTTTTTTAAGAATAAAGAGCATAACTGCCATGCTTTTATTTGGTTTATAGCCATTCATGAAGAAGTATCGACCTGATGAGTTTGATTACTGGTATTCCTATTGGTATCTACCCAAGTTAAACGCTAGAGTTGCTCCAAATATTAGAGGTTGTTGAGCAAATGGCTTTCATCTATTCTAGAAAATTTTAACTTAACTTTGACTGTTAATTATTACATTTCATTAATTTCTTGCTCAATACAGGGAAGGGGAGGAAACTAAGCAGTTGTCATACATCATCAGGATTCGTAGACAAGAAAACGAAGATACAGGCAGGTGGAGAACTAGTATCAAGGACTGGACAGACGAAGAATTCAGGAGAAGTGGAAGGCGGAGCCGGTGAGAGTTCTCGACGTGGTCCGGAAGAAGTGCTGCCATCCTTCTCAAATAGAAGAGCCATCCCGACAACTACACAGGCCCCGGTTACTCCGGTCATTTTTCGGATTTGGTTATTGCCTAGCCTCTACCGAGTAGCTACCTTCCAAATGTTGGGTTCTCTTATGTGTTCACACACATTTAATTGTATTACCATAGTGGTCTATCGTGGTCTTAGCATTTTTGCGGAATTACAAATAACCATTGGACGGGTTTCTTCTAAGTTGATCACTAACTCTATGCATGAAAGCTGTGAATCATTGAAGAAAAACTATAAAAGTTTTAGTAATGTTTTGTTTTGTAGTCTTTTATTTGGATTTTGCATGGAGATTTCAGGTTTGTATATGACATTTCATACCAGTGCATGAATTAGTGTGCTCTAATACTACTGCCTTTTTATATGGTTTTCTGATATAATTGCCAAGCCTTATTTGTTTCTGTGCTTTTCACTTTAAAGTATGGACTTGACAAGCTATATATAGACCGGAGAGGCACGGCTAGACTAACCGAAAATTGAGTCCTGTGCGTCGGGGTCGGTGCGAGAGAAAAGGGGAATATGTGAAAATGAAAAATGGATCGAGGGTGTTTAAATATAGATTTGAAGTTTTCTGTAGTTTTCCAAAGCTTATGTTACTATTTATTGTTGCACCTATATTAATGATTCACTATTAGTTATGCTAGCTAATTCACTTCTGATAAAATCACCAGTGTATTCTTCAGATTCGACTTCCATCGATGAATGCAATGAGACGATGCCATTTAACCCTAAAGAGGTTCAGTCCCGACCTGTAACAGTGAGGGGACAACGGTGGAGGAATAATCTAGGTGGTTTATAAGAGAGTAGCTACTATGTTTATAACGGATATAATTTATTTTTTAGCACACCTATGGTCAAATGGTCCTGTTAATCTTTTCGCCGAGAGGGAATATAATAAACGCATTGCTCTTTACTGGCCACATTGTGCAATATGTCAATACTTTCATCCTTTACATATGTCAGACAGCATTTCTGAATTGCCTGAGAGGTTTTTGCTAAATTTTATTATGTTGATTTTGTATTGATTAATTTTAAATATTTTTGGTCTAATCACATACTACTATCCCGGTTTGTTTGTATTAGGTCCAGTCGTCTTGTATCATCTCTTTGCTTCACAAAAGATCACTCCCGTATTTCGTCCATTGATCTCACTGAAGATATTCTACTGACTTGTATAAACTGTGGTGTTTCTGTTCATCCCTGTTGTTATGGGGGCGAGAATTATAGTAACCGTGCTATTGGTGGGTTTTACGTATTGTATATATTGTTGTATTTCTTATTGTTTTCTGTGTATTTAAACAGGTAATTTTTTCATGATTTAATAATGATCAGATGGTTGGTGTTGTCTCCGGTGTCGTGGTCGCAACGATGTGGCCATACGCAGTACTTCTTGTCATCTTTGTGAGTTGAGGGGAGGAGCACTAATCCCGTGTCAAGCTGGTGGTGATAATCGAGCGTATGCGCACACTGTCTGTGCAATATTTAACCGGTCAGGAGTTTGTTTTATTCATTTTACATTGAAGACTTCAATCAACTTATTCTTTTAAAAATCTCAGACGTACCGTTTTTAATGCTGCACTTGGTCCTTCATCATGCTATACACACCCTCCGCCGAAACAAGCACCGCAAAATAACATTCTGTAAGTTCGTTTTACCATCTTCCTTCTCTGATACTTTAACTGTTCTAATTTAGGTCTCGATTACCAGCTGCTTACGTAATTGCCATGGGAGATGAGCAAGAATCAGCTAGGTTTCAATGTGATTTATGCAGCAATAGTCGAGAAGGACTTGTAAGGTGCACGGCGTGTGATGAAGTGAGTTTATTAGATGTTTTGTTTCATGACTCTTTAGTAAATTTATTGTTTTAGGATAGTGAACCAGTTTTAGCACATGCTACATGTGCACGTCAGGCTGGGTTCCTTTTCGAGAAGCGAGCCTATCCTCAGATCACCGCAATGATTTGCGATAAACATAATTTTGAGACTGGTCAGATTACTTCCAGCTGTTTTTCCATTTTTTTTTCGTAAATATGGGAAATCAGAAAGTTTATTAGAAAATTTAAATCATGATACCTAGTAACAAGTATAATTTTTATTCCACTTTAATAATCAACACGGTTGTATTTGCTTAATGTTTAGGTCAAGAGTTAGCCCCTCTACATAGGAATGATATCGTGATCGCCTGGCTGGATGGTGGTGAACGTGTGGAGCAAGGTCGCATAGAAAAGCTAACTGCACACACGTATCTTACCATTGACTTTATTGATGGAACTATATCAGATAATACATTACCATCAGATGTCGTCAGCTGTTGTTGTATAAAGTGCTTTAATGGACATCATCAAGCTGGTAGTAGGGTAAGTCTAGTTTTAGAGGGTTAGAATGTTACTAAGTAACCAAATATATCATGTGCAAAAATAAACAGGTTTTAGCATAGGTTGTCATTTATAGTTAAAACATTTTTTTGTAGGTACGAGTTCGGTGGGATGACGATGAGCTATATGACGGCTATTATCGGCGAACCTCTGAAGCTATAGAGTACACTGTTAGGTTTGCTGATGGAACCTACGTTCGTATGGACAGAAGTGACTTGTATGGTGCATCTGATGTAGTACCTGCTGAGGTGCGTCGGAGGTTGAAAGGTCGACGGTGACATAATTTATGGCAGTATTGAAATTGAATTGTGTTCATTATACAAATCATCAATTGCTCTAATGAGATAGTTAAGAGTTAGTTCTAAATTTATTAGTCACAGTAATCGCATATTATATTCTCTCTTTGTTCTCCTTTAACGGGTATTTTGTCTTATTATAAGTATTAAATGTGCTGCTACTTGATTATAAAGCGCTAAGTTGTGCTCCCCTATGTTATTATTTTGTCCTTTATGACCCAATATTTTTATGAACGTTTTGGGATATCATTTATAATGTATTTTAGAAGTGAGGAAGGTTCATACCGTAAATACACTATCAGAATGTGATTCGATAATATTAGATTCTTCAAAAGTGAGGTTTGTACACTTTTTTCATAGGCATATTTTGTCGTTTTGTTTGTAGCCTTATATAAAAATTGCTTAATTTGTTGAGTGCACAGTTACTCTGTTTTAACAGTTGGCGTATCTAAATTTAAAAAAAATTATACTAAAATGAATAGGTTTTTTGAACAATTATTTAGTTAGTTTTCTTTGGTTTGAAATCATCACTTTCATGACTGTTTATATGCACGCTATGCAGTAAAGTTGCTAAAACGTCAGGAGTAGACGTCTCCAGCTGTCTTTTCTCAAACTCCTATTAATCTGTTACATTTTATATTTTGCGATCTATATTCTCGTGTATTGGGATGTACAATAATTAGTCTTATGTTCCTACTTGGTGAAGTCGTTATTTAAATTTTTACAGGCTTGTCCAATTTCAAGGAATAATGATTCGCAACTCAATCCAGCCTAAATCGTTAGTATTTAATATGGCTCATATTTGTAGTAAGCTGGAATATTAAATTTTATTTGTTAAAAATTTCTGCTACAGTGTACGATATATCACATGGTCATCGAAAGTGCTGTCGAAGCCTGAATATGACATGTCAGATCCTCAACAAATGGCACTTCATAAGCTATATCGACCAGAGAGAATTACTCCATCAAAAAGAGGGATTGATCTTCTAAAGACTCCACGACTCAACAAGGTTAAATCCTGCTTCACTGATATTTTTATTTGATTCAGTAGATGATTGCTTACGAGATTTTTTTAAGGGCATGGCATTCAGTCTCTATGAACGTCAATACTTAGGAATACATGGGTTGCTTCCTCCTGCCTTCATGACAGAGGAGCAGCAGGCTTATCGTATTATGACCAAGCTAAGGCAACAACCCGATAATCTTGCCAAGTAAGATTGTATAGATATAAATTCATTTTCAGAATAGATGAAATTAGGCTATTACTAAAGCCTTCGACAATACTCAAAGTTGGATCTTCAAATTCTGAAAATTATTTTCATCTATGCTTGATGTTAGGTTTTAGGTATATACAGCTGGATGGTCTGCAAGATAGAAACGAAAAGTTGTTCTACCGTGTACTATGTGATAATATCAAAGAACTTATGCCAATAGTCTATACACCAACAGTAGGCCTAGCCTGTCAGAAATTTGGATTTATTTACAGAAATCCAAAGTAAATTCAATCATTTTGGTGTTTCTAATACGTGCCATAATTACTTCGAATAATGAGTTTTCCAGAGGTTTGTACATCACTATTAACGATAATAGTCTGAGCAAGATATATCAAATCCTCTGTAATTGGCCAACAAGCAACATTAAGGTTGTTTTAAAACTACGAGTTTTTTTTTCGGAATTTTTCGTTGATCATGTTTCAGGCGATTGTTGTTACTGACGGTGAGCGTATTCTTGGGCTTGGTGATTTAGGAACTTATGGTATAGGAATTCCCGTTGGCAAACTGGCTCTATATGTTGCATTAGCTGGTATCCAACCGGAATGGTGTCTGCCTGTTCATATTGATGTTGGAACTGATAATCAGGTGCAGAAACCTGAACTATATTGAGCCTGCTTTAAGTTTCTTGCTTTAAATATTTATAGGAATTATTGAATGATCCTTTTTATACTGGTCTTCGTCGCAAAAGAGTGCGTGGTCTTGAGTACGACACTTTACTTGATAACTTCATGAAAGCCTGCACTAAAAGGTAGATGGGAATATAATAAATGAATGAACCAGTAGATAGAATTTTATTATAGGTTCGGTCAAGATACACTTATTCAGTTCGAAGACTTCGGCAATCAAAATGCTTATCGACTTCTAGACAAATATAAATCCCAATATTGCATGTTCAATGATGATATTCAGGGTGCGAAATTAGTTATAAGCTTTCTTCTTTAATTTTCCATATTTTTTTATTTTCAGGAACAGCTTCAGTAGTAGTAGCTGGTCTTTTGGCCACTACTCGTATCACTAAGAAAAAACTCTCGCAACAGAAAATTATATTCCTGGGAGCGGGAGGAGTTGGTCTTTCTGTAATTAGTTATCTATATATTTTTAAGTTCAATTTTTGTTTAATTTAAGGCTGCAACAGGTGTAGCAGAAATGTGTGTCCGTCAGATGATGGACGAGGGTCTATCAGAGATAGATGCGTGTAACAAAATTTATATGGTGGACATTGATGGACTTTTAACTAAAAGTCGTTCTAAAACTCTTTCTGAGCGGCATCTTAAATTTGTCAAGGTGGATTATAGAGATAGCAATAGTAAAATTAGATTTAACTAGTTTAATTAAATATGACAAACACTTTCCAGGATCTTCCTGACACTAAGAATCTCCTTGAGGTTGTAAAAACGGTAAAACCCGCAGCTATTATTGGCAAGTTTATTTCTATATTGCTACAAACACCTAAATTCTATAAATATTTGTCATTATTTCTAATATAAATAATTAGGTGCGTCAACAGTGGCAGGAGCATTTACTGAGGAAATTATCAGGGAGATGGCAGCTATAAATTCGCGCCCTATTATTTTCGCTCTTTCTAACCCGACTAGCAAAGCTGAATGTACAGCAGAAGCTGCTTATATGCATACTAATGTTCGTTTTACATCATCTATTAGTGAATGCTTGTTTCAGCTTAGCTTTTGGAAATCTTGATTAAACTACTGATAACCTACTATTTAAGGGGACAGTGTTATTTGCTTCTGGTTCTCCATTTGAAAACGTTGAAATGAACGGAAAACTTTATAAGCCAGGACAGGGTAACAATGCGTATATTTTCCCTGGTGTATCACTTGGTTGTATCTTGTTTAAAACGAAGCACATACCGGATAAGGTGTTTTTGCTTGCTGCCAGGGTTTGTTATTTAGCCTCTTTTGTTGTTAGTAACGATTTCGGTTATTAGTTCAAGCTTGGATACTTATTTTTATATGTACCTGCTATTATACTTTGCCTTGTTTTCATCTGATCTCTTATAATACATGAGGCTTATAGTGAACTTAAGTATAGAACAGATATAAACAACTTTTAATGTCGTATTTACTTAATTTAGTTTTCAGAAAGTCGCAGATTCCGTTTCTGAAAAATCGCTGTACACTTATTCTCGACTCTATCCTCGTCTTAAAGATATAAGAGAGTTATCTATTAAGATAGCTATTGAGGTATAGCTGAGCACTGAAGCGCTATAATTAATCTGAAACTTTCTATTTGTATTGACAGGTTGGGAACTACCTTTACAAGCACAATTTGGCTACTCTACATCCGGAACCAGAAGATAAAGTAGTTTTTCTAAATTTATAATTTTAGGATCATATCTGCGTAGTGATTATCTTTTATAGGAAATGTTTATTCGTCAACAGTTATATTCTGTTGAGTATGATGAGTTAATCAACAAGACGTATGAATGGCCGGCAAAAGATTCTAAGCATGGCTTCCCAGTGCCTGTCCTCCGTAGAAGTTCCATGGATGACGAGTGACATGCATAATCACATGATCATCTATTGCTCGTTTGGTTGAATAAACTACGACTGTATATTGTGTGCAATAAAAGCATCCATTAGTATCCTTTTTTTCAGTAACGAGTTAACAATATAACAACGAATAACTCTAGATTATTGGTCCAACAATACCTAAAGAGGCAAGACTCCTATATTACCTTGGGTCCACAACCAATACTGCTTACGATAATGTTTTTTATCTCATAAGTTGGTAACTTGTTAGAGTGATCAACATCTAAGAATTCACTATCATCTTTAACAATTCGCAGAGAGTCGATCAAATCACTTGTAATAGTAAATCTGTGATAGATTCGCTGTAAGAGCTCACTTACATAGTCTTTAAGTAGAAAGATGCATGCATTTGGACCAGCATCAAATGTATATGCAGCTTTAATACTATTGTGATTCATTTCGTTTACAAGGCGTACCACCTCCCAGGAAGCATCAGACATGTACTGGAATACTATTTTTACGTTGCGAATAAAAAAGTCATGAAATACAACTTATTGCAACTTTAGATTAGTGGTCCAACAATACCTTAAGAGGAGGAAAGGTATCAAGGCATACTGCATGGAACTGGTTACTATCAGCCATTGTTATTTTAGCAAATTCCGGGAAATCCTGATGTTCAAAAGCTTTAATTATTCTGAAAATATAAAACTAGAATAGAGTTCTATATAACTTGGATATAAATTCTTTGTAACGTAAACGGACTTGCCTCTTTATTCGTTCTGGTACTGTTTTCTCGACTCTATACTTAAGTAAATCGCTCGTCATCACTGTTGCTTTCATTCCATTGGTACTGCCAGTTGTTTTCTTTGTCTCATTTAAAATAACTACAACTGCCCGTAATTCTGGCCAATGGTTGGCTGGAAACAGCTGCTAAAATATAAATTATGCAAAGTAATCATTCTAAGTGGTTCATAGATTATTTTATTTTAGAAATTTACCAAAATTTACTATGCTTCAGTTGAAATGTCCCACTTTTTTATAGAAATTTTCATAATAAAATTCAAAATTATATAAATATGTAAAAAATCAAACCTCAGCATAACAATCTAAGCCATATGGATCACTCCCTGCCTTCCACTGTGTTAAACCTTCAAATACACTACGACATGCACTACCAGAGCCTAAATCAAATAAAAACAGTGGCATTTTAACAATAGAAATAGATACGAACCAATCCTAGCTATCCGCGATACATCCTTTAAATTAAATGAAAATAATTGGCCCAGAGCGAACGCGATAGCTGCAAAACCAGCAGCTGAAGATGCCAAACCAGCAGCAACAGGAAAATTAGTATTAGAATTAACCTAAACAGCATAGATTCCGGGTGATTAATTTTTAATTCGGCTGATAACATTAATGTCAGTATAAAAAGAGCGGAACCTGGAAAGAGTAAGGACAAATCATAGAATCAACACACTCTGAGTTAGACCGCTTCCGTAATAAACGACGAGCTTCCTGGAATTTGATAATAGGATCACATGGATATATATTATATAGTGCGTACCAGTTAGTAACAATAGAAATTATGGAATTACACTACTGTATTGGCTTACGCTGAAACACCGTCTGAACCGCGTATGTTTATTTAGATCAACTACTTCTCCATTGATAGTAACACTATCGACTGCACAGCCTGGTACACATCGTAATAAAGTCTTCGCGAAAACATCGTCAATACTCAGAGAAATAGAGTCGTTCAAAGGAAGAATCAGATCCTAGATCGGATGAAAAACGTAAAAATGGCTTTAAGTGTACAGTACCCAAATATAAACTAACTTCATCTCTTTTCCCCCAGTATTTGATGAGAGCAATGTTTATCGGCACTTGAACTTCTACCTCTAGTTCTTGCAAATCCATATGAACGAACAACTACTCCACACTTAGATGATCTGGTTCTAGAAATATAAATATAATTACAATTAGTGATGATAACTCAAGTGATTTCCGGATTGATAATATTTATTTTGTAACCAAAATGTATGAATAAATGTTAACAGAATAAATTGGGTTGAGCTAATGTATAAATAAGGATGCAAACTACACAATCCCACAACAAAAACCACATTATAAAATCTTAATACGGCAGCAAGCAAGCAGTGTGGAAAGTGAACATAATCACATATGATCAGGTGTTCGCACCAGCAATGCAATCGATATAACAAGAAATACATGCAGCTTAATGAAAGACTCGACAAATGCACAACCATAAAAACGGCAGTATTGGGGTAGATGATGATAAAACAGTGCATAAAAATAAACGAAAAATATCTATCAGATATTACAATATTATTATGCTACAAGAATGTATTAAATTATATCGAACAGGCAAGGAAAATAAAGATCCTGAGAACAAAGTAAGGTAGAAGTATATAGTGAATATAGCGCTAATGCGCTTCAGATCATAATAAATTATATTCATCTAAAAAAGATAGTGAATTCAAGGAATCAAATTGATTTGTTCAGAATTTCGTAGAATGTTTCTTTTTCAAACTTCTTTTTTTCTTTGGTACCTCTTCCGATAACACGTCTACTAGCCATGTCTCACCACTAAAGCTGCGGGCATGAACCTCATCAATACATATATGACCCGTCCGCGCATGTTCAGGTGAATCAAGAGAGTGCTGGAAAAAAAATTCTTTATAGCTTCTTCCTAAAAATTGTATATATCAATATAAGTGCAGTAAAACCTTAAAGAACCTCAACAGATATCAAAATTTTCTATTATAAGCTATATACCGTTAGAACAAATATCGAAAAAGAACATAACCGACAGTTTTAGTCGCTCCGTCAATAAGGTCTGGTCGCACACAATGTACCCGCCACGAACGTCTCCTGGTTACAGCAAGAGGTACACCAGTTGTCCCATATGTTGAAGACCATGCGGCTACGTTGCTATTTGAGGACTCTTTAGATGATCGCTAATAAAACAGACGTATTGTCAACCACCAATCTAAATCAAAACAACCAATTTGAGAATGAAGACTAGTAAAAATAAATATAAAAACTTACCTGTACAGGTACCCGCGAACATTTCTGGGAATTCTGTTTATGGGAAAACAGAGGTGAAAGTCTTTCAGTTCTTAATCCTGGGGAAACTGAGGCAACAGATCTCTCGATAGTAATAGCTGGATCAAGATTTTTTGGGTACAGATGACCATCTAATGTTCTGATATAGGGTAGTTCGATTATGCCTTTAGCATATGCTTCAAAATTAGCAGATTTCGTGTTATTTTTCGATGGAAGTAAGGGCGAAAGAAACCTAAAAACAATATAGAGCTGTTTTAAAATGGATAAAATTACTGTCAAAAGACAAGTTAGGGATTTATTTTTAAACTAACCATTCACTACGGCTTTTCATTCGTCGTGCCTGGTTCTCATGAACCCACTCTAAATAATCCATAGATCGATTCGCATCACCAGCGCACGCAGTCAAAGGTCTTAGTAAATCAATGTCGCAACAATCATCGAGATCACTTGTTTCATGGAGTACCTAGAAGAAACTGTCAACTTCCAAATTATTAAAATAAAATGCAATTGATTCTAGTGATGGTTGAAGGAAGATTTACAAATTCAAAATACTATTTAACAAGAGAAGCAATTAATAATATGCAACAGCAATGTATATCTAAAGGTTCAATGAGTTACTTTGCATTGAGAATTAACCTCTCCTACACTGGTGCTCAACCGATTGTTGATTCTGCCACTGACCAATCCTCCCGCAAGTTGCAGCACGTTCACACATCTATCTTCAAGATCCCTCTCATCCTCTTCCACTAGAGCGGTTGAAATAACCACCTCTGGTTGAGAAAATGCCCCTAAACAATGCTGAGATAATAAAAACTCAATCAGTACTACCCCTACATAAGTGTAGCACTATAACCTACCTGAAGTAACCACTGTGAGCTTAAAACCGACATCTACAGAGACTCAACACATCTACGTTTCTACCTTATTTATGCATATTATTACAAAAAAACATCAGACACGTAATGATAGAGATGCAAAATAGCATCGAAATGGGAATAATATATATCAAGCTTCAATCTATACAGATATATACGCTAGTTATAGATCATAGCATTACGAAATGGTTACAGTTAGGCTAACAATCAATAATATCACAAAGGGCAGAAAGACAAAAGGTATAAGAAAACGCGTTCCAAAGTGATTTCAACTACCGACGCTAAATCATTAATGCATAAATAATTAAAATTACGAAATAAAAAGGGCGGTTCAAGACAACAAAGCAAGCAAACAGTATACACACCAACTTTCTTAAGTCAAAACATTATTCATTCACAGAATAGTAAATAGATTGAAGTTGGTGCGATAGCATACATGCGCAGCTTGTACGACAAACCTATGGAATCATTCATGTAGCAAGGCCAGGAAGATTTGTCAACAGGCATTCAACAAAGTACAAAAGACTTAACAGTACCTGAGATGATATGTACCAATTATGAAACATGGTCGATGATCAAAACTCAGAAATAACAGCTTAGGGAGTCACAGACCGTGAGCATTAACTTAACACCACTCGTGCTCTGTATAACAAATTAAGTTCCTAGATATTCTCTTCATACAAATATTAGTAAAAATCAACTCTTACAAAAAAATATCAGCAACTGAGCATGCTATTATAGTTTAACTCAGAAATCACAACTGATAGACTGCTTCAGATCAACGACATCCATAACTGTAGCAGGTGGTCGTTTAGGATGGTCAGTAGTGTGTGCTAGCGGATGGCGATGCAAAGAACCTGTTCGCTGTACAGTTCGAATCCGTCCTGCTTCTTCCTCACAGTGAGTAACCACAGGATCAGGTTCAAGGTGAAGTGCTGCCAGTGAGTACGCACCAGCACACTTGGCAGCCATGACACTGAATGCGGCTGGAGACGACAGACCTGAACATCACACACCCAAAGGTTAGAACGGAAACACAACACGTATATGATGAATCGCAGTGAATGGCTTTCAAGTTCCACCAGAAATATTAAAGTCAACTAAAGAAATTAAAGGGATACAACACAAGACCGAAAAATAAGTTCAGCAAAAAATGAAATAATAAGTTAAGAAAATATAAAATCATTAACATAATTATATTCTATATAAGTTGCTAAATTCACAAAAATAAATTAATAAGCGTGGAAAATATTTTGGCATAAAACTCGCGGGAAAGTGTCGCAGGAAAAACTTACATGCTCGGAGACGATAAGAGTGAATACAACAAAGGAAGTGTTCAGCAACGATAGGAAAGAATTGGAGAGTGAAAAACGAGTCGGCATAGTGAAATATCGACATCGTTCAGACTGAAACGCTTTAGTACACCAAGCTCCTCATGCAACCCAGAAAAATTTAATTGTAGTAAGTAGTAGTAAATCAAACAGGCCATGATAAATCTTGGTCGTTTATTTATAAAGGAGGCGTAGTATTTGTGTGTGCACAAACGAAAAGCAGAGTAGTAAGAATAAAAATATTTACAAATAAAAACCGCGTAAATACTTTTTTCCATGCCCTGTGTTAATAAAAAAAATTATTAGGACCAGTGACGGTAAGTGTAAATAAACATGAAAAGAAAATACTATTAAATAGCAATAAACGACAAAAACGTTCTATAGGATGAAATCCACTCGTTGGGTTTTGCTCACAGAGGCACTTCCAATCACCATAATAAAATTGCTTAGTTATAATGGTTCTAAAAACGAAAAAATTCCGTATTCTACTTTAATGTATGATAGTGAGAGAAGTAAAACACAGAAATTACAAGTATAAAACAAAAACTCACTTGAGGGATACTGAAATGTGAAGAGCCAATTCTCATCGACCCGCAACGTTCTTCCAGTGATACGTGCATAGAATTCGTAGCACTCACGTGGGAAAAGGTTTGTGTGTCCGAAAGATGTTATGATGCTACGTACAACTTCAGACGCCAATCTGAACCGTTGCACGTCCTCCACTTTGACCTTAATTACACATCAAGACATTATACTTTACTTATTATTATATTCTAACTATATTGCAATTTTATTTAAAGCTGTAGTTAATAAAATCATGCCAACCTGCCGTCCATCATGAATACAAGAGTGAAATAATGAAGGAGCGACAGAAATTGCTATAGCATCTGGGTTCATTTTCGTCCCGAAAGAGTCCGCTGAATCCGCAACCATCCGAAATGTACCAAAAAGCAGTACAAGTAGATGTTGTGATGGCACTGGCAGTGAGCAGAAAATCCTTTAAAGACCTAGTTAAGCACAATACACAATCACGACTATCAATTAAGAAAATAAGAAAATATTACTATAAAGTTAGTACATCTTAAATTACATTATAGATATATAAAACATCTAGTCCAATTACGAATAACCCCTTATAATCAACAAGAATCTGACCCTATTGAAAAAAGATAAAGTAGGGAAAGTGTAAAACTTTGCTTCATCACGACAAACGCAGAACAAGTCAAAAAATCTAAATATTTCCCGTCCCTACAACCAGGCAGCCTTGTATTTCTCGTGTTGAAAATAAAACCAGCACATCCGACACGCCATTACTCACAGAACGACACTTCCGGTGGACAATATTGCACAAGCGCTGTAAAATGCGCGGATCGAATGACACTCCATTTCGACACTACAATGCTAATAGTTCTATGTAACCAGTGTAGTGCGAGTGCTTTGATAAAAGCTAATCTTACTGGGCATGTTTTTTTTTAAATTTCAGCAATACATTATATTTTTGGCACTGCCTCAATTAAGTGAATCTAAGTTAATATGTAATAATGGGAATCCCTATATCTCAGTCGGAAGTCAAATTCAGTATATTCGTACCACTTGATCTGATTCGGATCAGCGAGAACGATAGCAGATCCGCGTATCGCCCAATGCAAACAATGCTACTTGCCATGTCAAACAACAGCAGAGAGATCGCCACCACAGTCGTACCGTGAGCATGCCTACGATAAGCGATATCACTTTTCTCAATGGAAACCTATATATCTACTTTCAGGCCACACTGGTTTCAACGCCACATATTTGTCTTGATCGTAGTTAAAAACCATACCAAATAGGACAGTAAATAACTCGACTGTCACAGGTTTTCCTTTTAGTTAGTGTAGTATATACTAAAATAGTTTGTTAACCCATCCCCCCCTCCCCCCCCCCCCCAAAGAGATCTTTCCGCTCCGCTCAAGTACGTGGGATACATATGCGGTCTGTAACTTAAAATTTTTTTTAGGTTTTGAGAACTATAAGAAATAAATTAATATTATTATTTTACTACCTCAAGAAGCAAGAAATATATAAACAACCAAAATGATTTTCAAATAATTATTCATTCATTACATTGCAATGTAAACTATAAAACCAAACTTTCAATTAAATAATAAACAATGACAAAAAATAGTAATTTATTGCAATAACATTTGAAACTAACCTATAAAATACTTGTCGCTGTCTATCAGCATCAGCATTGTTCAAGGAACTATTGAACAAAATTTGCTCGTTTTCTGAACCAAAAATACCACCAGGTAACTTCGACAGAAATTTCTGGAATGGAATTATTAGGTTATATATTGAATATACAAGTTAAAAACCTCACCTTAATTACTGAGGCGGCAGTATACACGCTAAAGTTAGCGATATTCACTAATCGACCATGTTGCATTATGTGAGACAATTTTCGGACCTGAAAGAAAAGTTGGAATTAATATTCCATTTTTTAAAAGAATTTATTTCACGAAAATAGGCAACCACAAAGGAGTATACATTAGAATAATAGTATTTATAAATCATCAGTAATTTCAATAACATTTATATTGTAAACGTCTAAACCTGAG
Source organism: Heterorhabditis indica (assembly GCA_020740425.3). Taxonomy (NCBI): domain Eukaryota; kingdom Metazoa; phylum Nematoda; class Chromadorea; order Rhabditida; family Heterorhabditidae; genus Heterorhabditis; species Heterorhabditis indica. The sequence continues at coordinate 76,746 of JAJAVP010000104.1, forward strand.
CTTGATTTCCAGGAGCTCGCCAAATATCTTTTTTTAATGGGCCCTCTTTGTTCACCTTTAGTAACAGAACCTAAAATAACAACAGGATTAAAATTGTTACAAAGTAACTACGAGGAAAATAAAAACGCAAAATATTTTTTTTTAATTTGCTGATAATTTAAAATTTAATGAACTTCAATTACACCATGAAAAAAAAATTGATGTAAACATACCAACAAAGTGGCAGGTATATCATGTGCAAAAGCTTCATTGATGGGCACTCCAAATTTCACCCTAAAAACGTGTTTATCAATATTTGTAATATTGGTACAAACAATCAGAAAACTTTCAACTATAATTGAAATAGTGAAAACCAACTTCTCGATACGACCGCGATAGCGATGGTGCAAATCATCCGAATTTCCGCATAGCACCATGCCATAGCTGGCGACCACTGTCATGTCGCGCTGACGCGATGTCGTGTCTGCCCCCCACCTGATTATAATCTAAAAAGTAGATAGTAAATATAAAAGTTATCTATAAAATAAACTTCTCAGAACCAATCTGACATTAAAATATATCAACACAATATAAAATAAAGTCTAAGTCTAAGATCCAGTGCTCATATAAGTAATCATCAGTTTTTAAATCTACCCAGTATTTCGATTAAAGTATAAAGCTAAGCAGTAATTTTTTTACTGTACTTATATGATACACAACAAATCCATACTAACCCCATCGTTCTATTCGTTTCTTAAATATAATTAAATAAAACTAAGACTCGTTTCGCTAAAAAAGAATTTGTTTCCCGTTTTGAAAAACAATTCTTAAAAAATAAAGAAATATTAGAAATCGTGCTTCTCAGAATAGGATGACACCGATATCACTCTAGTGTAAGATATTATTAACGGTATTCCTGTTAAGTAACTATAAAAAATACATTGTAAAGTAAATATATATAAATGTAAAAATAATAATAATAAGGTAACATACTTTAGTTAAAATAAAAAATATTTTAATTTCGAAGAAAGTTATATACAAACCAGTAAAGAGTAGGTGCATTAAAATTTTGGGAGATTAATATTGCATGCAGGACATTTCTGTTAGCCACCTAACATTAATCCGGCTCTTGGCGTTAATATCACATTCATACACACGGGCAACACAATATAATTAATAGAAAAATGACACGTAGATTAAACACAATCCATTCTTTAAATATTCTCCCCATGATGACGTCTAATCAAGACTACCTAATAATTATTAGAATTGTCTCCGCACACTATTATTTAAATGTGGTACAAAGAAGCAACAGAGATATAATTGGAAAGTGCAATGCAAGCAACTAGCTTAATGATCTATGATCCATTTGTTTTGTGATTATTAAATGTGAGTAAAAGTACATGGCTTGGAGATCGTTAAATATGGCGATATTCTGTGTCAGTAAAATGTCAAATTAATGTTTTGGATAAAAAATAACAGCATACGTATTGGTAAGTTAACATTTAATCGAAAATTCGAACTGGTAATTGAACAAATTATTTAGAAACAATTGAAAGTCATAATTTAAAAACGTCCAATAAAAGGTATATAAGCGATTTTAAAGACTAATGAAATGACTTGTAGTATGAAATTTATAAAAAATTTAAAATAACTGTTCATACGGATTAATTGGGCCAGAACATTTTATAGCAATATTACAAAATAAAATAAGCATTGAGATCGAGCTATCATCCATGTGGAAATAACAATTTAAACATGAAGATAACGTGAATAAATCTAAATATTTTTTAATGAGTTCATAGGAAGGAAATAAACCAAATCAATTTCACGATAAGCATCTTTTTTTTACAAAAATAAACGAATAAAAAGTAATGTATATTATTACATATGCACGGATTTTATCTTGTTAATATCATTCATTGAGATTTAATAGGCTTATAAAAGTGTTATCCAGAACAGTTTGCTGGTACCACAAAGCTACAGCTATGAGTGCCATAGAATACTACCGATAATGTACTCCCAAAATCTGTAGTTTAAAGTCATTTTAAATATAATAATTAGAATGGGATTTTCTCGAGTTGCTAAAAAATTGGATTTAAGACTTTCATCTGCTTTTTAACTATGTGTTTCACTAAAAGTATTAAAAATTAGTAAGTATGAAATTCTGTAGAAAAATATTACTTTAAAAACTAGAAAAGAAAAACTAACTAGAATAATGTAAGTAATTAAAAATCTAGAAATCAATATAAATAACACAGAATTGAGTACTTGCTAACTCACTAATGAAACGTGCGGTGAATGGGAAGTGGATTGATGCAATACAAAACTAGGTTTAGGTTATAACAGTGGGCAATAAATTTCGATGTCCAATAGTAAAATTATTGATTACTAAATTAACTGTTAGATGATGTTAGAATAAAGGACTGGTGACATCTTAACACTATGTGTTTCAATAGGACTTTTATTTATTTTTGTATATATCAACTGGTCATCAAATGAGATCTACTAAAGCATTTTTTCATAACTTTCTATGGGTATTACTTATGAGCTACTTTTGCTTTTAAAAGTTATAAAAATAACGATTTCTTAGTGTGTAAATTTACGCACGTTTGAATATAAAACGCATTTAATCAGCTAAACTTGTCTTAAACTATTAGCTATACTATTCTTGCAGTGTACTAGATTGTATTTAAAGCTTACAGATATTATAATATGTCGAAAATGACACTTAAAATCATTTAAATGCATTTTTATATCCAAGATATTGCTTTAAATCTTCCACTTTTATAGTAAAAGTTGAAGAATATTGGAACATAATAAAATGTGAGTGATAAGTTCATCAATGTAAGGCCGGCAGGCACCGGATTGCCGCAGGTATCAAGCCACTCATTCATTTGTGATCGATACGTAGTGGTGGCTTAAAGCAACGACTACATACTGCTGTAGAATGTTGGCCAGAAGATAGCGGACTTCTCTTTATTGTTGCATGGTTCACATATTAACTATGAGATAAATCAGAAACTAGAAACAATAAATAAGACCAAAAGTTATAAATGATTGATAACCACCTATAGTATGAAATACTAAACAAATTTGGCATTTGGAAGCTTAAAATAATTATTTGGAGAAATTAAGGCATAATGAAATTTTTTGAATATTTTTAGAACATAAAACATACCTAGTAAATTTCTATACCTTATATTTCACAGGAAAGTTCAACTAAAAAATAGCACTTTAAAACAATTAAATGATTGTTATGAAAAAGTAACTGAGCAAAATATGGAAAGTTGTAAATCAATGTAGTTCAAATGACAATTTCTTCCATAAAATAGTATACTCCATCAGAGAAGAAACATCAGGTTGTTTAATTACTTAAACCTTTATGGAGCCTTTGTTAAATGTGATATATATATGATTTCCAACCAATCATCTGGCCATGAATATTATATAATCTCATTTTGAGTAGAGTGGCAATTACCGGTTTGCTACTCGAACCGGTTATCGTGACAGCTGTTAGTTTTCGTCTTGGCCTAAGATGCATAATTATCTAAGATGTAACTGCATGGTTGACCACTGAAGCGCGTAAAATGGATCTAGAATAACTTTATTCAAAGATTAATTGTAGAATTTTATTCATTCTATATTTATGAAATATTTCATAGATACAGCCAACAATAACCTTTTGCCTAGCAATTTAGAAATTGGCTTCTGTAATCCATTTTCAATCTGTAACCCTGAATTATCAAAGGAACGCACAATTATAGGTTTTCATAGCAATTAATTGACTAGGCGACACTCGGCAAATAATAAGGCTAATTTGCTATGGCTTACTCAAGTAGTTTGTCTTGGCTGATTAGGAACTAGGATAGATTACACTGTTTGAAGGGTAAAGTGGTGAGTAAAGGACGATGCCTAAAACTGAAAAATAACTAAACACCATCGTTTGGAGATGCATAGGGCCAGCATCCGAAAATAGCATTCCTACGTTTTTCGCCGCTGACAACATTTGTCAACGCCTACTTCTCTATTATTGCTAATTTCTACGAAAAACGACATATTTCTGTCGTGAAATAGATAGATAGATAGACATAGATATATGGGTAGATGGATGAATGGATGAAGGAGTAAGAATGAAATTGATCGAACCTATCTGAAACGATTGGCTAGGGAAAAAAAGAATAATCTTGGGAGTTGTGTGCGCTCGCGCGGTCACAGTGGGTGTTACTCCTCCACGCATCATCCCCTTTCAATGGCAGTTGACGAGAAAATAAATGCTTGCACAAGCACGAATAATCACAATCGTATATACTGCATGTATGGCGAAAACGGATCGAACATGTAGCGTGGCGTTCATTCATGACTGGAATGCTCGAGGAGGGCGCAGATTAATAGGCAATGCAGAGATAACGGGTATAGAGAGCCGCACGCAGACAGAGATACTCGAAATATTAACTAACACATGTATAGAGGTAGAGAACCAGAAACAGCGTTCGTATCGAAGAGGCACAGACTCTTCAGAGATTCGGTGAATTCTCTTCTCACGCTCTTCGACATGTTCTTCCGCAAATCAAAAAAAAAGTATGCGACTGGTTGTATCGGATAACTATTCAAGTGATGGAACACCTCAATAGACCATGTTTAAGAAACGAGGTCTTTTGTTTCTACATGAAATTAATTATTAGAATCAACTGTGTAATAAAAAATAGAAAACATTTTATAGAGAAAAATCTGCCCTATTTAGTCGTAGTAGAAAATATTCTTCTGAAACAGTGATAAAATACCGATGGGGGAAACATTTACTACAAAACGACCTGATGTTACTCTCATCCATTCATTATTTGTTCATCTGATGCAAGTCAGTTAGGGGGTAGAGCTAAATTTGTGTGAACGCTGAAATCAGTCGTTATATGCAAGGCAGTCAAAATTATCACTTCAAACTAAGAAGTTTTAAACGGCGCGCTAACTAATGGACGCTTCAATAATTACTCTACTGGTTCAAGACATCTAAAATCTTGCTTATGCAGTTTTAAACTACTAAAATTATTTGTTTCTAGATTAATTTAAACCTTGACATTTTAATCTAAAAGCCCAAATATAGAATAGTATTTGATGAAGTTGGCTTTACTGAAATAGCCTTAGTTCCGTTTAATAGCAATCCAAAACATTCCTAGATTAATTTACAGTGGACTGGAGTTGTTTTCTATAACCTTCATTTAGTAGAAAGAAATTTGGGTAAGAATCAAACAATCTTACAATTGAAACATATGATAAATTGATTATATATCGTTCTATCTCAGTTTTTCTGCTTAATTATTTTAGAAAATTAAGGAAATCACATGTTAAATTTATTTCTAGACATCTTGTATAAGTTCTACACGCAATTTCAAGTATGCGCATAACTTGTTCACACGAATTCACTTCGAAGGTCATGGGTATATGTTATAATTCAGAATTTTTTTTGATTTAGAGAACTTATTCTGAGGATTAGATAAGAATTCCGCATCAAAATCTACTCTTTAGATTGGAAAGTACAACAGTTATATACAAAATAAAGATTGATTTTAAATATTGAAAATTATATTAGATTTTTGATCAGTTTTTATTAAATACCTTAAACAGAATGATTATTTTAAAGGTTGGAGATAACTTCTTCGGTTTAGTTTTTATATTGTCAAAGCAAAAAATAGGTCTAAATCAACTTTTAAATTTAGTCCTATAGACATAACGCACTGTGATAAATTATCTATAATTCTTTACAATTTATTTCTCTTTAACACAACTTTAAAAATGCTTAATAATCTACAGTACAAAAAAATGGTTTAAACATATAAATACCAGGAAAAAATATGAGTACCTATTGTTTTGAGGAAATCCTTCAATATCCTTAATTTTTATCGAGCAATGTTTAAGAATAAGGAAAACTAGCTTTATGTGAATTCTCATTATCTAATATATGACTTTAAAATTTCTGTGCAGCTTCTATTTAACTATTTTATGTATTATAATATTTCTACTGGTTAACTTCATCGATAGAAGTCAATTTAGGTTGATCTTGAAAAAGCAACTACTGTATTAAAGTGTAGACTACACATACAGATCCTTCAAAGATATGGAAGTGATAACTAGATCCATGCGGAGTGGGAGATCATTTGATCGGAATATATCGGTTAATGAGGTTGTTTACGTGGATATCTCATCTCTTTCTCTCTATAGCTGTAAGACTCGTTTATTTTAGTGTTTTAAAATATATTTGAAAATTACTACTAAAATTATGGATATTACAGACTGTCAACGCTGAAACTGGTAATATTTATAATGTAACTGCAAATTACAGAAGTTCGCTTGAAACAAACATCAATAAAACGCAACCCCTAAGTGAGACTATGAAATAAGAGATTGCCATTCAGAATCATATAGTGTAATATTTTAGTAACTATTTACAGATTTTTGCTTTGAGGTACATCGCAAAAAACCAAAACACGAACTACATCAAAGCCTCTTATGTTTGGGAGTGACTCGCAATATGTCAATACAAAAGCGAGTTCATCAACAGAATTCTTAGCTAAGGTGAATCAAAATAATACTGTTACGGCAATAACTGCTACTACAATTAAAGAAATAACCACATTCGAAAAATCATCTGATTTATCAGTAGTAGCGACCGTAAACAATACCTCTAAACAATTTAAATCTACACTCATAACTGCTAAAACAGAACGAGCAATGCAGACTTCTTCTATTAGAGCTCAACAAACTACATTGAAAATGCTAGGATTGAACGCTATGACTGCGACAAGAACGTCTTCAAAATGGGCGACTTATACTACACCAACTATTTTCAACAAACTAACAACACTCATTACTCCATATACTGTCCTTACCCATGGAACGAAGGCGATTATACACAAAACAGCAGAAGACATAATGAGACAAACGACGACGGCAACATTTTCGCCAATCACAGCAAAAGTACCCATAACTAGGGAAAAAATAATAAGAACAATAATAAGTGAAGAAATTAGACCTTCAACTGCATCTGCAGTCTTCACCACTGTTCCCAATAGTACTGTGTCACTTGTAGCCTCTATTCCAACGACTTCAACTCTCATAAAAATATTACGCACTCCTACTTTAATATCAACTACTTCAACGATTAACTATATCACCAAATTAGCAACTATAACTTATCTTCAACGCAAAATTGAAAAAAATCATAAAGGGTGAGACTAGATTTACTGTCACTCATAGAAATTTTTAAATATAATTTGCGTTTAACGGCTTTAATGCAAACGTTTTCAGGTCTATAGTTGACCCCAGAGAAAGGTACAATAATAATAAAAACGGTAGGCCCGATGATGGCGATGATGATGATGAATCAGAGTGAGAGTGACTCTTTGTGATTTAAGGAGTATATTACTTTCGTAAACTGCATTTTTAGTTCTCTATTATTCGTGATAGCAGCCTTGGTTGCTATAGTATTGGTTAGCTCTGCCGGTGGAATCTTCGTATTAATACGTAAGAAGAGAGTTACGAAAGGTGTATCAGGTTTGTTTCTTTTATCATACTAAAGCAAGTATCTAAAAAATAGTGGTAGACAAGTATATAAATAGCTTGAAAAGATGAATTCGTTATTATATATAACACAGACAGTGGAGTATTGAAAGGAGTATGTGTTACACACACTGGCGAAGATAAAGGAAGTGGTGGAAAAGGAATAATGGTATTAGTTCTTTTTGTTCTAAACAAAACAATATTTGTTATTGAACGTTAAAATGTTTTTCATATAAAATCTTATCCAGTACTCTTCTGTGGTTTTAAGAATATTGTGTGAAACTCATAATACAGGTGAAAAATTTGGTTCGTGCGAAACAGATGGAGACTGCAACAATAGATCCCCGAGAATTTCAGCACAAGGGACCTTTGGTATTGGATACTGGGTTGAAAGGAGACGTAGTAAGAAATTAGGATAATCTAAACCAAAATTAAAATTAAAATTAAAAGTTCTACAGAGGCACGTTCTGGAAAACGAAACATCGAGCAGTTTAAAAAATATAGAGTTTGACATCAAGCATAATGAGATCGTTGATATTGGCTCTGAGATTGAATATTTGGATGTAAGTGATATGACTTTTGACATTATAAATTATATTTCTATTGATTATGTCGCAGCTAAACGATGTGAAATTCTCTCTAGGCGTCTCATAAAACAACGGTTATTGTGGACCCAGGCGACACTCTGTTAGCTAGTAATACGGTTTGCACTAACTGCAATGTTTTGAATTCTTCAATACCCTTCATTTTTATGAAGCAATGTATACGAATAAGAAATGTTAATTACATTTTGCATTATTTTAGTCATATCCCACACTAAACAACCAAATTCAGGAATTATCTCGTACATCTCAGGCGACTCGTTCAAATTAATTTATTCATTTGGATCACTACACTTTTAAATTATCTACTATTGTTCCCATACATTATGAAAGCCATCTGAAAAAGTTCCTTTTCTACCTTTAAGATTTTATTAATATAGTGTTTCTCAAATACGTTTTATTGTCTGTTATGTATATCCATCTTTCAATACAAACACTGATTTGATAGATATTCAGAAAATAGTTATTGCGTCATCCTCACATTCATATTAAAATTGTTTCGAATCTAATATTTAAAAAATAAAAATAAATGGTTTTATTATAGAAGTGGCCATGGAGATTATAAAACAATGGGGTTTTCTACTACATAAAAGAATTTACCTTATTTTAGACAATAAAATTTTTAAGTTTCATCACTCAAAGTCTTGCAAATTATTAATGTCCGTACTTAATAAAGAAGTCAGTTCCGGATAATTACAGAGATATTCGTTGAATAACAGCAATCAATGCGCTCCCAATATTCTACAAGAAATCAAGTTTCGACCTGATAAAATTTTATGCTTTCAGTGGCATTTTTATTATCCACAAAAATTAATCGATCCTCTAAGTGTCACTTTTACATCAGAATACACGTATGCTCCAAAGATAAATGTTGCTTATATCAACTTGCATGAAATGAACCGCTAAGTGGGATGTGGCCATGTAGTGGATTAGGTGTAAACTTCAGGTGCAGTGAAATGCTTATCACTGCATTCCCTGTATCGACGAAAATTTCACTGATAGGTTGACGTATTGTTCGATGTTCTGCCACTAGATGTTATAGTAACAAGTCAGACCTATTTAAAGAAAAGGCTTTGTCATTGACTGAAGATGCATCTAACTTCAAATAATATCTGGCAATGAAATTTTTATGATCTTCAACATGCACTTCTGTAATATTTCTACATCTATACGGTATTTTTTATTCCTGTATGTTTGCCATCGATGTCCGTCTGGAATCATGTACACATCTTATCCAGCTAATAAATAAATGAATAAATATATTTGCTGGTAAACTTTAGTTCTTTTTACGTGCAAAGAATACTAATAATGATGTATCAATTAAAGTATATATCTAGAAATCATGATAGAACGATGATTAAGACGACAACTAAGTTCTATCATAGTTCCTTCCAATGGTGAGTGTCATGTGAAGAGCTGAGAAAGTAACAAATTCTTATGGAAATCGTCATTAAATGGTTACTAAATTTTAACACGTAAGATCAAAAGCATAAACCAAGTTGAATTGACTGAACTTTACTTATCGAAAAATTACCGACATTCAAAGCATATCAATTTGGAGATCGAAGTGCGTGAATACTACATAATTTAAAAATAACTTCCTTTCACATTCCATAAATATTCGTATTTAAAGTGCTTTTCCTGACGCATCCACTACAACAAATTATCTTAGTGCTGTAAAATCTCGCACTTTATAGATAAGGCTTCTACATAGTTTGTATGTCCCACATGGTAGTTAGCATGAGAAAAGTTCATTTGTTGTCTTTCTTTATATTTTTTTTGGGAGTCGTCATCGGCATTACTGGAGTTATTCTCGCTATCATATTCGGAGTGCAGAGTTCGTATTTTCCTTTCTGATTTATATTATTCAAATATTACTTTCCTCATTATAACCCCAACCCCGTAAATTAGTATAGAATCAAAAGTGTGAAAAGAAGTTATCTACTTAAAAAAAAAGATTTTAGGCTAATTCTATTTCAGAACAAAGTCCATGCCCATCTCCTACCCCTTGTGTAACCAGTACTCCAATTAGTTGCACTGCAAAACCTCTCAGCATCATAACGGAAATAAGTGTTGGTTAAATTGTTCAAATAAACCAAGCTTCTATTTAATTTACTGGTTATTTGTTCTAAATGTGTATTATTAGCATACAGATCTCATTTGGAGTCCAGAACTCGGAATTAAAACCTCTGACGAATTCAGGAAGGCGTCGGCCTACATCTCCAAAAAGGTGACCCACACTCAGTTTTAGAAATTATGGAGATTGCTTAATATCTGCCCCTGTGTATATCGTACTGTTTTAAACAATTTATTTATATTTATGTTACTGCATTATAATTACTGATTTCAGCTTACTGAAACTCTCAACAGTGAACTTATGTCAGATAACAACCAGTTAGGCACATCAGTCACTATGGAGGTGTCTAGATTTCTGTAAGAACCCAAATATTCATTCATTCTTATAAATAGGTAATCAAAAATGTTAAATTCATGTTTTTAGAAAGGGACAAAATGAAGTTGTATTATGCTACGCTGTAGGAGTGGTTGCTGGAAATGAAGATGTTAACTCTTTGCCTAACACCACATTTCTAGAGAAAGAACTATATTCTAATAAGATGTTCATCCATCCAAATGTTGACTGTGAGTTCTGACAGTAACATTACTGCAAAAAAAAATTCATTGATATATAATTCAACTGTCTAATACTTCACATATCATCAGAAAGTCACCTATATAGTATAAATAATTCATAATAATAATAATATACTAAATTTAAATTATAAAATAGCCAAGACAAAGTTTTTTCTTTTTCTTAAATTTTCTTTAGACTAATTTTATTCAGCTGATCCTCTGGATTTGTGCGTAGAGTTAAACACTTTCAACATTTCAACACTGACACCTACGTCATCAACGTTGCCATCTTCGTCGAAATCTACACCTACGTCATCAACATTGCCATCTTCGTCGAAATCTACACCTACGTCATCAACGTTGCCATCTTCGTCGAAATCTACACCTACGTCATCAACGTTGCCATATTGTGCAGGCGGATACAAGTACAAAGGAGACATAGCTGTGGCATTCGAACTGACATCTAATACTGATTCAATGGTAAAAATGTTTTCTATCCCATTTTTGAATATCATTTCTACAAAACTAATTTCGCTGAGAGTTAATAAAGTTTGAATCGTACATGATTGTAACAATTTAGGAAATCGAAAGCTTTGTAAAGACCTTACTCACTTATGAGAATAATCCATACAGGTGAGCATGTCTTTGATATACTACTATTTCTATTTACATTTTTTGACTCTTGGTTCACCCAGTATTAATATTAAATAATGACAAAAATGGAGAAAAACTTTGTAATGTTTCCGAAATACACATTTTTCGTTTCTCAATGGATGAGATAAGTTATGCGTCACCTTCCCGAGTGGTATTGGCTCCATATCCCAAAACCGTTCCTTACTATAATCCTGATCCACTCTATGGAATGATAAAGTAGGTTTCAAATTTGCAGGTGGAGTTTCTGAAGAGAATATGTTGCTGTTTATATTTAAATATAGTGTATTTCTGTTTTGGTAGCTGGAGATCAACCGTACTAAATAGAAAAACGAAATAATTGCTAATTTAGTAGTATAAACGACATTCAAATTCGTCTGGAAAGTTACAATATCACCAAATATTTTTACCCAGCAGTAACGGACGCACATATCGTTGAGTGAGTTTTTGCTACTTTTGTAATTGAAATAAATGCTCATCCTTCTACAAAATAATATCAAATAAAACAATTAATTTGTCATTTACCTGAAGTGTTAGGGGTGCTATTTGGTCTTCATTTCAAACAAATTTCATAGAATATTAATGTCCTAATCGCTTTCTTTCTCCCAAAAAGTGGTGTTATTTACATATGTAACAATTATCATATTTTAATGTTAAAACACCTTTATAATATGATAATATAGATGTTATACCATAGAGGAGTGATTAAAATGCTAATACAAGACTTCAGTGGGTTCAATTTTATTCGAGGAATTCGAAATCATGGAGAGAATGTTGGTGCTGTTATTTTAGTTGGGGTAAGGTGAGTGAGTCATTTAAGGAAGAAATGAATAGTCTAAGATATCCAGATTTATTAGAAAAAATTAGGCATTCGTTGATTTGTCTCATCTCAATACTAATTTAGTGACAAATTCGTCGGTGAAGCTGAGAATCTTTCCTTACAACTACAGGCTCTAAATTACCACGTATTCACTGTAGGGATGGAGAATACAAGTAATTTTTCAACACTTGCGAGTGATCAGAACTCGAGTTTCATTCTCGATAAGCCGGACTACAACTCTGCTGTTCGCATATCCAGCACTATTGGTTCACTATTATGTAGGCATTTCTAACTTATCCTCGAGTTAATGACACCTTGGAAAAATATTCAGTTGAAAAATCAGGAAAATTGTTTTAGTGGATGAATCTTCAATTTGCTATTATAAAGAACCACCTACTACACTTCCATTTTCTAAGACCACGTAGGTGCATTTTTAAAAGAATCACTTAACTATATTAATAGTAGTGAAAACGATATCTTATTTTTCAGACAGACAACTACACCAAAAGTTTTAACAACAACGACTGAACCATGTCCAAATCGAGTAATTAATCAAAATATTGCATTTGTTTTCGAACTGTCAAATTCAACTGGCGATCTCTCCGTGTCACAAGTAATTTTTCTTGATGAGTATTTCGTTTCATTTATAAACTTGGGATTTATCACTATAACCTATTTTTTCGAAAATAACAACAATTTGTTTTTAGGCTACTTCAACCTTCATTTCAAAATATTTAATCAATCAAAATCAGTTTAGCGATCAATTTTCTAGTTTTTCTCTTATTCCATTTCCAAATCCAACTCTTTATGAAGGATTCGGAAAAATTCAAGATTTCAACAACCTTAAAAAATATAATTTTGATATCGCTTTCCAATTTTTTTCTACTGTATTTAATTTTAGTGGAATACATACAGCAAACCAGAATATATCTGATATAAATGGGTTTGTTTTCCTTTATAATCCTTTCTTATCCATTTATTGCATTCTCATTTACACAAACACCTAAATAAAACTCATCTTGAAGTTATTTTTTACAGAACATCAATCTTACATTTTAGGGGCTTAAAATTTACCCAGGAAAAACAATTTCCGCTTGTTAAAAACGAGTGGCTCCGAACTATAGTGCTATTTGCCAATACGTGAGTAACTGAATACGACAAATTATAGTTGTAACTAGTGATTTTCTTACACTGGACTATTTTACAAAGATAATCTTTTAAGGGATTTGGGCGTGGCCGCCGCACAAGAAACCGCCAGAAATTTAAAGGCGTCGAATGTAACAATTCTTACTGTCGCTGTAATAAGCGAGAATTTATTTAATCTCACTCCACTGGCATCATCACTTAGTTATATCAAGGAGCTACCTATCAATAAACTGGACCAATACCAACGAGTAGCACGATCTATAGTTGAAGATTTAGGTGAAACAAATACTTGGTTAATTCACTACTTTCTGTATCTTTTACCATTAAAGTAGTGGGGTTTTTTTAAAATCAAAAGACTGCATATTAAAACTAAATAATTACATTGTGTCTTTATAGTTTGGCTGTCCAATATTTGCGTTTGAGTGTCAACGACTAAAGAAGAAACAACCTTTTAAAGCAACTAGCCTATTTACCAATTACTAATTTACAAGATTAATTGTCCTAACAGGGTCATTGTATTTATGAGTGTTTTATGATAATCTAAATAAATGATAAGGCACATAAAATTAGCAATCGTCAGTCACCATGGTAACGAAGAACGCGCATACAAAGCATTTCGCCGCATTCTAAGTTAACAGTTCTTTTCATGTCAGCAAATCTGTGGTACTTTCCATCAAGACAAATTTTGACAAGTGTATTTGTTTCATACCATATTTTACTACATAGCATCAAGTATAATAAAGGTACACTCCAATTGTTGTTATCGTTGCTTCTATCGACAGAATGTCTCGACCTCCTTCTGCGCGTCCTAAAACCTCTAGTGGAAGAGCAGCAAGCGCTACTAGAAACAGACCAGTACTCGATTCCCATCCAGCTAATGGTATGCAATGTCATCAAATGTAACAAATAATCTACTTTGCTTTCAATTACTACTTCAATAAATAGTATTAAACTATATAACACTGATAAATTTATACTTAAAAATAAAAGCAGTTTGTTCCAAATTTCTTGTTGACTACTTTTAACATCATCATAGTTAAATCATTTGGTCTTCAGGTTCCATTTCAACTGGAGCTCGTCCTCCATCCCGTACCTCTATATCTCGAATAGGTCCCCCCCCAACACCTCCACCTAGAAGTAGCATTGGTAGGTATTAAATTATGCTATTAGAATTATATGGTTTAGTCTTTGTACGATATAGTATATTTTTGAAGGTTCACGAGCAGCGCAAGTTCAACGTTTACCAACAACGGTAAGCTCCACATATTATAAAAGAAGTGCAGAACATTTCTTTTAAAATAATTTAAAAACTAGTTTGGTGAACGTCCAGTGACTGGAATGGCGCGACCCCCATCGGCTTTGAAAGCATCTATTCGCCCCGTTACGCAACAAGGTCTTAGCGGTGGACGAGCGGTCAGTAGACTGGGTACTGCCAGTAAGTTGCTGTTTATCTTCTATTAAATTTAATTACCTACAACATCTATAAAATTGTATGATATCTGCTTTATCACCTAACTACTATTCTGTATTATATATGCATCGTTTAAATAACGGCTTTTAAGCTTAGAAGTTAACCATTAAGTATGCCTACCATAGTGTTATTAATGAGATAAAATAAATGAAGCATAGTAGTTGTGACGGGTATTAGAACTTTTTTAGTGAAGAGGGATATATTA
This sequence comes from Heterorhabditis indica, assembly GCA_020740425.3. Taxonomy (NCBI): domain Eukaryota; kingdom Metazoa; phylum Nematoda; class Chromadorea; order Rhabditida; family Heterorhabditidae; genus Heterorhabditis; species Heterorhabditis indica. The sequence goes on from JAJAVP010000104.1 coordinate 91,805, forward strand.
TTTGACTGGAACCCTTCAATTGAATGTCAAACATCAGTCATTTTGACATGAATTATCATGCGCTCTCAGAATAATACATTAAATAAGCAGTAAAAAAAAGTTATATTGCATATATTAGACTTCCATTTATCAATAAATAAACGAGAATAGTAGTAATAACTTTTTAACCACAGGTACACGTCAAGTACTCGACAAATCGTACTATGTGGGAATGTTGCGATCTAAGATGGCTCAAATTAATGCAGAGATCTCTAGACTAGAAGATGTGTATCAAAAAGGAGAAAATGCTAGAATAGAAATGGGAGCATACGAAAAAAGGTATACTAAACAGGCATTTTCAAAAAATATAAATACGAAACGAACGGCTGAAAGATCAAAGGGAAACCCATGAGTGAAATTTTACCATCTAACGAGCGTAATATTTACGCTGAAAAAAATAAATCCTGGGGCTTTAAGAGCACAAGAGGGCGCTCTCGAACTTAAGGAACAACAGGGACGACTGATCGATTATAATGTTGTTAGTTTTATTCAAGTGTTTACATAATTTAAAGTTTTTGTTGCATTTGTTCATTATAGAAACAAGAAAGAATATTATCTGCGCCAAAAATAAATTTCCAATATGTTAACACTAATACTTAGATTATCGGAAAGATGCATACAAATAGCGATATGACAGATATCGAAATTGAAGCAAAAAGGATAAAGGAAAATGCCGATGAGGTATGTGACTTAAGATTAATAAAATACGAATTAAAATGACAATAACTCACATTAATATAAATTTAAAAGTGGCGTATTCATCCTGCAAAATCAAATTCGTTTAAATTTTCAAAATATTTATGAGAAAATAATCATATTTTAGGTAGAAGCGAGTGTTCAAGAACTTTTCGCAGAAAGAAAGAAACTAGAAATGGAGAATGAGCAAACAATGGCTGAAGTGGAAGAACAAAAAAAGCTAAATCATGTAATTATGGCGGGAATGGTCAGTAATTTAATTCCCTTCAGTATCCTCAGATTCTAGGTAATGTGTTACTACTAGGATCAAGGAATTCGAGAAAAATATGAAGAATGTAAGGTCGAATGTGATTCCTTGAAAGAAGAAGTAGAACAAATGCAAAATGAGATATTGTCAATGGATGATACACGACACCAGCTTGAAATTGAGCTAGAAAATTCACCATTAAAAAAACAAGCAAGTAAGTAAAAGAAAAAATAACAGAAATATAGCAAATATTATATATTTAAAGCACATTCAATATTGAAACTAAGTTATCTACACAACATTTTAGTTCAAATGCATGAAAGTATCGTAGAATTAGAAGCTAAAGAAGCCTCACTCCTGGCAGAAAATCGTTCTAAAGAAACACCTGAACAAAAGAAGCAAAAACTTATTAATGATATTAAAAAAAACAACGAAGATATTGCCACTATGGAAAAACAGTTAGTATTGTTGAAAAAATATTTTTTATTGAGTACTCTTCGATCATATGTTGGTGGCTTTATTACTATAACCTAAATCCTTTTTATTTAAAGGATTGAAAAAATCACGGAGCAACTTAATTTATGCCACGAAGAGATCCGAGAATTCGATACTGATGCAGACCAAAGACATGGTTAGCCACAGGAATGGCAACAAGATCAAAGATATAAAGCTTAATAATGATAACAGAATTTAGTATTAACCGAAAGCCACAAAAATTTCAGCTCGAAACAACGAGAAACATCGCGATCTTTTAGCAAAGGAGCACGAATATGACGAATTTCTGACAGGTTATGAACAACAGAAACAATTATTAAGCATGGAAATGGAAGAATATAGTGAAGCAGTGGTTCGCCTACTTCAGAAGATATCTGCAAATCTAGGAAAAGTAAAAATAACAATAGTAGTGTTATCTGTTTATTAAAAATATTAAATTATATTAAGTTAACTTATTAGGTAAGTATCGAAGCGAACGTTACCGACATGGACCCCGATGGTTTAATTCTTCATGAAAAAGCAAGTCCAAAGGATCTTCAAGACTGTAAGTACAAGTTAATATTTATTACATATGACCTTTATATTTCACTAGTAAGTATGAACATTTTAATATGCTTTAGTACATGTACGTCTACAAGAAGAAATAATATCGCTAGGTGAAATGGAAACTCGGTTACAGTCAGAAGACGAAACATTAGATAAGCGCTTAGCAGAGTTAAGCGAACAGTTGGAGTTATATAGTAATATACATCAATTATCTGTTGATGTTGAAAAAGATATGAAAGTTAGTTTCCTTTCATGTATACGCTAAAATCATGTTTTATTGTTACATTTTATTAGTTTACACTAAGTCTCTTACTAAATTTACCAAATTATATTCAATTAGATTAATGTTTCAGTAAGAACAGAAGTGGAGAAAGAAATCTGAGTAATAATACAACCGAAACAAGAAAAGTTTTACCCATATTTTTATCTCGGGAGAATTCCAATATTAACTGTTCTCACAAATCAGCTCATTTGGTAGAATTCAGATATAGCATCAATCCTGTAGCATTTTTTATTAGGAGCTTGAAACTCGTCGGGACCGGTTGGAGCAAGAACTACCTGGACGCGAACAAAATCACGAACAATTAGTACAACGCTTAAATTTGCTTCAGGAGCAACTTGATAACAATCCAAATTATGCTACGGTTTGATAATATTTTCTGAACTTCTCCTTTATGAGAAAAACGCACAAAAAAAGTAAATGTAGAGTATTTGATAAGTATTTGTAATTTCAGCAAAAGGTCTTGATCAAAAGGTTAGAAATTTTGAGGGAAAACAATGCAAGAATGAAAATTACTGCGGAAACTAAAGAAGCAGAGATGAAGTATGAACACATCAAGACAGAGGTGGGTGATATTTCGTTAAACGCTAGATTAATTTTATATGATACATGCTTAAACGAAACAATGAAAGTGGAAATATTAGCTTTTTTTGTGCTGCTAATTAAATACTTGATTATCGGCTTTGCAGGTTATGAAACTGCAGGCTGAGTACAACACCTATTTAATAGCTAACACAGGGAGGAAGTAGATGTAATGGTAACCACAGTGCCGTAAATAAATGATCGAGTTTTCTGTCACGATCTGTGCAATAAATATAAATAAATATGCCACATTAGAATAGTATATTGGCACCACGCCCTTAATTTTATCAGCTTTATAAAAATTAAAATATTTTGCGTATCAAGGTTCATTGTAAAACATCCTGTTTAATATATCTGCAACTACGTTAGCAAAATTCAGAATTGCCAATGCGTATTCGTAGCATTTCTTTGACGAAATGAATACCTCTTTTTATGACATGTGGCTACCATACTAGACACTATGATGGCAAACAAATAATACACATTCGAGCAAGTAATATGAATGCCAAATATGAATAAAAATAAAATTATATAAACAATCCGGAATTGAAGAAAAAATACAGTACAGTCGCTACCAAACTTGCTCATCACCTTTCTGCAAGTTTTATTCAGTGAAAATCGCACATGTCACTCTCTTTATTATTTCTTAAATGATCAGTTACACCAAAATCCGCCCTTGATGCGGCCTTGACAGGTAACGATAGTCTTCGCTGCTGTTTGGTATTACAGGGAGCTAGTTATCGAATTTGTAATAATTCTATGTGATATTTTCAGAGAGAAAATCATTAAATACAGCCAATGTTTCTATATATTCAAATGCTTGTAGAAGTGTCACCTTATTATTATTGCATAATTACAATTTATTACAAAGTTGTTTTGTTGTAATCCATATCTGAAAAAATGAACTACATAAATTATTATAATAATTCATAGATTATTATTTACTTTTCTAGGTTAGAAAACCACAATAGTGAGCTTCTTAATTAAAATATTAATTTTTGTCTCAGGGTGCTATTCACTTATACTTTTATTCACATATGCCATGGACTCAATTAGTACTACAATAAAACCTAACATCTATTTATGAAAATGATTTTTGCGCTCCAATTATAAAAAGAGATTTAGTTGCCGAAAACTAGGCGGAGTTTTTGTCACGCGGTGCGTCCGGTCCGCTCCGCTCTGACAGACAATTGGGATAAGTATTCTCTCTGCTATTTGTGCTGCTTAACTACCCTCAAGGGTTCATTTAAGTATATTTATTTTACGCCCGGAATATAATTAGTCAAACAGTATCTATTGTTGTAGACGTTTTGAAACCTCAGAAATACATGCTTTCTAGATCGCCACATGATAATGACTTGACTATTTTTATGACGTACTGTTGTTTAGAGAGATTAATTGTATAACCTGATTAATTCTATAAACCTCATCGTTCTAAATTTGTTTAGAATTCATTGGGACTTATTTATATACCTCTCATTTGTAAATTGTGCGTTAGCTTCATACGTATTTTAGTTCATTATAAATCATAATTTTACTGATATTTATCTACTGTTACATGTTTGTTCTCTTTCCATATATATATATATATATAATAGATGAATTGCTCTATAAAAATAGTACTATGCATTTATTTTGACTGACGTTGCAACTAAGTGCTAGATGATTCCACTTTAAAGAATGCTTTATAGTTTAGCTTTTCGTCATAATGACATCTACAGCCTCGGTGCCTGCTGATTCCGTTCAGCAAAACAACTTTAATCCATCATGGTTAGTTACTTTAATTGTATTTACTTTAAATAGTATTTAAAAAAAATTGAAATTGTGGTCATGTTTAAATGCGATGTTTTGCGATATAGGATGCGATCTACCTTCCATGGCGGTGGAGTAACTGCTTCTCCTCGTACCTCAGTGAATGAGGAGGCTGAGGGTGTGAGTTTAGAATTATAAATGTATTTAAACTGAATTGGAGATATTTCATATGGTTTTAGGACTACCCTGTAGCTGCACCAATTTTCGTCAAGAATCGCTATGGTCGCGAGGATCTTTTAGCTTTGGTTGGTAAGGAGTCACAACCTCCTGATGGCCTACCAGCTTGTCCACTTTTTGTATCCATTGCTCTTCAACCTATAGTGTGCTATCCTCTATCAGAATTAGAGCAGGTAGATTTTTTGTTGAAGAGTTTGCTTTTTTATCTTAATATAAACTTGCTTAAATAATTTTTTGCTGCATTTATCAGTTTTCTTCAGTGTCAGGCTAGCACCATGTTTTGTAAATATTATCAATGTGGAATATTGCTTTCTTGTAATACAATATAAACGTTTTTTCTAGCGTCTTCAACATAACATCAATTCTTCGAAGGCCATGTCCTCTCTAACTCATGCGGAACGTGCTAGTGTAGCTGCTGGTTCAGCATTTGGAGGGACTAATGGATCACCTTCAGCTGGTGCCACACCATCTTGTAATACTCCGCAAAAGCCATCTGGTGGTGGATGGACACCAGTAAAGTCCTGGAGTGAGCTAAGCGATAAATATAAACATTTCATCTGAAGTGTTTCGGAATAATTTTTATTGAAATTCAATCTTAAATAACTTAAAAGTATGGCTTAAGAATAATCGCAACTTTCGATACAATTGCACTAGTTCTTTGGAGTCTTACGTGTAGATTGGGAATTAGTGTGCAGTATTACCAATGTGTAGGGAGAAGGTAGAGATCCCAGGCCGCGGCGGTGGGCAGGTAGCTCCGAGTGGTACTAGTGGTGGGACCGGAGGGCTTCGTGGAGGAGGAGTGGGTCGCCCTTATATTCCTTCAAGAGGTGGTGCCCGTATAGCTACGGGTGATGCTTCTATGGCAGGTTCCACTGATGAATCAAGTAGCACTCCATTTGGTCAACGTTATGGTGAGACTTGTATTACACTTGTTTATATCAAGCTATTAATATCGTAAAATTTTATTGAAATTGAGTTAGTTACTAGGTCATCAATGTGGGTAATTTTAGTACTAAAAATAGGCTATTCAACTCAAAAATCACTGATGTTAAGCATGTTCCAAAAAAACTACTAAAATCTTTTGCTTCCCCTATTACAGCTGGACGTGGACGCGGTGGACCACCGACTGCTCGAGGTGGAAGCACTACTGCTAGTGCGTTTAACTCACGTGCACAAGGATTATATGATCCACGCGATCCTAAAGGTAATTTTTTGCAAAACTTTGAACATACCAAAGAAAAGAGAAGTTTCTCTTTGTGACAATTTGTGATTATTAATAAAACATTGGACCACAATGTCATTAAGCCTATCATTTTTTGAAGTCTAAGTATCTAGAATATTTTCAGTCCTTAGCGAAGTTAAACTGAAGATATAATTATGCAACTACTTTATAGACCGCCCTCGCAATCGTCTTCGAAGTACAAGCGACGAAGGTGAAACGACAACTGCTGACAATGGAGGAAATGCTTGGACATCTACTGGTTGCAAACCAGCTTGGGTCAATAATTCTAAGGAAAACAACACTAACGCTTGGAACAAAGAGCCCAGTCAGATCATTTTCTCAATGTTTCGTCTCCATGAACGGAGGTCACTTTTTTGTTTTCGCCATATTTATAAATATACGGCATGGGTGGTTTGACTTATGAAAACATGAACTCGCATATTCAATAGGAAGACAAGAAAAATTTGAAAGAATTGTTGTCAGGTGTTTGTTCCGTTTTATTAAAAATGATAAGAGAGCAAATGGTTTTAGCTTGGAGTCGTGAGAATAGCATCAGCAGTGCATCTGTCGGAACATGGAAGAATGAGAACGGTGGTACAATGCCGGAGTGGATGGATGACGGGGATGAGGGAGAGAAAGAGTGCGTCAAAACTGAGAGAATTGAACATTGATTTAAACCTTTCGTCGAATATGTATTAAGAGAGTATTTAAGAAAGTGCCAAGTATCATATTTATGTAGGGAATCCAGCGATGATGCAATTAGTGGTGCCGGCTCCTTTGACGAACAAGGTCGATTCCGTCAGCAAGGGGTGCGTAACTTCATAATACAATACATGCTATCTTGTTATATATGTATATATAATACTATTATTTTCAATATGGTAATGCTTTACTATTATTTAGTGCTAATTAAAATGTACGCATTATGGACTTTGTTTTAGAATGTATGCAACGCATCCCCGTCAAAGAAGACCGTGGAAAATGCTGATGATGAGTCGGGTCATCTATCGTCAGTAAAATGCTATTTGCTTGCCAAAATATTTGCTTTATTAATAGTTCGCGTTTAGATTTACTTCATCTAATCCTTTGTCGAATCCATGGTCCTCTACAACTGTTACAAGCGATAGAACTGAGTCGTCACTTCCTTCAAATCCATCTCAAGTACGACTTGTACTAATTTAATAATAATTTCTTCAAGGATTTTGAATTCTACTTCACTAATGTCATATTTATTTCAGATAGAGACAAGTGTTAATATTGGGACTCAAAAATTGGGGACAGAAGCAACAATAGCGTATAGTAAGACACGAGGATCAACATATGTACCACCAGCCACCCAACCAGTTGTTATTCGATCTCCTTTGCAATTTTATTATCTTGATCCTTCTAAACAAGAAAGGGGGCCATTTGAGAAGGTTTCGTTTTATTTTTTTAAAACTTGGTTTATTTTAGTTCTAAACCCCCCCCATTTTAGCTACAAATGGATAATTGGTATAAAAATGGATATTTCAATGAGGGACTAGAAGTAAGGCGTAGTGTGGATACTACCTATAAGACACTTGGTAAGATAGATTATGAGGCTCAAAATTTCACTTTTCATTGGTAAGTTTAAAATGTGTTTCATGCTTCTATGACAAATAATTCATGGATTATTTCAGGAGAATTAATGCAAATTAATGGCCACCTAACTCCATTTGACTACAAAGATGAAGTAGTTGTTCCACCTACTTCAGTATACAGTGCAACGCCGTCGTCATTTGGAGCTTTATTCGGGTAAGGCTAAAGGCATTGGCCAGTTGCTAGTCTCATGCAAATGTATTTTAATTCAGTGGTGCTAGCTTATGGAATGAAATTGGTTCCTCATCCAGCCTTATTTATGGACAACCTACATTTGATCCAATAGCTGTTGAGCGTAAAGTGAATGTAATTGAAATTACTGGTTTACTTTTACTTTATTACAATGATATCACATAGGTACATTGTAAACTTGAAGCCAATCGAAAATGGTGCTTATGTTTTATAGCGAATAGAGGATGAGCAACGGCGAATGTTGGAAGTAAAAATGAGGGAGTATCAGGAACACATGATGAGAGAGATGCAACGACAACGAGAAGAACATGAGAAGGAATTAAGGGAACGACAGATGGCGCTTATGAAACATCAGGTTTGATTATATATTAAGTGTGAGTGTTGTGTATTAGATAACTGCTTTGTTTAGGAGGAAATTGCTCGTAGGGAGCGGGAAATGCATGAAACTGCTGAAGAAATGAAAGCTCGCCTCGAGATGGAAAGGATACAACTTGAGGAGAAAGCAAGACAGATTGAAGCTGATCGTGTAGCCAAACTCGAGGTTTTTACCGCAGCTTTATATTTGTCTCATTATTTCTTACTTCTGTTTAAATAGATGCTTTAATATAATTTATTACTAGAAGGAGCGCCGAATAATGGAAATTGAAGCAGCTAGAAAAGCAGAGGAAATAAGAAAAGAAGTCCGAGCCAAAGAAGAAGCTGCGAGGCGTGAGAAAGAAGAGCAAGAAAGGAAAAAGATAGAGGAAGCGGACAGAGAAAAGTGGGGATATCATTCACTTTTATTGGACTTATATTTGCACCTATATTATGTGAATTAAACGTTACTCCCTCTTTAAAATCTTATTACTAAGTATGATTATCTATATTCATATATTTAGGCGAGCAGAGGAAGCTGCTGAAAGAGAAGGAAAGCGTTTACGGGCAGAAGCCGAAGCTGCTGCTGAAAAAATTCGCCAACATCAAGCTGAAGCGCAAAGAAAACAGGTTTAGCTACTGTAATTTGATTCACTGGAATAGAGCGTAGCGTAATGTGTCTGGCATAACAGGGTATAGGTGTGACGTAGTTATACTCACTTCATTATAGCAGTTATTAGACGAAGAAATGCGAAAGAGGGCTGCTGCAGCTGAAAGGGAGAAACAAAAACATGAAGCATCAAAATTCGAAATTGAGCAAGTTTGGGAGGTGAAAAACGAAATAAATCACTTAGATTCTTATTAATTGACTAATTTCTTTTTATACAGCCAGCATCAAAGCCAAAGTTCACTTCTTCATCAACTGCAGATGATGATTCTGGATGGCAAACAACGACAAAAAAATCAACTTCTAAAGGTCATTATGCCAAGTGATGTCTCTTGTTTTGTTACAGTATAATTGACTAATATTTTTTATTCAGTTGCCCCATGGTCAGCTAATACAGTTGGAGTGCCTCGTGAAAAAACACTAAAAGAGATTCAAGAAGAGGAGGAGAAACAGATGAGAGCGGAACAAGCAGAGCAAGCAAGACTTAAAAAGGAAGTTAGTGCTTTCCTTAAGATACGCTATTATCGACTTCTAAATATCATTTTTTTTTCCTTTTTCAGCAGCAGCAGGAATCAGCTATGACTCTGCAGTCTTCTGGTACATGGTTGAATGCGTCACAACGTATTCAGTGGAATCAACCTCAGGTCACCATAGTGAAATCAAGTGTTGGAAAACCGGCTTGGGGCGGAGCTGGCGTTGAGCCTCCTAAGGTGGATGTCACACTAAGAATATTTGAAAACGTGCCTTTTCAATATTTTAGTATTTATTATAAAACAGTGTTTCGGATTCAATTATATATAGGCAACTACTTCTCCATTTTGGGACGGACCATCTCTTCAAGCTGCTAATAAAATTGCTCAGCCCGTGAAGAAAGTTACACCTAAACCGATCCCGACGAAAAACGTATCCACTAAATATGCAGTTGCGAATAAATCTAGCTGGGCCGCTACTGAAGAGGTTTGTTTTACGTTTATCTTGTATCAGAAGATGCATAAGCTTAGTTGATATATTACAATTTTTGCAGACAGCTAAAAAAGCTCTGGGTATTTCTGGTCCCGATCCTTTCATATCATGGGTGATTCAACGTGTAAAGCAGCTTAGCACCACTGTCGATGCTGAAGTGTTAGCTACCTTTATTGAGAGCGTTGAGAATCCAGACGAGGTAGCCTTTGATAATTTTTTGTAATATTTTTTGAAATGATTTATTTTTTAGGTAGAGGACTACGTGATCGGCTACTTAGGTGATTTGAAGCCGGTAAAGGAATTTGTACGTGAGTTTCTACATAAAAGGAGTGACATGCGCGGTCGTAAAGGGACCACCAAAGATGTATGTATTTGCCTTTTATTGTTATTATTACTGTATTATTAGAATTAAATTATTCATGTGCTAAAGTCCTTATGGAAATATGGTAGGATCTCTCAAGTGCCAGTGGGGCACCTGCTGCGGGTACCGGCTTAGGAGGGCCGGCTCATCAGGGCAAAAAAAAGAAGAACAAGGCAAGTATTTTAATTTCAACCTATTATTTCTACACTTACTAAATCTTTCTTCACAGGGAGCTCGACTCGTTGTTGACGGGGCATGTCTCGGTTTCCGCGCTACCTCTGATCCGAATCGGGTCAATCAAGGCGAAATCGAGACTCTAGGTCTTATGCCAGGGCAGAAGCGATGAAGAATCAATCATTGCAACTGTTCAGAGTTGCGATTTTCGCTTAACTATATGTATCGGGAACTAGGGGAATTAGTAAACTTTAATAGGGATTTAAGTGCTGAGTTATTTTGTGAAAGGCTTAATAATTGGGGGCGTCTTTTTTTCACCACCTTGGAGGATCACTTGGCATAATTTTTGCGTATGAAATATTTTGGATCTATATATATATGCATTATTCTGAAATGTTATGCCAACTAGTTCTTTTGTGGGATTTATCACTGCAATATGGCATTTTTAAGGAAATTTATTCTAGTATATTTTATTTATCATGGGGTTCTAATTATCGCAACTTTCTCTGTCGTTTGTTTGGCATCTTTAAAGATCAAAGGCGGTTTTAAAAGTGTGATTGTCACATTTAGTCTATTTAATTCACTTCGAACAGCCACGATTCGTTGACTTATACCGTTTAATAGAATCGTATAACGCCTTGAAAGTTCTTAGTTAGTTAACCCCGTTGTTATCTAGTTCATCTTTCTAGTTCTATCTAGTGTAGACTTCTTCCTCGGTGCATCGGTTTCAATCAACAGTTATTAGTGATTCTCGTTGGGTGGTCCTCATATTGCACCGCCCCTGTCACTGTACACTGGACGTGCCGTTATGTTGTTGCCCCTCTCCGCCCAGCGTTTGTTGTTGACCCTACGTTCAGTACAAAGTTGCGATATATATCTTCCCTCTTATTGTTGACAGATTTCTTATGTTAATAAATGTTCTGATCTAAAACGATCTCTTTATTATAGAGTTTAAGGATGCGTATATACAGATATCACAAATGTGTACTCTCCAGATCTTCATTCTTGGAAATTCCAGTCTCGTGATTTTGTTGTGTCATTTCGGCAGGATAAATCTGAATTGTTCGCATATCTTCCTCATTTTCATTTGTTTTATAGTCTACCTTGGACCGACTGTCTAAGCCTATAGCTCGATCTAACTCATAATCATCTCTCCGTTCAGGCATAACATCAAAGACGATTTGAGTCCATCTTACTGTTGTATCTACAAAATTTAAAATTTGAAAAGTACAAATTATTATTGAGTATTCAGCATTATCAATTGTCTTACCATTTATGTTTGCAGCAATCTTGTTGTAAGCTTTAATTGAAGGTAGTGATTTCTCATACAAGAACAACATAAACGTTACTAATCCTGCGAGCAAAATACCTATAATTGTAAGTAGGTGTATTTCGAAAATTGAATTTGTTCTACACTTTTTAGGAACTTTGAAATTTTGAGTTTTTAATTCCCTATTGTAATTTAATTCACTTAATGACTGTCCAAAATCTGGAACAAAACTGACCAAGGCCCGCTGCAGCAGATGAGAAGTCATCAACAATTGTTACAATTACCTGAAATAGTGTTCTTTCCTGGTTAAATGTGACAATAATTGATTATATGTGGCTATCCATCAAAAATGTGGATTATTTATAACTGACCAAAGTGCTACAAACTGTACAGAATATGAGAGGCATGATGAAAGGCATCCGAATTGCGTCCGGGTGAACTGGTATGTGACTATAATAATTGCATTTTTTTTAAAAAGACTATCCAAAAGTACTCGTGGTAGAATCGCATATTCTGAAAGCGACAACACACCGAAATCTGATCCACATAAGAGCGATCATGGTAAATGCTCGCTGTGACCACTGTGCGAAAGCGACGTAGTTTATAAGGTTATCAAGATCCCCGGTAAAAGAAACTCCCATCGATATCAAGATCTATGAAACAAATTACAGCTTTAAGAACGCAAAGGAAATAGAGTTAAGGATATTGGCTGTTGGAAGAAAGATAACACTGTTGAGAAAAACGTACATAAGGTGCATTTTTCTTCTCTTTGATGTATTGTATCTATGGTTGCCGATGGTAATTACAAAAGGCAATTTTGGGACGAAAGAAATCATACATGGATGGCAAGAGCAGCACGAGGCGAATCACATACGGGATTGATTCCACTAATGAACGTAGGCAGATGGCCATGCTTCGAAGCCGCTTGTAGATATCTACAAGTTATATAATTTCAAAAATTATATTTAAAGAACTAATTTTAATTAATACCTGCTTGCCGAAAACATTGTACTATTGAGAGAACCAATAAGGAGAATGGCAACAAATATTGGCATTAAGAATTTAACATTCGGTAAAGCAATAGCAGCAAAGTCCTAAAACAATTCTAGGATATTATTTTACGAGTTACATTATTCTTTTCTCAAACTTCCCACCATTGCTACTGCTTGGCTGTCTTTTATTTGGTCCACACTTAACACTACGGAGTAGGAGATATTTACAGCTACGTAAATGACGGCGATGCATGTCATTCCAATTATAATGGCCAAAGGCATTGTCCTGAAGTGAGAAATCGAACATAAATTGCTTCATATTCGGTTAATCTAGATTTATATATAGCACCACTATTTCCAAACTACTTTACTGACAATTTTAATAACTTGTTCAGGTTTACAATATTGTACTATTTACATTTATATAAACTATAATTGAGATGTAAACCTTTTAGGCTTTTCAATTTCTTCTGCCCCAAAATTGAGAATATCCCATCCATCATAAGAGAAAAGTCCCGCAAATAGAGCAGTAACGAATGATCCTATGGTGAACGAGCTATGTTCGAATGGATCCTTCAGGTACTCGTTTTCTGCTGCAAGTAAACAATTTATGCTATTCTATCAAATTCATATATTTTGTTTTAAGATTTACATGCAAATGGAAATGGAATTATACGTAATAGTTGACAACAATATTGTGCATCTTTCTTGTTCGTATTTTTATGCTAGTAAGAAGCCGACAACTCAAATTATGAACTCCTTATAGATAGACTACTAAAATATGTGCATGTTTAGAAATTACTTGATTTCAAATTCCATAATAACTTCACGTATTTTTCCAAAGATAAAGTTAATCCAAACTTCATATATTAGATTGTTTATCTACTTAAACTACCCAATTACTCAGATTTTCCTTTCTTCAACAAACTAAATGTGTCATACTGCTAAAATTACCTAAGTTTCAATTACATATTCCCTGTAGTTCTTGAAGTGAAATAGGGTGCTATTTTTTTATGCCTTACAACGATTTAGCACTCGGAACGAGAAAGATGGGAAGACAGTTGTATATATTGTGTAACGCAGCGCTCACTTTAAATACTAAACACATTTAAGCAAAATTCATGAGGAAGATGAACGCGGAAGATAATTTGAAACTATGACTATTTAGCTTCATTGAAACACCTTATCTAAAACACTTAATCTATATCTTACCTATCTAATAACAAAGAAGAAAAATATTGACACGTTGTTTTGTTTGCCTAAGGCACACGTTTGTTTAGCGCTTCCCAGGAAATACGTTCCACCTCTTTTGCATTGTGTCAGATTCCACGCCGTTCTGGTTACAGACCAAATAAGTCGGTATCGACTGCACTCAGGACAACAAAAATCCACTAACATTTAAATATGAGCAGGTAAAATCCAGTGCCAATGACGAGACCCGTTGCAACCACCTTGGCAATGGAGGCCGCGATTTGAAAGCGAGATACGAAGGTCTTCAGAGAAAAGAAGTTCAGGAACATCAGTACCCCTAACAGCAAAACATATATTATTACCATAAGTATTGTTATGAAACTTATTTAAATATAGCATTTGGTAAAGATTTTTGAGCTCTAATAAAGTGAAGATATGATAGAATAAAGGAGATATACTCTAAATAGTCATTCACCCACAAAGAAGGGCGAAACCGACGAGTTTTTTTGCCCAAAATGCCGAGGTTTCATCCATATGGACACCAAATCCCTGAAAACTACTATTATTTTACAAGCCAAGGCCTATGTTACTTGTAAATCAAGTATATACCTGAAAAGTGTATTCGGCAAATGTCTGAGCCTGAACTGCAAGTGTGGCTGGATAGTTAATAGTACAACCAATACACATGAAGGAAAATGCAATGGGATACCTGAAGTATAAAATTTCAAATATGATCTCAACTTCCTCAAATTGTTAAATCGACTGTATAAACAGTACTTTTATGATACCACTCTATTATATACTTAATAAACGGTTGCACTACATGTTTTTTCACTTTTTTCCTGCTCACAGTCGCTAGATTAATCCAATGTTTCCTGAGGTGAGATGTAATAGCTTTGGGATCTCTAGTAATAATCTCATATTTTTCCTCAATACTACTAATTTTTCACTATTCCGAAGAAGCTTCGTAAAAATAAGTGTCAGCGACACAAGCAATAGCAACCAGTGTATTCAACAATTAACTAGAAGCCGGTACGACTACTACTTNGTACATAGACCCCATAAAAGTCTAAGCATCAAGTAGAGAGTTGTCGACTTTCTTTTTATTCGCCGAAACCCCCTGTGCTGCTTTTCCTCAAGGAACGACGAGGAAGCGATTCAGGATGTCAGGAAACACTGCAGCAACACTATCGCCTCGGCCAACTGAACAAGTGGAAGTATCTTTTCTTTCAATTTTTAAAGTCAGTGAAAGCAGTGAAGTGGGAATCCGTGTCGTTAGAAATTTTGCTCACAGTATGTCTGAACGAATTCTTCTTGGTATTAGTGAAAATATTTTATTTTGAGAATCTAGCTGTTTTTCTCTGATATTTCATTTTTTTCAATAAAAATAATGAACCCTCTTGCGTGTTTCTTTTATCATCTCTCGTGTCGTCAAATTCTTCACGAATGTTGATTTCAGGGTAAACACTTATTGCGAGTAGCACACGGACTTCATACATAATATTGATGTTTCACCATCTCATTTAACCATTTGTGTAGCAAAGATCTAAGCCTTTTTCAACACAAAACGGTTTGTCTCAGATAACTTAAATAACTTTGCGCAATTTGTCTTAACACGTTTATAAATTTCTCACACACCATTTCATGAAACACATGTAGGCGAAATCTCCGCCAGACAGTCGAATACTCGTTCCCAACTCGACATAGCAAAATGAACCCAGCATAGAGATAAGGGCTGCAGCCACCCATACGACCAACGATAGACCAACCTGAAATATATCTCTCAACTCTTTTCAGGTACTTTTTAAATTCTAGATCTTATACCTGTACTGTCCAGTTTTACTTTAATGTCCTCTCCTTCAGCTATTGTATTATTAATATGTTTATTAATTAAATGTAAAACATACTGAATTTGTCTTTTTAAGGATAGAGGTAGGTGTAATGAAAATCCCAGAGCCGACGATGTTCCCAATTATATACGAAATAGCTCCTAATAAACCCATTTTTTGGCTACGAGAGGTCTCATCTTCACCCATGTTGTTCTGCAATAGTGCATGACTATCTCGTTAAGTAGCTTCTTTTTCTTCTCAGTCAGTAAAAAACAGAACTAATTGAAAAAAATCACTCGTAACTTGTACTTTTGATGTAATAAGTAACTATCAGTCTTTTTATGAAATATTCCGAAATAAAACACTTTTAAGTATCGCTAATCACCTAAAAAAAAGCTTTGAATGAAATATGGCTATAATATGTGAAATGCTAAATAAATTCTAAACTTTATGCATAATAAATGGATAAATCGATGAATAGACAAAAATAAACTAAACATATTTTAAACTTTTGATTCCAGAAGATAAGAAGGTCAAATAGAACTATCTATAAACTGAGAGGGTTGGAAGATAGCAATGAAAACTTCAAGAACTTTAGTGCAGATTTATCAAAGGTTGGTGCATTTTATTTTCTAAAAGATTATATCGCTTTTCATGAAGTCAAAAACAAACATGTTTTTGAGAAGAAGTACTAAAATACGTAACCTTTTAAT
Source organism: Heterorhabditis indica (assembly GCA_020740425.3). NCBI lineage: Eukaryota > Metazoa > Nematoda > Chromadorea > Rhabditida > Heterorhabditidae > Heterorhabditis > Heterorhabditis indica. The sequence goes on from JAJAVP010000104.1 coordinate 108,224, forward strand.
TCAATAACTTTTCAATTTCTTCTGCGTAGTCGCATGCTTCCGTTGTAGCCCTAATGTGGTCCAACTTTCCAGAGGCGTGTGATAAGCTTATACGCAATAATTCACAAATAAAATTTCAGAGTATCACGAGTTTTAAGTTTGAATATTGTTATATTCTATGTTGGTTAAATTATAGAAAGTATAAAGGTTTAACAAAGTGAGTACTTAATATAATGTCACTAAAGAGTGGCCTGATAAATTTGGCAAGGCGCCCTTTTAAGGTCCATACGTAATCTGAGTTCAGGAGCACCGACGTGAATGTAGTCGTTGCGTTTTAGTGATTCGATAACAGCTTATCACTTCTTGACTTTGTTAACCAGAAGCGATTAAAAGCAACGTGCTGTAAGAGCAGATTACATGGCTTATTACTGTCAAGTAAAATGAGAAGCCAGAACAAAGTGATCAATTCTACCACCAACTTTAAAGTTGACATCAGCATTGCACTTTATTTTTCCATTAAGCAATTGTACTGCCTAACAAGCTAAGAAAGAGGCTACTACAGCTATTTAAGCAATCTAGACTTAAATCCACCAGTTAAGCAAAACATTGGAAATTACTACGATACTTTATGAAACAACGGAATTCCCAAGTGCCGAAAATGATCAACATTACATTTAAGAATAAAGGCAAACAAAAGGACGGTACAGTTTGTTTATAATAACATATTATTATTATTATTATTATTATTATTATATTTATAGGGATTAGAAAGACTAGTATTATTATTATAAAGTATTCGAAATCACAACCAAAAAATGGCGTTTTCATTTTATGCAGAAAATTGGCTAGTGAAGCATCCGTAGAGCACGCCATAAAAGAACAATTGTATCAGTTCTTATCTTGACTATCAGCTAAATGACATTGTTTGAAATAAAAGACCAGGACAATAGTAAATTCCTCTACGTATTTCACATGCTAACATGGGCGCGAAAACCAGGGTCGAAGGTCGTTCTGAAAGATTTCACAAAATATTTAAATCGCTTGTACGCTTTTTTGGCCACCTCTACAACAGGTACTCCATTTATATGTAAAAATAAGAAAATATGTGACTGATGCTGAAATATTTTATTGTTTAATACGACGATAATCTGTTTCTACGTTTGCATTCCTTCTTATCTTTCAATAGTGTCTATAGCAAATCGACTGACTGACCCAATGACACCAGACAATTACGGAACTGCCTGAAAAAAATCCTACAAAAATCTTATATCTATCCTGAGAAACACAAAATAAACCTATTTTAAGAACCGCTCACAGTAGGTGTATTATATTCGATATATTATGCATAAGTCTCATGGAATATGTATCAAACAAAATGGATCAGCAATAATTTACAGACCTCTGTCTAACTCTCGGAGCAGGATTACCATTATTCTCAAAACGACATATTCATTAATCAAACATCAATCTAGCATAACAATACTGATGTGATATCGCTTCTCGTACTCATCTATATACACCACCACTATACTGAAATAAAATAAATTGGATTATGGTGATGACAAGCATCTTTAAAGTTGTAATAATTTTATAAGTATTACAAAGTGTATGAGATTTTAATCTGCTGTGAAGCTTTTTGTTTGTAGAGAAATTCTTGTACGAGTGTCTCATTTGGGACCACTTCCAAACTGTTGCAGTACTTACAGATGATGTCGTGAGGGCAGTAAGATTACAGATACAACTGAATCACTCAGCGTGGGACAGAGCAGCTTCTCCAGATCTTTAAATGAGTCTCGTAGTATTTATAATTGTTCCCCTGCAAACTCAAAGCCGCAATAAGATCATCGGGGCGGAGCGTCGCAACAAGAAAGTGTGGATAACGAGAGCCGGCGACGGAGTTAATTCACTTTCAATCACTTTCTGTTTTAAAGACTGCTCTATCAGTTTTATAATATGACAAAGGAATATATAGTTAACTCTAGTTTTGTATCAAATACCTCTTAGAAAGTGTTATTTCTTAACTGATGAGTATTTTCCTTTACGTGCTTCGCATTTCATTTCTCACCTCAGTTATTTTCTAATTTATTATTTATATTGTTTATAATCTCTTGAACGTTGTTCTGAGTGGTATTATTGAATACTATCAATTGTCAAATGATCATAAGTATATTAAATGTTGTTCCCTCATGGTTTGATGTAAAGCAGAGTGATCGAATGAATTTCACCCCTCCTTTCATAATAGTCCTTAGTAAGCGGAAATTGATTTGCGTATGCGTCCGGATTGGATCAGCGTGCATTTGGATGGATCAGGGACTTCTGTTAGGAAGTGAAATGACGGCAATCGTTACTATTCCAACAACAACTATGTAAATCCGTAATATTCTTCCTTTCCCCACTTTTAATAAAAAAGAATATACTGTCAGTATTTAATTAACACATGGTCATAACTCTTCTGCACACTCGATACTTCTCGGGCTGTCGTTCTCTATTGACAAGACGCAGTCGTTCCTCCTCCTCATCCAATTACTCATTTGACAGTTATCAACTCGTCTTTTTATACTCTGACCAAAACAACGCATGCACTATGAATTAGCTGTTACAAAGTGGTATATCCAGAATCCTTGCGTATGAATAACATTTTATTGCCTCATACTTTATAGCAGTTCTGTGGATTTATAATGGACTAGATATTAGATAATTAGCTACCTCATTCCTCTTATCCTTCTATTGCGGATGATTTATCTAGAGGACTCCTAATTTCTTATTGTTGCGAATAAGCTTCAAAGGATTTCACTTGCAATCGCTCATTTACTTAGAAGGGCAGTTTCTGAGGCCATATTTTTTTTGTACTATTAAAATTCCATAGCCTTAGGAAACATCGTAGCACCTAAATTTTCAAATACAAGCAAATTACGAAAAATTTGCATTATTTTAAAAAAAATCAAAATCCCATATTACTGTGGTAATATCTTTGTACTTTTAAAAACTGCATCTGTATATTTTTCCAGTGTTATTTACATCATACTTAACTTTTTTGAGTATCTGTTAGACTGATAAAGAGCTCAATAGATAACCAGTAGATTGAAATATAATGATCAAATAAAAGTCCAGAGCTACATTCAAATGAGTTTCACGAGCTGCTATATAGTTTATAGCCGCTTACTTAGTAATAAAGGTGTTTGAACTGATAATATTTTATGATCAGAAGAAGTAAAAAATAGGGAAGAAACGCGAAAGTCAGTGAGGACGATGATGTATTCACTTAGAAGCAGTAAATATTTGCCTCAGCCCAGAGGCGTTCTCAGTATATAACTTAAAACGTATTTTATAGGTGAAATTCGCGTGTATACTCTTATTATTTCCTAACTTCTTTCATGTATTCCACGATGTAAATGCAACTCTCATAAGAGTAGTTCCTATTAGTTTATTTGCATGCACACTTCTAAAACTTAAATACTACATTATCGATAAATACTCTTAGAGTATTGAATTAGTTTATCTGTTGATGTTTCCTAGGGCAACAGTCAGCGAAGACATTTATGAATTTTATGATACTTTTGTATATTTGAATTCTGGTTATGATGGAGGTGGGCGAAATTGGCAGGCGGTCCTGATTCTAGAACATTTGGTATCATTTTAAATACTACGTTTTAAGCATTATCTACCTTGATTTAAATTGTTTTTACAATACAAGCTCTTTTATGTGTTTCATGCCAAATTTTATTCCACTACAGATATGGTATGTATCTTTTGCCGTTCAATATCTGGTTAAAGCAATTAATTACATGTAATATGAATATTTTTTTGTAGGTTTTGTTTTCGATTAATCTTATTTAGCATTTTTTGTGAAGCTTTGATTTTCTAATACCATCTTATCTGCCAATTTTATAAAGGTACTCATATTCACCTACTAATTTTATACTTCAAAATATTCGAATAAATCATGAGATGTCATTCGTTATTCCTACCTTTATTATGTATATAGTCGACTTGTCTAATAATTAAATCCTCTAATAAATTTTTAATAATTCTAAGAATCAAAGTGTTTTTTAAAGAATGGATCCAGAGGAAGACGCATCTTGTTATATGGTGGAAGAGAAGGCCTTCGAATACGACTATGACGAAAGTTTTGACTGGGATAACATGACGAGTGCGCAGTGCAATTGCAGTCATCCGCTTCATAAATTTCTTGAGGTACTTAACGATTATAAGGTCGATTTTATCTAAACCCCTTTCTCAAAGCGTCTTTCATTTCCTTCTATAATCTTAAGGTGATTTTATACATCATATGAACTTTAATCATCTATATCTTGAGTGGATAGGAGTAATGAACTTTCTAATATAAAATAAAGTGTCTAATTGATTCTTAAATCTAAATCAGCGAGAAGCCATCTTATTGACTGTAGGTTTTTGATTACCAACTTCCATACAAATTAGTTTCCAGTAAACTTAAGATTTAACCATGCTGTTTTAGATTCTGAGTTGCATATTGTTTAGCCTCAATAAGCCTGAGGAAATTATTCCGCGAGTGATCCCAGGAAACAAGTATATCTAATTAAAGCTCATTTTATGAAACCTAAGCCTATAATTCAGTATGATCCAATTATAGTCGAACTTACTGTTAGTTAGTTATTCAGTCAGATGGATAATAATAGTAATGCAAAAAATTCGAAAAAGAAGTCATTTGTTAAATCGACTGTTCCTTGTCCAAAATACTCGACTACCTTCTTTATCGATCTTTGTGACGACAGTTTACTTTCAATATATCCATGGAAAGTAGGATTAGTGGATTAACACTTTGCATTAGTGTCGGAAATGAATAGGAAACCCGAGAAATCGCACAAGCGGCTAATATAGGGGACAGAAGAACATTGATTGGCGTGCGACTCACATCGCTCATCACACAATCAATTTGATTTTCACTAATTTCAAATGGACCATGGTTATTATCGGAGATGTAATTACTTAGATTAGTGGACGAAATCAAGTCTGAGCCGCTTGTCATAACGAAATCTGCAAAAAAAGGCTTCATATAGTAAGTGTTCAACGAAAGGTGATTCCTATGAGTAACTGCAGCACATAAACTATTCCCCGTTTTAGATGTCGCATACTCACAGTTTTCAATACTATTGTATAATAGTGATATATTATATAGTAAAAATGAAATAGTTTTCACTACATCAAGTCTGGAAGTTGAAATGCTTATAATATTTGAGGTTTGTGTAAATCGATGTACGATTTCGCCTGACAGTCTGGTTCTCGGTCTCACTGAGGAGGAATTGTTCGAGGTCGCTTTACCAGCACTCATGTATCTAATGGTCTTTCTTGTTGGGACCGTAGGAAATGCAATGGTCAGTTGTTTACACTCACTACACACTAAAGTGTTTTATATAAATTATTTTCAATGATGTTTTAGGTAATATTCGTAGTAAATCGGTTTAAACGGATGCGAAATGTTACAAATGTGTTCCTTGCATCACTAAGCACTGCTGATTTGTGTTTAATATGGTTTTGTGTTCCCATTATGGTTAGTACATAAAATTATAGCTATTTGATATTTTTCGCATAGTACCACTTATATTGCTTAATTTATGAAGAATACTATACTTTCAGTTTGTTAAGTACATGTCGCATTCGTGGTTCATGGGTCGTTTCGCTTGTTATTCAGTGCACTATATCCAGCAGTTTACGTGCTTTTGCTCCGTGCTAACAATGACCATGATTTCCTTCGAGAGGTAGGACAGCAAAGTCGGTATTAGTTTGATGCATTATCGATGCTGCCAAGAATCTTGTGTACTGTTTTTCTCCTTATATGTGATATATATTACGGTGGTGAGATTAAAATGTTGGCAGAGTTATTGCTATAATATCTCATGCAGATAATCTCTCTCATTTCATTGAAGATTAAGATGGGAGATAATAAAATGCATAGTTTCCCAACTGGGTACTGTATTAATCTATGTACAGATTCTCTACAAAACTTCCATTGTCTTTCTTGTTTTTAAAGCTTTCATTATAATGTTTAATCAGTTGCATAGTTTATGAATCATACTACATGTTACTCAAAAATTGCTATTTAATATAAAAGTACTTCTAAGATATCTAATCGTAATCTCTAAAATGAGATCACTTGAAGGGACCTCGTAGTATCGTAAGATACAATGTACGCTAGGTTTTCCTTATCTATTTGTTTTGAAAAAAGTGAAATCGTATTAATATTGTAAGCCTACGGATTTCTTTTAAACCAGAATTGGAAAATGACTCGAGAAAGATTATTAATGTTAGAACTTATTCTTCATATAAGAAATACATTTTGGTTAAATACTAAATGATAATTGGTATAGCCAAGATTTAATTCATATTTAAATCGTTCAGATACTTGGCTATCGCTTATCCAATGAGAAATATGTGGTTATCATCAATAGGCAGGGCTAAAAAGGTTAGTTGTGAAATATTGAAAACATTACAATTCTCACCTATGGAGCTGAACAACCACATGCCATAAATCATATTTTTTAAATTAAGAATAACGTCACTATGGATCACTAGGCCAAACTATATAGTAAATCCGGATGGCGCAATTTCATGGCTCTTGTCAATTCACTCCCGTAAATATTTATTCGCGCTTACGTTAAAATAATACATTTTTCCTTAATATCATTCGTTTCTTAATACCGTTCCGTTAAGGTAATATTACTCATTTGGTTACTATCGGCTGTATTGGCTATTCCTACAGCTATTCGCATCGACTATGAAACGAACATGTCTCTCTCCGGACATAGAGTGCACTGGTGTCGAAGGCGGTCAGTTAGAGTTATCCAAAAACGCCATAGTTATTAAGTACTTATTTAAATAAGATAAATATTTCAGTTTCCCCAGTGGATTCTTAGGATATTCGCAGACGAAGCTAAATAGAATATATGCTGTATACCAGGTACGAATGGTTTAAAATAATAATTACCAAACACCAAAATATATTTGGATAATTAAATCCTAAATGATTGTTATTATCCAGATGTTACTGCTTATCGTATTTCCCGTAGTGACGATGTCTATCTGTTACGCTCGTGTCTCAGTAATCGTCTATACTTCTTCAAAAGACAGAATTATGTTATCACATGCAATGTAAGTCATAACAATGTAATCTGCATATTTCTTGAACTGCTATTTTATTTTTCAAATATGATTTTGTAGGGTAGCATTCAGCAAAGCAGCAACAGACGCCGTAACATTTTCCGGATATAGTACTATACCTATGATTTCTGCAAGTAGACAATTGAAAACTGCTACCACTACGATCAACTCATATAATAAAAACAAGTCTAACAGAGTTGCCGAAGCAAATAAAAAGCAGGTTAATGAGATTCTAGACATATGCTGAATATTTGTTTTCATTAATATACCAGATGTCGAGTTAGAAAAAGCTAGGATAAATATACAATTCCTATATGTACCTTCTGCTGTTTTCCGTTCCATGAATGACTATAGAACGTTAGTACTTAATATGAGCTAACTCAGCACTACTAGGCTGTTCATCATGAATGATTCTAGTAATGAATCGTCATGATTTACAACGAAGTATTGGTAATAACACCTTATGACCATGAGTAAAGACTGAAAATGAATAACTTCAATTTAATTCACTTAAACACTATTTTATGTGGCACGTGACTTTTGTACAAATTCCACTTAATACAAGCGATAAAAAAACGCGAAAACGTTATTTCAATATTTAGCTCCATATAAAATTACTACAGATGAGTTCATGAAATAACTCAATCCTAAGAATATAGGCTAATCTATAAACGAACTCTCATAAATAGTTGTTTCATAGAATATTTGTCATAGGAAGTTAGCCCTATCCTACTGTAGATTCTAAATTTATTTCCACCACTACACGTAATAACATTAAGTTATAAAGTTACAATATTTATTCTAGATTGTCCAAATGCTAATCTCCATAGTTGTGATGTACACCGTGTGTTGGCTGCCGACAATTAGTTAGTTTATAAAAAAACATTATTAAATTATACATATTGTTTAAGTTACTAAGATAACTTTTAGTTGATGAACTCTTGACGTCATTTGGGTACATCTGTAGGACATCCAATACCCCATCTTTAAAACATATGCGAATGGGATTCAACGCCTTAGTAAGAACCATAATAACAACATACTTCCACAAATTATATGTTAAATGATCTTTAATCTACAATACACTTCAGAGCTTCCAGTATTCTAATTATAAACCATCTACAGACTTACTGTCAATCGTGTATTAATCCAATTCTCTATGCGTTTATCTCACAAAATTTCCGTGCAACGTTCAAATCGGCGTATTCAAGGATGAAACATCGACTTCAGGTAAATTAGTAATTACTCACTAGATGACCAGAATCTGGAGATAAAGTTGAAAGCTATAACAAAAGGAAATTATCAAATTATTAGGGCATGGAAGATATGCGATCTCGAATGGGTTCCTGCTCTTCTGCTTCAATGTTATCAACTAGAAACCATCATAGAATATACGGAAGTAGTTTCAATACTCTTACTGTTCCAGGAAGGTTGGTAAAATCCCAGTATTTCACACCAAGCATATTCATCCATTTATCGTAGAATTTTATACAGCTGAGTTGGCTTAAAGTAAAATATCTTAATTATGCAGATCATTAATCACTCCAAATATGTCACGAGACGCTTCTCAACTGTCATTATGCCGACCCTCATCACAAATGTCGTTTTGTCGACCAAGAAGTCCTATTACTCACGATGGTCATACAATGATAGGAAGGTATATATATGCATATATATGGATATGATTATGAAATAAATTTTAATCATTAATCTAATACTCATCACTGTAATAAGTGAAGAAGTAACGTTGTATTGGAAAATACGAAAAACAAACAATCAAGGCTGTAGTAAAAGAATATACAATAAAATTTAAAAGCATTCTCCACAGACCTCGTAGCCCAACAGATGTCTCTCGTGATTCAGGGAGACCACGCAGCCCTACAGATCTCTCCCAAAGTAGCAGACCAAGATCTGCAATAAGGTGAAACCACTGTAAGACATGGATGTATGATAATGAATTGAAAAGTTAAATTCATAACTTACGATATTGTTATAGACCTCGAAGTCCAACAGGAGCGTCACAAACATCGAGGGCTATATCACATAGACCAAGGAGTCCCACGGGATATTCCGAAATCTCAATAGCAGTACCCACTAGGTCAGGAACAAGATATAGTAGTTTGTATCAAGTACTCTACAATCGCTACTTTCTAGGTCTCGAAGTCCCACTGTCGCTTCTAATCAATCAGGTCTATCGAATAAAAGTCTACCACTCCCAGAAAGAGATCTCCTCACAGTTCAAGACGCAGTTCGCCCTAGAACACCTCCTTTTCAGTGATGAACGTTCATAACTGATCTAAAGCTTCCATTATTCCTCCAACTCGTAAATCCCATATTTCACGCACCTCTGTAAGCCAGGTCATAAATATCATATATTCACTGACCACAAAATAAATAAATAATGGGACTTAACAATAATCATGGACGAAAAAACAAGCACATTATTTATCTCAACAAGAACCAATGTATAACAACTTAGACCAAAACAAACAATACGGTAATGCAATACGACATAACATAGTGGATCTAAACACTGGAAGTAGACAAGTACCCTAGATAATAAAATACATGAAAATCTACGTAGTAATAATATCAATTTAGATTAGTACGAGTCAAAATTTCTAGAAGTCAAGTAGTAAATTCACTCCAAATGTATTAATTACTTACTCTTTCTTCAATTCGTCAATGAGTAAAACAGCTCCTTTAAATGTGTACTGTTTGACCCGCTTAATATTGATATATTCCATTATTTTCTTCTTCACTATTGGTGCACCACATTGTATCATCTTGACCAACACATGGCATCCCTAGAAAAGATAGTCCAAAATCCTTCCCTATTTCCATAACAGGTAGAAATTGCTACCTTGTTACACGCAACCCAGGATCCTATCTGCTCAGAAGTCAACTCATTGACCAGCATAACTGATAACTGCTCGTTTTCGGGAAGATCTTTATCACATCTAAATTACTTGCTATCATTTTCCTAATCCATAGAAGATTAAATTCTAGCCAACCTCAAAACTCCTAACAGTACGAAATTTCCTGCTGGATGTTCAATTAAATGGAATCTTTCCGAGTCCATTGGAATGAACTCCTAAATTATAATAACTCAAAATCAATAAACAATAAAAATAAAGTTAAAATTTGCACCTGTTTGGCAATATCTACAATAGCTTGGTTACACCGTCTACGCAAATCAATCGGAACTTGTCGATCGAAAAGGTCATACTGAGCTATAATTTATGCATAAAAATAATACTCAAACAATAAATACTTGTAAATTCCAAAGTATCACTCACTTCTTACTACAGTAAATTATTATAGAAATGATTGAAACAAACATGTAGCCTCTAAACATCCTGCTACGAGTTTAGGCTTATTATGTTCGAAAATAAGCTCCTCCATATTTGCTGCAACAAATGAGTAGAGAGCCTCTGTTATACCCTTATACAATTCCGCATATCGATCTTTCTTTGCTTTCTTACTGAACAGATTGGAATCACCCTGTAATTATCGTTTAATAGTAAGAAGCATAAAACTTGGTGTTTTTTGGAAATTACCTCTTGAAGCATGGTAATCTCACTTTTTTCCATTCCTCGTCCATCTCTAGGATGAACTAAATAATGGATCACCTTTTCTCCCCATGGATCAAGGATTAACTTCCGAATCTCATTACTTAGCTCCTGAAAATAAAATTTTCTAGATAAAAGACAATTTTGATATCAAATTAGACTTACTGTCACAATATATTTGTTCACGAGAACTGTATCATCTACGGTGTCAAATATTGCTTGAAGAACTCGATGACCATAGTGTTCCATTGCAGCTTTCACTGATAAGTCTTTGAAATTCTTTACCATCAACTTAAATAGATATAATTTGGTACCACATTTAACCTTCTAAAATATAATAACCTTTTTAGCAAAAAATAGTGATAATATACCTTCCTATCCTTAGCAGAAGCATTCCATAGACACTTCATGGCAACCTTCGCTCCTTCTTGGGTATGAATAATTTCGGGGATCTTATCTTTTAAGGAATCGATTAAATTCATCAGTTGATCCTGGTCACAATGATTAGCATAATCAAGAAGAAGACGATGTGTCATAGATAGACGAATTGTTGTCCTATAAGCAGAAATTTGTCTTATATTATAGCGATACTGGAAGTGAAAAAATGCTTGGTTAAATTATTATGTCCAACTTTTCAATTATTGTGAAAATATGTTCCTCGATATGCTGAACAATGAGTTTTTTTTTCGCGGGTTCCTCAGAAATAATCTCATCCAGTGTTCGTGGTCTATCGGCCTAAAAATAGTGATAGACATAAAAACATTGCTCATATAGTACCTAGACGAAATATAAGCCTATAAAAAATATTCTTTACCCGGAATATTACAAATTCCCTCCCATAAAATTCAGAAATTATATCAAAACGCTGTTGGGCATTTGCGTACTCGTTATAAGCTGTTTCCAAAACCTAAACATTTTGTTTAAAATTGTACACATAATTCGTACAACATTAATTTATCGACAAAAAATACCTCAGCAGCATAAACTATTCTAATTAATGAGGTAGCGTGGTTTCGGAAGGCTTCGATTATAATATCACGCTGCTGCTTCGTCCTATAACCAGTATTATTAGATAGCTAAATAAAACTAAGTTATAGCAAATGCAACAATAAATTTTAGTAATGCAGTGAATAAGGATGACTTACCCGTATTTTAGCATACGTTGCACAAAAAAACGCGCATATACACTTTTTGTCATTCGTACTATTTCAGGAGTTAATTCATTAAAAACTGAAATCAAGACAATTATTCGAATTCTATTAGTTATAAGCTTTACATGTACATGATAAATAAGAAAGAATACCAATTCAAGTTAGGGAAATATCTTAACAAGAAACTCACGCATGGTTGTAATCCCAGGTCTCCTCAAGGCCAACAAACATTCAACAACTCGACACGTATCATGCGGATAAATCAATTTAGAAGCATATCCCTATAAAAAAACTTACCTTCATGCTACAATGATTCACATAACCAATGTAGTGACCTACCTTAACCAGTCCCACTAACTTACTGATGCAATCGTCTTTTTCGATCTTAGGAGTCTTACTGCTGTAAATACCATAGATGTAATATGAAAACTCCGTTTATATAATAATTACAGTAAGAACCCTTCAAAATATACGACCTCCTGATTTTCTCCCACAAAAGTTTGCATTCCATGGCACGTTCAGATATAGGATTTTTCTTAGCCTAAAATTAATATATTTCTAAAGTAATATATACAGCTCTATTCAAACATTAGGAGAGCTTACTTTAAGTTCTTTCAAGAATGCTCTCCTCTCTTTTCTGGGCATGTTCAGAAGCTGTTCCTTAACTTTCTTGGTTACCTATAAAAATATATGAAAAACATAATAATAATGGCTAGAACTACCTCATACTAAAAATGCCAGCATTAGAAGTCTGGCGCACATAACTGCCATACAAAAACAACTTTCAATATACCTGAATTTTAATCTTTCGCTTAGTTAAAGAAACAGCATTGGAAGAATCCACTGTATCCAACTTTTCATTGTCTGCATTTTCAGCTTTCTTGTCACTGTCATTCTTGACCTATGGATAATGTGATGCAAAGAATTAATATTAGTACTATCTAGATCAGCTCACTTTTTTTTCAACTGCTAATTTTTTCTCCCTCTTCAACTTCGCCCTAAGTATTCCTTTGCCTGGAGAGGCTGACGAGGGTTTTATGTCGAGATCCTTTACATTTTTGTCAAATACTTTGACACATTCCATGTTACCCGAAAATGATACCTAAAACAATCCAATTATTAAGGATAGACATGTATGCGCTGAAAATAATATCATGGTTCAAAACTAACCCTCTTCTTTGGGTTAATTTTCCGGGGCTGGCTGCCAAAAGATGATTCTGAACATAGTGAATCTTGTGCATCATCTTCATAATTGTTAGTGGCTGCTTGAAATTTTTCTAGCTCTGCCTTAACATTCTTCTTTAACTGTTCCTTGAATTGCTTTTTCTCTTCTAACTGAAATATTTCTATTAGTCATGTTGAATTTCCTCGGGGAAAAAAATTGCCTAAAAGCGAAAAACGGTTTCTACTATATGTATTCTTTGAAACAAACAGTATAACTTATACTATACCTTTAAAATCCTCTTTCTATCAATTTGATTCAACTTTAAACCTTTCGCCTTTTTTTCTAAAGCATTGGAGACTTTCTTCTTTCCTTTGAACTTCTTACCGTCTTTCAAAGACCGTAATTTTACCATCGTTGAGATTAAGTCCTTAATTCATCCTCATGAAAAATCAAAGCACAATTATTGTTAATTAAGAATATTTCCATATCTAGTATAGGGTTTTTAAAAGGATTCATCCGATGTATGAGGGAACACTTTAAAACTTATACTCATGTAATTGGCACTAAAATCTAATGTATTAATTAGAACACACACAAAAACGATTATACGGAAAACGGCAGATTTAAACACCGCCCCTTTATTGGCTAAATGCCAAGTCAGGTCGCAGTCCCAAATGTATGTTAGGAGGGTTGTTAAAGATACATGTCCCTTTAATATTATGAGCAATAACGTAGTATTGTAATTTGATTATCTAAGAGGAAAGAACAAAAGCAAATTAATTATAGAAATATATTTGCTACATATACACAAATACAACTCAATCCATTCGAATAAAATAATGCTCTAAATTCGAGATGACAAAGAGATATGATGGCAAAAATAGCAACAATATGAGCCTTCATAAGTATGCGTCAACTAGAGCATTTCTCACTGCCTTGGACCGATGAGCAATCGTATTATTTCTCTAGTAGATATATTTCTTATGATGAAATGTTCATTTAACAGAATGTTTTACATAAGATCAATTGTGTGTTTAATTTACCCTAAGACCTTAATTTCTAATTAGAGTTCTATCGCCTTCATTACATCTAACTAGAAGACGCTCAAAAATGTCACCCCGAGCAAAGTCGGCTGCTTTAATGCGCTAAAGCGTGCTAATTCGTCATGGAGTAATTTAAAATACAAGCATTTTTAATGGATAATTTAGACAGAACAAATTAAGTTGTTAGGCTAATACCGCATGACAGTTACTTGAATAGCCAATCGTATGTAGCTCTTTGAGACTCCCTTAGCAATGCGAAAAGTAAAGGTAAGTCAGATCATTTTGTATTTTGGCGAATATGCTGTACATCTTCGACCGGCACACAGTTCCTTGGAGATTTGCTTGCAATGCCCATCTCTCTAATAAATATCTGGTACTTCGGTGATTACAATTGGTAGAGCCCTAGCCCCACTCCTCGGCGTGTAGAAGTGAGAGTTCATGGGGTTTTCTGGGTTCGTGATAAAGATCCCGTCAGATATGTGGACGTATAGGACTTTTCCTTGAGCCGATGGTTTCTATTCTTCAAAGCTCTACAGGAGCAACAACAATAGGTTACAATCGTCTTCACTTTGATGTAGAGGAAGAAGGATTCATAGGATGATTCAGGCTGCCCACATATAGTGTAGAATGCTCTCTGTCAAGATAATCGAACGACACTGGAACTGGTACGAACGTAGCCATTCTAGACGTTATACGCAATTTGGAAGGAATCACTGTACTTTAGTGTTTTATGAATTCATAATATTTGGATTTATGCCAATTCTAATGTTCCCCAAGGGTATATAGTAGAACGATTTTGGTATGGTGTCATTACCGTTCTCCCTTTTCTAGACTGTATTGTCTTAGTACCCAAAATGCTTCACCATTTACATTACCAACTTTATCGGTACACTATTCACTGCTATGAGATTACAAATACATTTATAAACGCATTACATTTAATAATAATGCATAAATTACCTACTCTAGATAATTAATCAGTGCTCTCATCCCATTAGTATAAAATAATATTCAATGAGACTACAGATATTTAGCAAAAATATTTAATTAACCAATCACATAAAAGGACGAATTGTCGCTACCGAGTTCTCTTGTAATAAGTTTCGTTATGGGGTTAATATTAAATGTTTGTTCGGCATTTTGCCATGCCTCATATCATCAAATTGTGCGTTAAAGCTTAATTTTTGAGTCTCATTGCAAATAGAGAGTAACGATACTTGATTTTCTAGTCTAGAATACTGTGATTTAAAATTTTACTTGGATTTTCGTAGATTTTAGATTTTTTTGCGTCTATTCTTACTATACGTTGCTGGTAAGCTTGTTTCCATTTTTGACTACCTCTAATTGAAGGATTAAAATATCAAATGTCATTCGAAATATATCGCATTAATTTGAGATGGTTCATTGTTCATTCAATGAAGTTTTTATACTCAGAAAATGAGTTCAATCGGTACTGGTTATGATCTCGCAGCATCAACCTTTTCTCCAGATGGACGAATCTTCCAAAGTATGCTTCATAGTTTTTTTTGGATGGCCGTAAATGATAAATAGTCTTAGTATTAAGTGTATTTATGATTCACTGAATTTATTTTTAATATAGTTATATTGCTTTAATTTTTAGTTGAATATGCTCAAAAAGCCGTTGATAACAGCGGTACGATGATCGCTCTTAAATGCAAAAACGGTGTTGTTACTGCAGTTGACAAAGTTATAACATCTAAAATGTATGAAGAGGTCTGTTTTTTGTATTATTGAATATTAGCATATAATAATAATAATGGTATATAGTTATAATAAATTCATATGGCAGTGGCCATTTGTTTTAATATTGAAGTACTTGGAAATCAATTTTAAGAATGCCAATCCACGGATGTTCAATGCCAATGAATTCATCGGCCTTTCATTTGTTGGTGTATACCCTGATTGCCGTGCTTTGAAAGACTATGCTTGCTCTGAAGTATGTTACCTGCATATGTATAAATATAAGTTAAAAGAGACTAACCAATACTTGTTTTTAATATTTAGAAGTTAGTATAGAAAATTCCTCATATTATCCTGAATGTTTTAGGCAGTAAAATATTTGAAGAGTTTTCGTGAACCAATGCCTATTCAAAAGTTGGCAAATGCTGTAAGTTATGATAACTTCGGTTTATTTTTATTTATATTTAAACATGCAACAGAAGATGAGTTATCAGCAAGTATTTTTCTTAAATTTTATTTTAGATAAGGTATTTAATGCGATTTAGTTATCACTAAGCACATACATTTTTAAAGAGCTGATTGCTTGATATTACAGGAAAGAAATCTGTATCAATCTTGTAGGTCGCCGAGTATATTCACATTTTTACATTGGGTATCAGTCGCCCATTTGGTGCAGCTGTGTTTTTTTCTGCTTGGAATAAAAACGTTAGTTCAACAAGTTTTTTCTTCCATAGAATTTATTAGTTTTGTTATAGGCACATTTCTCATGAAAACTGTTATAGACTGGTGGAAAACTGTTCCTTGCAGAGCCATCTGGATTAAATTTTGAATATAAAGCATGGTCGGTTGGTAAACACCGACAAGCCGCAAAGGTAGATTTATTCGAGGGGGGTGGTCCTTTCTTAACATGCTTCATGGTTATTATTTTTTAGGCTGAGATAGAGAAATTAAAGCTTGAAGAGTTGGATATGAAGGATCTCGTGAAGGAGGCTGCTCGAATTATTATGACAATTAGGGATGAGAATAAGGTTTATTGTACATTTCCTTTATATTCGGAAAACCAATCTAATATTTCTAACATCTGTATTTTCAGGATAAGGATGTCCAGATAGAAATGGGATGGGTTGGCGAGCAAACAAATGGAAGACATGAGGTAGTTGATCAAAAGTAATTTCAATGATTTTATCGCATTGATAGATATTTTGTTATTCAGACTGTCCCTAGCGATATTGTTGCTGAAGCAGAAGAATGGGCGCGTGCTAAATTGGATGAGGATGACATGGAGGATTAGATTTAGTTACAAGTTTGGATCTGGATTATTTTTAAAACTAATAGTTCTGATGTCTCTGTTTTTAAGTACTTCGTTATACCTGTTAAACGCTATTGTAAACATGGAAACTGGTTTATATATATTTTACTTCGTATGAGTTGGCAAATTGTTCTATAAATCAGGATTATATGTACAGACAAAAACAATCGAACATGTTAGTAGGTATTAATTTTGTTTAACTAACAGCTAATTTATAGGGGAGCAAAATCGATATTTCAGTAAAGCACCGATTCAAGTAAAGGAATAATATGGGTCCATGGGTGTAGGAAATGTGAGGAGTTAATTTTGGTCTTGTCTATATGATGGTCGATGTGTTCCTTTGAAGACATTCAAATACAGCATTTCGTAGGTGACGATAAGTTCGAGTGAGCTCGCCCATTCCCGTTTTCAATCCATTTGATACATATGCAATCACGATCTAGGGTTGATTTGTTATTAAAAGGCCTTATCTAAATATCAATTAGTGTAAGTGACATTATTTTTGGTGATTGGGTTTTAACGTTTCGCATAAATTGTTTTTTTATTGGTTTTGTGTAGAGTAGTATATGCTTAAGAATTAATTGGTGTTTCGAAATTTTAACTAACTTCTTCTTCCAAGTCCATCATGACAGTACTCCCTCCAAAACCAGGATGACCCACGAGCCATCGGTTCTGAACAAAAATTTCGTTGTCATGGTAGAGAGATTCGTTTAATTCTATAGTCGTAGTACTTTGATATATAATAAGTTACTCAGAATTCCGAAAGTTGAATAAAGTGTTGGGTTTTTAGCTATCAGGATATCTGCGAGCAGTGACTTATAGCATAATAGATGTTGTCATTATGCCTCTCGAATCTTTAGAAATTGTAATCTATAAAGAGTAGTAAAGGAAGTGGATGAAATGAGATAAATGAACTTAGTGAAGGTTAATTGCAGTACTTACACTGCTTTATTAATTCCATTTAATATTCATATCGTAACCCATAGTATTATATGACGATTTTGCCAGCACTACATTTGGTTATTTCTGTAGATTTAATTCAATACTAACTCCTCCATTCGGATGCCTCTCGTATAAAAATCCGTATCCCTTTGGAAGTGGTGTCATAACTATTTCATCAAGTCCGGATGATATTTGTGGCGTCTTGAAACGTTCCACCAGTGTCTGAAATAAATTGTTCTATCGAGCTGTGTGATAGAAAGTAATTTGTTTGGCAAAATAAACTGATGGAATGACTTTGCTGAATAGTTCCCCTTTCAGCATTAAAGAGAAGAGTCTGGCTAAGTCTTTTGCTTTTGTAATGCCGAGCGCTGCTACCTGCTCCATAGCATGTAGTTCCGGATCATTAAATGTATTTACATCCTAAATCAGGTATTTGCTTTAAATACAATAGTACTCCTACTAATGTTGAATTAAATATCTAATTTCTTTATAAACGAGTATTTAGTAGTAATATTAATAGGTGTAACAATGTTATAAAAATACCTGTTCGAGTTTGAACCATTGGGGGTTCTCCCTTATTTTTCTTGCAATGGATGTTGGGGGACGAAGATGCAAAATCGCAAGCACTATTAGAACTCTGAAAACTAATCGCACGAGTTGAGTTTTTGATATACTAAAAGGACCGATATATGAATTTGATATATAGGTTTTATATTAGTAAAACAAAGCGAAACATATTTATAAAATAGCGGACTCTGTCCCCATTAGCTGCGCCCATTTGGACATGAATTTTGGCAAGTTACTATTCTAGTGAAACCCTAGGTAATTTACGCATCCCGCCACTACTACCGGGCAGCCCTATTGGGGCCTCAGGAGTGGCCAACAAGGTCTAAAGTTCAGCGGAAAGTTAACGCGATCAATCTAGACACGAAAGTAAGCGCAGCCGATAAACATTGCTGCTAGGCGTCCTATATGCTCGCCCTGCATCATTCGCCGTACATCAGACAGGTTTTGCCTAAAAACATGTTCATTGTTACTAACGACCAAAGCATATACTTCAAATATGCAAAATAATATATTTTAAGCTATTCAGAATAATTTCCATTATCTGTATTGTTCTTTTTTAATCATGTATAATTAAGTTATAAAGGCTAAGAGTGGAATGGTGTGTAGTCTCATTTATATCCTAGGAATATCCTTCTAAAATATTTATTAAAATATTGTAAGAAATAGTAACTAATGGTAGAAGAAATATTATATTTTTTTAAAAACTACATAAAATATGGTTCCTCTTAGGCTTTCCCCAGTTTTCACTATGAAAATATGAATTTCAAACTCCAGAATGTTTATACGGCTTAGTTTACTTTCTAAATAACCTACTCTTACATATAAAAATAGTTAAATCATCATAAATAGTCGAGTTAATTCTGTATAATACATTTAAAAGATGTAATTTTATAAAGTTGCAGTATGAAATTACACAATCCACATCTATTTTTAATATTCTCTCCCTCATAAATATGCTAAAATCATAGTTCAGTATTATCTAACATAATGTGAAACGTAGTCTAAAGCAGATATTTAATACTGTTTCCCAAAGAAGACAATTAATTCGATTTAGGCTAACTCTAAGAAAAATTAAAATACGCAATTTTGATTTTTACATAAATAATTCAATTACTAAGATCTATCCTATATAACTTGGAAGACTAGATTTTGATGCTTATTGAGATCATTAAAATCACTCCATATTTTACTAACCTAGGATCGTGAACAATTTCCTTTATAAGGTGTGCTGTGGATGGCATTGAAAGCCTGGATACCGTATGTTCTTCCGAAGGGGGGAGTCCAATGTGAAAATCGATGCCTAATTGGGCAAAAAAATCCTTTTAAAGCATTAACTTATTTTATTGTAATAACGTTGTTTGATTGGTTTAATCTGAAGGCATATGGTAATACAGTCAATATTTTTACCATATTTGTCGGCAACCTCTTCTTTGAAAAAGCGTCCTACAGATCGTTTTTTCGGATCAGCACGCCGAACAATTTGGTCAACTATCCAACCATATGTTATGGCATGATAACTAAATAAATATGATAAAAGGTCGAAATTTATAATAATACTTGATCTTAACCTAAATAGTAAATAAGAATTACCATTGGATGTTAGCTATTTATACCGCACTTACCCGCTTTTAGTTCCTGGTTCCCAATTTGGTTTCTGTTTTGCAATAGCATCCGCCATCTTTTTAAAATTGTTAGCATCTTCACGAGAGATAGGTTCATCAAGTGCAGCCAAACCTGCCTGAAAATATGCCGTCATAAAATTAAATTAGTCACAACAAATGCAATAATTATATATCTATAATAAAAACTAAAGGAAATAGAGAAAAAATAAACTACAGAACAGAACTATAACTTTAAAAAAGAAATGACTTTAGAAAATTTTCTATAAAGAATCTTTGAAATTCTTATAGCATAACTTCCAAGGAGAATAAAAACTGAGATAAAACATCAAATTTCAGTTAAATCAAGAATATTAACCCTGTGACTCATCAACCAATCAATAGTAATGTTTTCTTTGCCGTTTTGAGCGAATTCCGGCCAGTACTTCACCATCTTATCCTCGTAGGCAATATATCCCCGATCTACAAGCATAGCAACACAGAGGGCACCCACAGCCTGTTATTATAAAAATTGAAACCAAGGGGATATTAATATCATATTATAATAATCGATAAAGTAAGAATTAAACATCAATTCAAACCTTTGTTGTGCTAAACACTACTGTCCTAGTGTCTGATGTCCATTTTCTACCAGATGATTTATCCGAATACCCACCCTAAATTATTATTAATATTAACAAATGTTTCGAAACGGTTGCACTACATGTTTTTTCACTTTTTTCCTGCTCACAGTCGTCAGATTAATCCAATGTTTCCTGAGGTGAGATGTAATGGCATTAGTGAAAGTAGTAGTCGTACCGGCTTCTAGTTAATTGTTGAATACACTGGTTGCTATTGCTTGTGTCGCTGACACTTATTTTTACGAAGCTT